>CM040239.1:87725560-88255484 GCA_022545495.1 Chrysanthemum lavandulifolium | reverse complement strand
AAAATGCACATCATTTTCCTATTTTCTTCCCTCCCCCATACTTAAGTTTTGCATTGTCCTCAATGTAATGAAAAATGAACTTCAAAGTAAAGAAAATGGGAAAAAAATAGTTAAAAGATACCACGGGATAGAATATGCAATATGCATATTGGGTCATAAGAAAGCATGTGAGTTATCCAACTCCAAATATTTGACCATCAATAAGCTTCCGACACATCCATCCTGCAAACAAAACTGCAACACGCAATACACAAAACAAACAAACAAATGCAACTAAAAACTAGATAAAATCAAGCAAAACATGCTAATCAATCTAAAAAGATAGAAATAATATTGTTTAACATATCATAACCCATTGTCTTTGAAACCATAATTCATGAATGATCCACAATCACTCTTCATCTTCGCTCATGTCATCTCCTTCTTCATCATCATACTCATCATCATCACTTTCGGTTACGTAGTTTTCGTCCACAATCTCCGAACAAACTCTCCTCTTCTTCTTCTTTCCTCCAACTCCTGATGATGATCCTCCAACATCGTGGCTTGCTCCACCAACTTCGTAATCGACCATATGGGGTCTTGGATCGAAATGGTGCGTACCGAGTGATATGGATACGGATAGGGTCCGTGATAAGAAGTGTAAGGGAAAGGATATGGTGGAACATTGGGTGGATTGTAGGGTGGCAACTCATAATTGGCTTCACGAGCCATGTTTTGAAAAATAGGCATGGAATAATCATTGATGTAGTTGTTTCTCAACATCATCGAGTCTCTCCATACATCCTTACATTGAATCTCATCTAAATGTTTGTTCCACTCTCCCAACCCGAATCAAAACTACCGGACGCACCCATTTGCACGTTCTCCATTGGTATACTCCCTTCTTTGTTGTGGTGGTTCTTGTTGTTGTCTTGGTTCAATCCATAACCCTAAGGTTTTCAATCTCCTATTCAAAGCATTACCAAAACCTTGCATGATCCACGTATCACTATACTTTGCCTCTCCACACTTAGCCAATTCCTCATCAACATAATACCCAAGATTCTTCGCCAATTTTGTCACAAAATGTCCTCCACAAATGTTATCTTGTTGCTCTTGATTCCGGGCTCTCTAGACAAATATTCGCTATCTCGCCAAATGGCATTACCGTCCTTAGTTTCTTCCAAGAACTTCATAAACCATAAGTCCGGTTTCGACATTTGTCCTCGCCCAAATCTATTAAATGGCCCGGTCACTATCAACTTGTGAAGTATCATCATCAACGGATTCCCGATGGTCGAAGCATTCCTCCTAGCGCAAGTAGGATCTCCCACTTGATTCCAATAAGCGGGAATACTAGGATAGTCTTTTCAAACCTCCAAGTCTAGAAAAGTGAGTTTCAAATAATCGATGATTAACCTCATGTGGCTCATACAAACCAAGAGCCACGCCAAAAGCTGGCAACGTGTAAGCATGATCCCTTCCACAAAGCCTAAACCAAACATAAATCTCCGTCATCAAGTTCCGAACATCCACCTTTCTTTCAAAGTACATGGTTGAAAAGAACTCCATACACCATTCTCGATAGACCTCTTCATTGACGCTAAATGCTCTTTCCCATGACAAATCATTGAACAAATCTCCATCTCCTGGATATACATAAGACGTTCGCATCATTCCTCTTAACTCATCTTCACAATCACATTCCTCAAATAAATCCCAATCAATCACCTCGAACCAAACATGTCCTATGTTGTAACTTCGACAACCTTTCCCGAAAAGCATGTTTCTCCCGTCGGTGAGATTTTTGAACTTTAAATTAGCATTTGCCTCCGCCTTCACACTATACTTAACCTTCTTCTTCTCGCTTCTTTCACAAAACTTTGTAACAAGCGGGTTCATTGGAATTTCCTCCTCACTCGAGCTCCCTACAATCATTCTCTGTAGAAATCACAAATATAAGACCATATGTGAGTGTTAGAACAAACAAGAAGGTTCAAGGAACCCTCTAAGATTGATTTCAAAATTTCAAAAATTTTAATACAGAAACCACAACCGGATTCGGTTGGATCACCAACCGAATCGGTTTCCAAATGGTCAAACACCAACCGTTCGGTTGCAATGCGCAACCGAATCGGTTGTGCAGACTGCATAAGGCTTTTGCCTCCTAATCCTCTTAAACTCGAATTTTCTAATTCCCAAACCACTCTTAGATCGCATTCTATCATCCACAATGATTTCCACATCCTTGAATTATTCTTAACTCGCTTCTCAAAACATCAATCATCATCTTAGAATTCAACTTGATAAACATATATCCTTCATTCATTAGTTCCAATAATGTGGCATCTATCACTCAATAAAAAACGCATCATCTATCATTAGGAACCACCAATTTCAACTTATCTTTATTCAAAAGCACAACCCAAATAAAATCCGAAAATTTAATCATTTATTATTCATCCTATGTTGAATCAATCAATCCAATCCTTCTTGCAATGCACTCCTATATCAATTTCCCACTCAATCTTAAAATATTACAACTTAATTCGAATTATAACAAAAACCCCCAAATTGGTGACCTAATATCCAATTCGAATCAAATGCTCTAATAAAACCTTAATTGAGTTAATTGACTGTGATGCTTACTTGTTTAGGTGCCATGATGTTTTCCTACAACTTAAACAACCTCCAATCTGCTTCTCTTGGATGAATTTTTGCAAAACCACCTGGAGAATTAGTGTGTGTGTGTTTTTTTTTCCTAGAAAAGTGAATTTTTGGTTTTATACTCAATTGCAACCGGTTCAGTCAAGGACACAACCGTTTCGGTATGCATTTCACCAAATTTTGCATTTTTACATGTTACTTAGGCATTTACCTTCCAAGCAACAATTTTACTCAAAAATTCTACTAAAGATTCACACAACATTCACGAACCATATGAAATTTTGAACAATCATCCAATCTAAAAAAAACTCAATCTCAACTCATCATACTAATGAACTAAACCAAATTCATCTCAAAACTGAAAGTTATAATGCATTAACCAAATCACTCAATCATAAAAAAGAATTAAATAAGAAACAAAAATCCTAAATGCATCAAATCAAAAAGAAATAGTTCATGAAATTCAAGCAATAATTGCTTGTTTATTACGGCCTCTTGTCTTCTCCTCAAAATTCCTCAAAATACTCTTGTCTTAGAATATCCTCGCTTTGAAATTTTCCGGTCAACTCACGGAACGTTTCAAAAGTTTTGAATTTTCTCATAAATCTTCGTCCGTCCGGACATAGTATATCAAACTTAACATGCCATGCTCCATCTCCTGTTTGTCTCTTGTAAGTCCCCGACCCTTCGGGTCTCCACTCCAAATTCTTAAGTTGCACCGGTAAAGAACCTAAAAAGTCGGTCAACTTTTTGTAAACTAGTATGTTTTTGAATGGGTTATAGAAAGCTTCTACCGCTAATGCACGTTCCATTTCGTCCTCTATATCAAAATAAGGCGGAGCTAACGGTCCGTACATTGGGTTACCTTGGACATCACGTCCCACTTCAAAACATGTTAAATCATCACCTGCTTCCATCCATTCCAAATCCTCCATAAATTCCAAAGTTGGCCCTCTTGGTTTTGGGTAGTATGTTTTCATCGAAATCCCATCATCAATAGTCAAAGTGCCTCTTCCCATGTCTATAATCGCACCACAAGTTCGTAAGAATGGTCTCCCAATAGTAATGGTAAACTCTTGTCCACCGGAATATCTAGGACAAGGAAATCAGCCAAATACGGTTGATATCCAATTTGCACTCTCACATTCTTCACCTCTCCCATTGCCTTCGCTTGAGAGTTATCCGCCATAGTAAGCTTAGAATGATTAGGTTGCGGATTACTTAGTCCCAAAGTTTTAAACAATGGATACGGCATCACATTAACACTCGACCCCGTATCGGCTAAAGCATAGACAGGTGTTGTTCCATTCACTTTGATTGGCAACACAAAATTACCTGGATCCTTTTCCTTCCTCGGCATGCCTTTAAACAACATTCGATCTCGCTCCTCCTCCGTGAGATTCTTTCCTTCCAACCTACCCATTGCTAGCATCAATGCATCCAACTTCTTACGGTAAAGCACATAATCTTGGAGTACTTCTATCACCGGTTTCTTTTCATTAAGCTCAAGAAACTTTTGTTCTAGATTCTCTAAAATAGCTTCTTTTTGCTTATCGGTTAAGGGTTTGAGAGTAGTAGTCGGTGATGATGGTGTGGAATCATTTTTGGTAGTAGAGGTTGTTGTTGGGGTTAGTTTGTTTGATGTCGGTTTCTTCCGATTTGCTTTTCCCATCTTAACCACTTCCACCTCTTTCTCTTCCATGTTTGCACAAACTTCCACTAACATCTCGTTTACTCCTTTTCCTTCTTCCAGATCAATTATATTAATTCTCATCTCTCCCATTGCAAAATCCACTTGACACTTGGTCGTGACAAGAAAATCTCGACCAAAACACACATTAGGTTCATCCGCATTCCTTCTTCTACTACAACAAAATCGGTTTCAAAAATATGTCCATGAATATTGACCTTGATTTTGACCATCCTTCTTCCATATGCTTCATAGTCCAATCGTACATGACCAATTTCACAAGAACCTTCTCCAAAATATAGTTTTCTCCATAAGCCATATTAAGTCACGCGTCCCAAGCACTTATTCCTTCCACACTGCAAGGCGTTCCAAACCTCATTAGCGGTGAATCATACACCGTTAAAGGTGCTTATGTGAACACTACGACTCTTTCTTTCTTGGGTAGCTGAACCTTATTTTCACCAATTTCCTCCATATTACCCGTATCAATTCCCAATTCTTTCTTACTTTCTTCCAAGATACCTCCAATCTTTTCGAATGAACTTCCAGTTTCCTTGAACATTTCATCCAAAGTACGAAGGTATTCCGAGATTCCACTCAAACTATCCATATTACTAGACAACTTGACAAAACAAAACAAAACACGAATATTAAACGTTAGAGTTAGTAAAAACAAGAACAAACTATGGAAACATAAACTAAACCATGTAAGACACTTAACAAAACTAAAAACACAAGTTAAAACTCAAGACCTAAAAATAATAAAAATCTACTCAGAAACACCAACCGGATTCGGTTGGTTAATCAACCGAATCGGTTAGTTGAAAAATAATTCGAGACAGAATCGAACGGATCCGGTTGCGAGTTGCAACCGATCGGTTTGATCGATTTTTTTTATAAATAAATAAATAAAATTAAATGCAATTAAGGAATCATTAATATGTACTAAATTCTAGTTAATAAAGAAAACTCTTCATAATTAAAATTTATCATAAAAATAATTAAACTAATAACTGAAAAATATAACTATCTAATCATTAACCATAAAAACTATAATTAACTAAAACCAAATAAATAAATAAATAACAAATGTAAAGAAAATAAAAATAAATCTAGGAATAATTAAACTACAAGACATAATCTGCAAAGAGAATATAAAATTACCAGAATTATTCTAAGAATCATAAGACAAATAACTAAGAAGTCTAGAACAAATAAAAACGCAAATAAAAATCAACACGAAAGTTTAACGGATTCGTTGGATAACCAACCGAATCGGTTAGTTTGTAACAAAACTTTTTTTTTTTTTTTTTTTTGTAAATAAATACTTCAATACTATCAATTTTACAGAAAATCAAAGAAAATTAAAGAAAGTCCCGGTTGGTGCAAGTTTTAAAATTTATAAACACGATTTAACCGTCTAACCTATTAACACATACGAGCAAGTATACTGTCGCAATAGCAAAGTTTGGTAAGTCGAGATCGTCCCAAGGGATTTTGTGTATGAAAGATATTTGTTTAAAAGATTCTAACAAGAAAGCTTGTCAAGGCTTTCCCAAATAATTATGTTATAGCGAAATTCAATACGAAATATATATATACTTGTGTAGTCTATAATCAATCATAAATAGTATTCATGAAGGTTTGGTGTATACTCTTTATATGATGCACAAATCATAAGCAAATGATTCCTCAACCATGGTATGTGTTTGTAAAAATCATTCTAAGAACAAAACATTTAGGTAATCCTTTCGGTCCTTATCCCAATGATTATCCTATAGAAATTCCATTTGTTTGCAACATGTTCTTATTAAAGTTGTTCTTACGAATCTTTCGACCCTTCGTGATGAAAATATTCCTAGTCTTGTTTTAATAAGCAAACATGGTGGTTGTCAATCACCATATCCCCATACTAGTTTGTCACTTCACTTTTTGGAATAAAACACAAGAGAAATCCTTTCGGTCCTTTTTCTTAAAACATGTTTTATCAACAAATCAAACCAAGACTAGTATTTTCCAACAAACTCATTTAAACAAGATCATATGTACATGCATCACATTTGAGAACACTAATACGATTAACTACATCCCAACACACAAGTATATCCCAAAATTACTCCATGATAATAATAATAATAACTAAACACAAATAGTAACAAAGTAATTCCAATAATTCAAGAGAATAGAATTCCATAACAAAGTTCATAGAATACCTAAACTTTTGTGATTACAAGAATTAGAATTCGTGGATTGTAGCAACCACGCGCCTCCAATCACCTAGGTTCACCGCGCAACTCCAAACTACCAAAACAATGGATGAGAATGGTTCCCTCCTTGCTCCTGGACGTTTTTCAGTAAGTACTAAGTTTTTGGCTGAATAAAATGGTTGGTATTAGTTTAGATGTAAACTAATACAATTTTGGTTGTGTCACACTTAGTATACTAGTACTAGGTTCATTATATAGCCAAAGGTGCTTGCCTAACGTCCAAAACGCCCTCAACAACTAAATATCAAGAAATGATCGGACTCCAATGATTATGGGGAGTTAAGGCAACAATAAATGCGACTTTGTGTAATCAGAAGACGAAACCGGATCGGTTTCATCTCCAACCAAATCGGTTTTGTCTTGACCATTTGCCCAGCCGGATCCGGTTACGGGTTGTGACCGATCGGCTGGGTTTGTGCTGTTTTGACTTTTTGTTGACTTTTCTCTTATTCGCTTCATTCTTTGCTCTCGTTGATGATTTCCAAGGCAAAACTTGATCTTTCCTTGCCGTAGATACTTAGAAATCATTGCGTTTCTTAATCATTGAATCCAAAAGCTTCCTAGCTCAACTTTCCTTCCTCGAGAATCTTCCAAAATGTGCATAAAAACTTCATTTCTTCGTTATTCGCGATACCTGGCTACATATACATACACAATACGCATCTTTGCACTTCTGCAACAGTTATGAGTAAATATAGTCGATTATTATGCACAAAACTAACAATAGCGCTACTAAAAACATGTTCATTTTAGGCGTTATCAGCATTATTGGAGACCTGCGAATTCTTATCTTTTACCTTCTCCATAATCTTCAAAGGATATCTCGGAACAATAGGTATCCTAACTTGTCCTTTTCCACTTTTGAGTATCATAATCCCTTCACCGCATTTGATGGTTGCCTTGGCGGTGGTCGTGAAAGGTGTTCCCGTGATTAATGGCGGTTTTATCTTCCTCAATGTCTACAATTGCGAAGTCCACGGATAGACAATATTGGCAACCTCAATTAAGACATCCTCCGCTATTCCTATGGGATAAACATATGAATGATTTGCTAAGGAAAGTCTAAGATTGGTCTTGGTCAGTTCCTCATTAGTCAACTTATTATAGACCGACAATGCATTATGTTTACATCGGATCCTGGTCGGCCAAGGCATTTAGGTTCTCTAAGTCACCTATGCTACATGGAATTAAAAGTTCCCGAGATCTCTTGCTTCTTAGTTCTGGCTTTCTCATAATCGACTCGTACATAGGTCCAATAGGCATGGTGTCATATTCTTCCTCTCCTATTTCACCTAAGAGGGCTTTCCTAAGAACATCATTGCACCTAAAGTTTTTCACTTGGTTAACGATTGTTTTCTTATTGATCTCATGCTTAAGGTAATGCTTGATGAATTTGGGTTCATCATCGCTTCGAGCCTCATTCTTATCCTTATTATCCTTGTCTCCTCGGGCTCCTTTTTCTCAACTGCTCCATCCTCACTCCAAGCAATGGAAATGGCGTTAACAGAAAATTGGGGTGGCGTGCTCATCGCTCCTCACTAGCACCTTCTCGAATGTTCGTCTTAGTGCACTCTTTCACTAAGTCCATCATCTCGCTATTTTTCTTGTATTTCATCCCTTTGTCCATTGAAGGCTTTTAAGAGGGTGTCGAGCTTGGTTGTCATCTCGCTTTGTCGTTGCTTGAAATCGGCTTCAATTTGCGTCAATCGAGCTTCGAGATGACATGAATTTGGACACCATTCCTCAAGACTAGTGGAAGTTCCGTTGTTTGGAGGGTTGTTGTAGGATTTTCCTAAGTTATTTGGCTCAAGCTTAGGAGTCTCGTAGGAGCTCATTAGGAATTTGGCTTGATCTTCAAGTTCGAGCATCCTACGATTGGAAGGTTGTGAGTCAATAGGAAGCAAAGAGACTGCCTTACCAGTTCTGGACAACTCATGGGGGTCATTCCAACATTCGTTTTCATAGAGGGCAAGGTCCTCTATTGTACCCCACGATTCTTCCACGGTGAGTTTACTAAGTTTACCACCGGCCGCTTGGTCGATGGATTTCTTAGTTGAGAAGTTGACGCGATCGTAAAAGATTTGGGCTAGAAGCCAAAGATCGATGCCGTGATGAGGGCCTTTGTGGAGCAAGTCCTTAAATCGAGTCCACGCCTCGTACAGAGTTTCTCCTTGACATTGTTGGAACATCAAGATGTCATTCCTAAGTTTGGTAGTTCTCTCCGGTGGGAAAAATTGTGTGAGGAAACGAGTGGTGAGATCATCCCAGCTTGAGATGGATCTGGCGGGAAGTCGGTCAAGCCAATTACTAGCTTGGTCCCGTAGAGAGAATTGGAAGAGACGCAAGCACGTGGTCTCCCGAGTGATAGCATCGAGGTCGATGGAATCGACAAATTTAAGGAAATCCCTAAGATGCTGATTTGGATCTTCGGAACGAAGTCCATGGAATGCACATCCGTTTTGCACCAATCGGATGGTGTCGGATCGCAGGCCGTAGTTTGGGCTTGGTCGGAAGCTCAATGGTGTTCCTATAGCCTAGGTGGCTTGGTCTTGAGTATTCACCAAGAGTACGGGCTCTTGGCGGGTCAATTGGTGGTGGGTTGATGAATGGTGGGTGGTTATCACCTTCCATGATGAAAAGTGATGGGGTTCAACAAAGGTCACGGAAAAGGGGATAGACTAAGAGGAAGCTAAAAATGAGAAAAATTTACTTGATAGGAATCAAGCAAAGAAACCTAAACGAGGTGGACTACTAACTAGCTATTCTATTCCCGAGAACGGCACAAAAACTTGATAACGCTACACACGCCGTTCGGGGTCAAAGGAACTTCCTTTTCGTCGAGCAAGTTTTTCAACATCCTAGGCAGTGAACCTAATCGCTTGTAGTGTAGTATTAGGGTAAGCCACGGAATTGATATCGTTCTCTGGGGAATAGGAATGCTAGCGAGAAGTTACTACGCTAAGGTTGGGGTTGAGGAAGATAATTTTTATCTTTTATGTTTTATAGGAAATGGAAAGGTACGAATCTCGGGGTTTGGATTTGGGGGTTTTGGTATTTCTATCGATTACTTTACTAATTTAATTATCTAATTAACTAAGCTAAGGGTAGTCTATGTCTATTGTTGTGTGCTCGTATGATAATTAAAGATGTGTTTACCTAGATGCTACTACTCCCTAGTTATCTCCTATTGATGGTTGAATTGTCACGTCCTTATTCTTAACGCTTGTGTTTTCTAAGGTCGTAAGGTGTGCATTCCTAACTCTTTGAAGTCACCTTTAAGTGCAAGAAACGAAATCCACTAAGTCATTCATAAACTAACTTTGAAGTTATCTTTGGGTTTAGTAAACGAAATCCACTAAGTCATTCATAAACTATCAAAGATTTATCAAGTATTAAACACAACGATAGCCTAGTCGCAGTCCTAAGCCAATTACAATTAAGATAAGAGACAACCTATCAATAATTAACAACTAGGTTTCATATATCTAAGCAAACACACAAGTAATTTAGCCGGACATGGTAAACATGCAAGCATACACACAATCAATCAAAGACATAATTGTATTAATAAAGTAAAACACTTATCTTGGTGTAAGATAGGGTTTGGAACCCTAAAATACTGTACAAGACAGCCTTGGTTCGGTTTAGGTTTTTACTCTAAAAGACTACACACTTAATACTGAAAAATTCGGATTCTATATATAATATTACACATGCGACGGCGTCACCTTATGTTTTGTGACACCGTCGTGTCGCCGTCATTAGGGTTTCGTCTTGGCCACGTTAGACTTGGCGACGGCGTCACCTTATGTTTGTGACGCCGTCCACTTCACTTTCGCGCCGTTTGGATTACATCTAGGTCGCCTGAGTTTCGACGGCCTACTCTTTTATAACTTGACGTCATCACTTGAAAATGGGAGTTTTGGCCTCGTCCGTCATTAAAGATCCTCCGACGGCGTCAGCATTAACACCGACGCCGTCACCTTATGTTTTCAGCACTTTGAGTGTCTCGATTCGACTTTGGCCATTTTCTTCAGATAATCGCGCTTTCTCGTCCAAATAAGTGCCATTCCAAGATTTTGCCTTCAAGAGACCTAAAAAGTGAAAAGGAACAATATTAAGCAATAACGGATACAAAAGTGATCAAATAAGGGCTTAAAAGACCCCTCAAAAAGGTACCTTTTAAAACCTTATCACTAGGTAAGTTTAGAAAGTGTTAGAGTGGAAGGTGTGGATGATTCATTGCTCGCCGTCGTCCGACGTGTACCCTTGCCGTGGGCCGCCGCCACACCGGCCTATCTCGCCGTGGCTCGCCATGAATCAACTCGTCGTTTTGACGACGAAGGAAGAATCTGACAAAGCAATAAGTTTTAATTGTTAATGTGCAGGAAACAAGAAGAAAATGTATTTTTTTACCGGTTGGAATGGGGTTCCAAATGAGTTGGAATTGGGCTGAAAAAAATTTATTTATTTATTTATTTATTATTATTTTTTTTGAAAGATAAAAAAAAAATTATAAAAATGTTATTTATATTTTTTTATAAAAAATGACTAGTAAAATGTTTAGGTTTCTTATTATTAGTATGTGTTGTATTTTTTTTCCCGTGTCGTTTTTTTACGTATCGTGTTTATTTTTATTATTATTGTGTTATGTATTGTATTTTTATTTTTAATGATATGAATTAAGTTTATTTGGAAAATTGAATAAAAAAAATAATGTGGTAGTGGTGGACCCCAAATGAAGAGGTTGAGGTTTGTTATGAGTGATGGGGGGTTTGTTGTGGTTAGTTTATTTGGAAAATTGAATAAAAAAAAATAAAGTGGTAGTGGTGGGCCCCAAATGAAGAGGTTGAGGTTTGTTATGAGTGATGGGGGTTTGTTGTGGTTAGTTGTGGAGAAGTGGGATGTTGATGTGGCATTGAGCATACCCTTAGCCTAGTAAGAAAAGTAATTTAATTCATGGAACCCATATATTATTATAAGTAAGATTCTTTAATTGGTGATCGTGCATAGAGTTTAAACAAAGGGGATATTAAACGCTGGTAACATTTACTTGTGGATCGATTCTGGTGGGGATATTAAACGTTGGTCACCCTAAGTGATTAGGGTTTTTTTTGTTTATGATCTTGGCGTTGGTCTGTATGCGGTTTTGAGGGTCTTATTGCTGCGATTTATTCATGATGGGGGTTACGAGAGAGAGGGATAAAGGTGGGGGAACGTTGGAACATGAATTTGGTGGTGCTGATAACTACTCATCATTGAATAAGACTACTCCGGAAAAGGCTCCAGGTGTCGTTACTCCTGGAGTTGAGAGTCTTAGCGTGGACACTAACAGCCCTAGTGTTAGTTCTCTTAATCGCACCTATGATCGTACTACTTTGGCTAGTAATCTTGATAATATGTCTGGAAGTAAATTTAAAACTTCTATGCCTAAGGTGGCTTTGTTTGATAATCCGAATGTGACTATGGAAGGGGATGAACAGGTCAACGATGGATTGAAAGCTCCTACATTTGCAAGTAAGGTGGGATCTACTTCTGCTACCTCCAAAGTTAATTTCCGCACTCTTGATATGGGCAAGCCTCTTAATGAGAAGGTCGAGGTAAAAATTCCTTTGTCATCTGTCTTGGAAACTAATTCTAAGTTTGATAATACTCTTTTCGGGTATTTTATTGGCAAGAGGGTTGCATTTCCCGTAGTTGATAACTACGTGAAGAATTCATGGAAGAAGTTTGGTGTGGTACGTTCTATGATGAATTCTAAGGGTTTATTTTTCTTCAAATTTGCCTCTATTGAGGATTAAATGGAGTGTTAGAGAATGGACCTTGGTTTATTCGATCGTTCTATTATTTTGAAGAAGTGGACCCCGGGACGAGTTTTATTAAAGAGGATTTGGGTTCGATCCTGTCTGGGTGAAACTACATGATATTCCTATTGCTTGCTTTTCGAAGATGGATTGAGTGCCATGGCTACCAAACCCAGACCCTATTATGCTTGATGCATACACGAGCTCTATGTGTTTGCAAACATGGGGTCGTTTGATTATGCTCGCGCTTTGATTGACATCAAGGCGGATCGGGAGCTAAGGGGACAATGGTTATTCTTGTGCCAAGTTGGGATGGTGAAGGGAGGTATTGCATCTTGATAGAGTGGAATATGAGTGAAACCACCTCGTTGTGGTGTTTGTATGGTTTTGGCCATGATGAGACCCAATGTCCCAAACGTGTGCTGTTGACCTTAAACATCAAGCACAAAAGAATGATGGGTTCCAAATGCCTCAAAGGAAGGCGTTCGTGGTATTGAGGTGGGAAAAGGGACTAAATTTAACCCTTCTAAACATAAGAAGCGTGTATCACCGTGTCGAAAAGCGGATGCTACAAAGAAGAAGATTACTTGAAGTGGCTAGTACAAGTGGGACGAATATTGCTACATCAAACCGTTTGATGCTCTTAATAGGGTTGATACTTGATGAGGCCGATATTCCTAGTGTTATTGTTGACTTGACCAAAGATGGTAGCTCGCTAAGGTGGAAATGGTAGCACTAGTACTACTCCTATTGTTGGAAAATTGTGGAGCTTGAAAAGCTAATTATTGAGGGAAAATTACTCTTGTGGATGATGATGGTAAACCTCTTAAAAGGTTGATTTGAAAGAAAAGGCGCATGATACGGCTACTAAGCCTAGTTCTTCCTCCTCTCCGTATTCTATGGTGGGTAACCCGCTCTCTAAAGTGGGGATGTGATTGTTTCTGACAGTGATGATGAGGAGGTGCTTGAGCCGGATAATCCTATGGCTAAATTTCTCGCATCAACAGGCGGCGGTCATCAGCTTGAAGATTATTATGATGATTATGCGGATCGTCTATGATTTACCAGGGCAATTGGATGCTTTTTCTGACATGTATGATATCAATGTCCAAGGTCGTTGTAGTAAGCAATCTAGATGTTAGGTTATGCTTGGTTTTGTGTCAAATGTAATCTAGTGAGTAGTGGTTTTACAGTTTTAAGGATAGGAAGTGTATTGTTATGTTAGCTTTACCGCCTATGTAACGGGCTGAGATATGGGACTTCACTCATATTCTTTGTACTTAAATGTTTTTTGGAGTAATATATTTACCGAGGAAACCCTTTACCCAAAAAAAGTGGGATGCTGATGTGGCGCTGAGATGGCAGTGATGAAGTGATGATGGTCTAGGTTTGCCTAAGTAGCTAGCTTACCCTTATATTACGTACCGTCATTAGAAGACACATGTTTCATTTACCGAACGTTGTCTTTTTACAATCTAGCCATTTATGAATTAACTAAAGGTCCAAAAGAAAATTTCAAATGAAGTTTCTGATCCAAGATCAAAGGTATTATCCACAATCAGAGGGTTCATGAATCAGTTTATACTTGTTTCACCCCTAGTGAACTTCGATTTTATGTCTATGTGACACGAAAAAGTTCAAAATCCCGAACCTATTTCTAATTTAATGCATATGGTAAAATAATTTATAAAGTTGTACAAGTTTTATACATAAAAATAGGTTCATAAATTTATAAGGTTTACTAATTAATAATTTAATATAACATGTAACGTTTATAAACCTATGAAATGCTCAATTATAATGGATGCTATTAGCTTTATGCAACCATGAAAACTACTACTGTATTGAACATTATGAAAGAAAAACGGCTGCAATCTTTTATAGTAAAATTTGTACCGGGAAAAAATTCTAATGTAATATATAGCAAAGGAATTAAGGTAAAATTGGAAATGCCGTACATATTTATTCACAACTGAGGACAGAGCGTATCATTGATGACTTGATGTGGTCCAGAATATAGACCGATATAAGGAGAGAAAAGTAGCTCTTATTAGTCTTCTTTTTTGCCAAACATCACAAATTATGTGGCTATAAGTAGTACTCCGTAATAAAGTCTCATCGTACATTGTATATTAATTTCCATTTAATTACTCCTTGTCAATGTGGTAAGAATGGCCGCATCGTGTTCAATATCATGTGGTCACTGTAAAAGTAGACCAGTAACGCTGTGCTCTCTATTGGTCAACATATATATATACAAGCTTTGGATAAATATGGTGGGGGTCTGCTGCGACCAATCTTTATATTACTAGAAAAAACTATGTAAAATTCACCCTTGTCCTTGAATCTGCAGGTTAGTACTGTCTGAAATAATTACTCCAATTTATTGTAGAAAGGTGGTGGAGTACGTACACACAACATCTAATTCCATAGATATAATTGCAAGCAGATTTTTCACTTTATACAATCAATTTTAGCAGAAAGTTTCCAGAAACAATTTCATGCTGTTGAAGCATAATCTGGCGTGGACTGAATTTAACGACTCTCCTTGGCCGTTAGTCGTCTTCTCGAGCCCTAGTAGACCTGTCAACAAAGAGAACTCGTTAGAGTGGACCCGAGCCGTAGCCCCGGGGTCCACCTCCGACGGTCAAGTTAGTATCTTGTTGTGGCATAGCAAAAAGTGTTAGGTTTAGAGATAACTGCGTGTGTATATATAGGCATGGATTAGGGTTTAGGCGTGGGTGGGCGTGATCGGGCCCGACCCATTCTTGGCCCAGTCCGGACCATACGTCTACAAGCCCCCAAGTCTAGTATGAGATAGCACATGGCTATGTTATGCTAGACTTAAGTTCGATAGTACGTGGGTGAAAGTGGAACCCGCATCGCATCCCGGGTAAGGCGTGCACTTTTGTACCAAGAATGTGACACAACATGGTGCGACGTAAGACGTGCTTACGTAAGTGCGTGCTTCTCGCGTAAGTGTCTGTTGTGCATAAGTCTTGCTACCGCTTGCGACAAATAGGTGCGACGAAGGCGTTAACTTGCTGCGGCGCGGCAAAGATGTGCGACGGAAGACGTGCATCTGCGCGCATTACATCCGTCTTTACAACCGACAGAGGACGTCTCCCTACGGTGAGATGGTGCGAATATTTAAATTGTCTTTGTATCGAGCTTTGCTTCGCTTCCAAATAATCTGCGTGGCGTGCACGGAAGCTTGATGGTAGTATGCACCACAGTAGCCCCCAAGTTTGATGGTGCTACTCGTGTGGAGCATTAAACTTATTTAATCTGAAAAAACACTTAATGCAAAGATTAAAGTATATGCCGCGAATCGCAAAGATATAAAACTTAATGAAATTAAACAAGACATAGCATGAATAATATAGTCGCATAGCATAAAAAATATAAAACATATCGTGAGGTTGTACAAACTACATAAACAATTGTTTGTATAAAATAAAACCTATCGTGAGATTTTTTTAATGTATAAAATAAAACTCGGATGGATGTACCGTGACCGCGACTAATGAGATTTGCATGGATTTATCGTAACCACATAGACTCGAACGCTTACGGATGATCGCAGATGTTTATACCACGGCCTTTGGTCCGGTGCGCATCATGGCGATTGACTAGCATCGTGGTTTTCGCACAGACGCTCTTCTGCGAAGATCTCTCGAACGCACGGTCTTACGCGGGTAGATTTATCACGACCGCGGTGTTTGAGCGCGAACAGCGTACCAACCGTAAAACGATTCGCACGAATTTATCGCGGCTAAAAGAGAAAATAGCTCCGATCGTGCGGGCTTTTCTTAGATCCAATCGTGCGGATCAAAAGATAAAATAGATCCGATCGTGCGGATTAAAAGATAAAATAGGTCTGATCATGCGGACTGTTTCGTTTATATACGATTTATCATGTAAACCAAACGTGTTTAATTTAAAGTAAGCCAATAATAAAGAGACTTTATTTAAGTGATTTGATTACATAAACCAAACGTAATAATGAGAAACTATGTTTACGCACCATAGTTTTTGGCTATCTCACGTTTACAACCAAACGTAATAATGAGAATTTAAATTACGTACCATGTAGGAGCATTAAATTACATCTACGAACCATAATTCCGAAAAAGAATCTTTGGTTTGTGGGTACTAACTTCATTCGTATGGTTTTAGAGTTTCTTGACATAAGCAATATCGCTTTTCGGTAATATGAGAACACGAAACTTGTTTATTCGTGGTCCACGGATGGCCAACTGTTGAGCAGATAATCCCACGTGGACTGGATTCAACGACTCTCCTACGTTAGTGCCTTCTCGAGCCCTAGTAGACTGTCAACAAAAGAACCGTTAGGAGTGGACCGAGCCGTAGCCCCGGGTCCACCTCCGACGGTCAAGTTAGTATCTTGTTGTGGCATAGCAAAAGTGTTAGGTTTAGAGATAACCTGCGTGTATATATATAGGCATGGATTAGGGTTTAGGCGTAGGAATGGGCGTGATGCGACCCATTCTTGGCCCAGTCCGGACCATACGTCCACACATGCTATGGATGAAATAAATTATTTATATTTAAGATACTATTGTATGTATGCATTATAAATCAGAGGATCTAGAAACACGCACGAATGCTAAGCAAAGATAGGAAGATCCTCAATGGCTATTTTTTTACTAAATTTATTTATATTTAATTGTTCATAAAAAGTAAATAGAAGCTAGAGATTAAAATCCATTAAATGACTAGCAGACTTTTGGCCTAGCAACCACATCCACCGTGTATTTGAGGTGCCAACTAGTTGTGTGTTTTCAATCCCAAATGAGACAACAGTGCGCGAGTTTGTAGTTTAAGATAAACAATTTGGGAGTAACATTAGGGACTTGCTGTAATTAGCCAGCAGATGTTCCAAGAGATACGATTGTAGACAACCGAAATTACTACCCACATAATCAAACAAGACATAAGTAATATTCATATATAGTTTAGGGATGGCACCCGTGGGTTATGGGTATCTCTAACCCGTCATCCACTCACGTAGTTTTTGTCTCACCCGTCACCCACTGGTCACCCGTCAATGGGTACAATTTTTTACCCATGTCCATGCCCGCGTGTATTTTTTGCCCATGGGTTAGTGTAATGGAACAAAATTACAAAACCATGATATGAAAATAAACTAGAATCTAGATCAAATAAGATCAAACTTAAAGTTGTTAAAATGAGATCCAACTAAAATTTGACAAGCGACACTCTCTTTACAACAAAAATAATTTTTTTATTAACTACAGTCTACAACTAAAATTGTTAAAGTTTCGATAGATTTCTTTTTAAAATTTACGAAATCTAGGTGATACACTTTGATTAGAAGTGTAGTGTGTATCAGGTTTTTGTATGTGTATCGATTTTGGAATATTTATTAGTGTAATGTGTATCGGTGTATCAATAATCCAAACTCATGTATCATTTGGTTATTAGTTACTAAAATGTTAATTTGTATTAAAATATTATTTTTATATGTATTATTTCTAAAATTGTTATTTATAAATGTTTTAGTAGTTTTTTAGACTTGATCTTATTTTTACAACTTTAAGTTTGATCTCACATTAACTCTCCCCAAATAAACTATGAAATTGCATAACAAGACACCAATCAATTTTCCAAATACCAAGTTCACAAAATACTAATTAAACACATGTCTAAAAGTAGTAATTAAACATCATTACACAAAATCACATGTATGTAACTTTGATTATTTCATCTTTCATCTTCTCTTTTTAGTCTTAAAACTCAAACAAACTTTTAGGTTAATGTGTTTTCTTGAGACTTAGTAACTATTAAATGTATACCATGCAATATCATAAATATTTTATTAATATAATTAATTTTAACACTCACGAGTATTTTGAAGGTATACCCGTGGGTATTTTAAATGGGTGTCATGGTTTACCCGCGATGGGTATGTCTCACCCGTCACCCACCCGCCACCCACTGATGGGTACATATTTTCGATAAAACTTGATGTCTTCTGGTTAAATCCACCATCATTTTTGTTGTTTCTGGTTAAGTCCGCCATCATTGTTGTTGTTTCTGGTTAAATCCACCATGGTTAAATCCACCATCATTGTTGAGACCTTCACAGCCCCTTCATCTTTGAGACCTTCACAGCCCCTTCATCTTTGAGAGACCATCGCAGCCCCTTCATCTTTGAGAGACCATCGCAGCCTCGCATCTTGATCATATCGCATGACCTTTCATGATCAAATCTCTTGATCATTCAATCCATCACAGATTGATTCTTCTCTTCTTTGCGGTTGCTTCACACAACTTGGCTTCACACCAATTTCTTCATGATTGCGTTTAAAAAAATGCATGTTTGATTCTTGAATGATGATAGATACATGAATTGTTGTTGTTGATCTCCTTCGGCTCTGATGCCACTGTAGAACAGGTTTAATGTTGGATTTCCAGGATCGATTGAATATGATCAAACAACATCCATGTTATCATCAATAATCAATAAAAGAAGAAACAAAGAAGATAGGTGATGAACCCATAAATCTGATATTATTATGAATGGATGGGTTGATCTGTTTACAGCCTCCTACGCTATATATATACATAATGAATCGGTATATGTTTTTGACAGTTATACCTCTTCAATAAAAGTAATCGACATAACCCTAAAACTAAACGTTACAACCTAATCGACTAAATAACTGTTTTTACATAATTGGTTTGTTGTAGGCCCATCACAGAAATCTTGAGTTTACAGGCTTTTACTTTTGGGTTAACAAGACTTAAAACAATTAAGTCCAACATACCATAGTAATAATAATACTAAATTTTACACTTACATACATATTAAGCTAAACATCCATAGTTCAAGATTCATGAAGCTAAAAAAAAACCTTAATTCTCTCTGATGCTTATGGCGACACACCGTAACTTAAATTTTTTATCAATCAAAGACTCTAAACATTTTCTCCTATCTAATTAGATTTGTAATCCTTCTAATTCACTTATTATTGCTGATTTATCTTAGGATTTTTTCAGTTTAAGAAGTTTTTATAAGGTGCATGTCGATTTAGGGTTTAATCATTTTCTCAGTGTTTAGGGTTTGTGTGTCAGGTCTAATTCTTGTATTCATTACGCTGTACTGGTTCATCATTAATTCATCATGTAGATTGATTTTAGGTGTTGTGCGTTGAAAAACCCTGTTTAGGGTTTCACCGTGTTTGTTTGTGATCGTTGTGCTGCTGTTCGTTTCATTGGCTGTGAGTTTTAGGGTTTTTTCTTTTCTTTTTCTTATCGTTTCATTGGTCTCCCCATCATGCTTGACGCATACACTAGTTTGATGCGCCTTAAATCGTGCGTTCGTAATTCCTATGGCCGTGCCCCTGTTGAAGTGTCATCAAAAGAAGCTATACTTGAGTCTCTAGTGGTTGCAATCCCTTACCATAATGGGTGGGTCATTCGTTAGAAAAACTTGATATTGAATATGAGTGGAAGCCACCAAGGTGTGAGACATGTAAAGTTAAGATGAGGGTTGTCCTAAGAGAGCGAAACCGATTGAGAAACCGTTGGTTAACGAGGAAGGGTTTATTGAGGTTAATAGAAAGAAAGGTAATGGTAAGTAACCAGTTAATAACCGACAGGTTGATGGATTGCGATTGCAAAATCAAATGTTCAATTTTATTATAGATCGGTTTCTAAGCCGAACAATGGTGGTGCTTCGACTTCACAATCTAATGTTGATCTGAATGTAGGTAAGTCCTCTTCGCCTTTAATTTCTCCTAATAATAAGGTTCAGTCGGCTGAAGAGCCTAAGGATAGTGCTAATCGGAAGTCGGCTGAGGTTTTGAATGATAGTTCTAATTCTAAGGGTAATGATAACCCTAAGGATTCGCCAACGCAAACTCATGGTTCTAAGGTTGATGATATTAACCTATTTGATTTAAAAAATAGTTTTGATGTGCTTAAGGAGCATGATTCTGTTTTGGAACATGTGATTGATTCTACATATGTGATATGTTCTTTAGATCTCAGTTAATGAAATGGTAAAGAATTCAACATTAATAGGAAACTCAAACTCAAGAAAAGAGAATTCGTATCAATGATGATTTGTTATTGGTAGAGTGAATTATTTGTTACAACAAATAAGATGAGAGATTACAAATTTTCAGAAAATGAATACAATATAGAACTGAAATTGATTTTATACAAAGGAATGGATAGTAATAGACTTTTCCACCAATTCTGTCTTTGAAAGTCTGTTAAGAAATGTGTTGACTTAAGCTTGTAGTTCATATCAATATGCTCCCGATAGTAATATTGCTTTGGGCGATTATGGTTGCACTAGTACTACTCTTATTGTTGAGAAAATTAGGAAGCTTGAAAAGGTTATTATTGATGGGAAAGTTACTTTTGTGAATGATGATGGTAAACCTATAAAAAAAGGTTGATCATTCGGGTAACTCATTCTCTAAGGTGGGTAATGTAGTTGTTTCTGATAGTGACAATAATGAGATGTTTGAGCCGGATAATCCTATGGCTAATTATTTTTCATCGACAGGTGGAGGTAGTGAGCTTGAAGATTATGCGGCTCAGGTCTATGACTTACCAGGGCAATTTGATGCTTTTTGTGACCAATTTGATATCAAGCTCTAAGGCCGTGTTAGGAAGTAATTCTTTATTTTTGTTGGTTTATAAGATTGACATGTCATTCTTATGTAGTTTATTGGTTGTTCTAGTTGTTGGTGGCTAGTTGTTCGTTTATAGCCTGTAATAAATGATTTAGTGGTAGTTCAAGCGGTTGCTTGAGGTAAATGTGATACTTCAGCCACATTTTATGATACTTATCTGAAGGTTTTTGAAGTAATATATTTTACTGAGTAATGGCCCTTTTACCCAAAAAAATATTGGAGCTTTTTCCAACTTAAAAGCTTTGATTATTCCATCCAAACAAAGCTCTTATTTAGCAGAAGCTATTTTTTTTTTTTTTTCTCAAAATAGAAAGCTAAAATCGCTTAAAAGATTTAAAAAAGCTTCATGCCAAACATGCCATTAAAAAAAGTTTCACCGATAAAAAGGGGGATTTCTTAAGTCCAAATTAGAAAATATGGTTTAGGCCCCTTAAATATCTTGAGACGACCCTAGCAATATTGATAATTTTGTATTCTTTTCATAATGAAAAGTGTACATATTCAGTCTTAATTTCTGTTTTTTTTTCCCCTTTACATTACACATATCAAAAAAATATACAACAGCTCACTTTCAGTCCTAGAATTGTCACTTATATATTTATATACCAGATGGGCCAAAAGAATGCATAAGCATCAGCGGCGGATCCAGGTTTTTAACTCTGGTTTAGCACAAAAAAGATCCTGAAAACTGTTTGCACCTTAGCTCGATCTTCAAATTCTTCTTTTAGCCACTCGGTTTTTTGAATTTTACCGTGTATAAAACTAAAAATGACACTTACGATCACCATCTTGACACAAAACTTGCAGCACCGAGAAAATTTGCTAGTAGCACAATGGAAAATTTCATTTTTTACATATAGTGTGGGCGACCCGCCACGATGGTAGATCTGCCCCTGATAAAGATATACTTTGACATACAAACCAATTAAACAGACCTGCAAAAAGAAAATCATACTATCAAGTTGTTTTTCTGAATTTTACCATGTATTAAACTAAAAATGACACTTACGATCACCCTCTTGACACAAAACTAGAAGCACCGAGAAAATTTGCTAGTAGCACAACGGAAAAAATTCATTTTTCATATATAGCGTGGGCTAATAATGGGTGTAGCCCGTGCTACACCCGCCACCACGCTAGATTCCGCCCTGATAAAGATATACTTTGATATACAAACCAATTGAACAGACCTGCAAAAGGAAAATCATACCATCAGTAATATACTATGTAATTTCAGTGTTCCAATATAGCCATCGATTAATTAGCTTTTACCATTCTTAGTATGCAGATTTCTTTGGAGAAAAACATTGATGAGCTACAAAAGAAGAAAACTTGAGATAGTGATTGGGCCGCCCATCTATACAGCCACCCTCTTCGGATTTACATCGGCTTAGAGTGCTAGTTATCAGGGATGTTATAGGCATCTCAGCTTTTTTTCTTATAACAAACGATAAAAAAATTACCACCCCTCGTAACATTCTTATAACATACAACCAAAAAAACATAGTCACTCACTTTTTATTCAATTTACATTAAAAGTAAAATATTATAAAACTTGTTATGCGCTTGGTGCGCCTATGTCACGAGCACCGAGGGCGCATAACAGCCTAAAGAATCCTTTTCCACCTGTAACCGGTGGCCTATAACCACCCACAGCGCACTGTTATAGAACTTTAGGAATTTATTTTGTTAAAAAATTAAATTGTTTATGTATGTGTTTACCTTCTTTATAGTTAAAAACCCAACAAAAGCATACAAAAAATTATCTAGACAGAAAGAAATACAGAACTCCATCATAACCATTATATAGAGCTAACGATCTTATTGCAATAGAAAATATTACAGACTTGTAAAAGGGTTTGAACTTTCTTCATAACAGCTTACAATATGGCGGCAAGTATCTCTCCTCGATCATGCTTGGTTTTATTTTCTATGAAGATAAAAAAATAGAAATCAGTAATTTCACAGAGATACTTCTATATAAGAATTAACCCTAGTCAATAACAATACCAAAAAACCAAAACTCAGCCACAACAAATAGAGAATTTTAATTGGTCCATTGGTATAAAAACTCAGATAACCTAGCTAATACAAAGTGTCAAATATTCCCTATTTTTTATGATGAATGTCTTCAATATTGAAAAATAACAAGAATAAAAACTTACAAACAAACACCATGAATCCTCATGGTGAAAGCATTAGCTCCAAATAAGACTTAAGATCGATATTATTGCAAGGAATCTAATTAACCATCGCGATAGCATAGCGTTCTTCGTAGATCCATTCAGTGGATACGATAGTCTTACAGTCTATTGATTTCTGATGCAGCATCATCAAGATTCTCATTCATTACCCTGAAGACAAATTGGGTATCCATGTGAATCTTGAAGATGCAGCATTAGTAAAACAATGACAGTTTTCGCCTTGGAGAATCTATTAATTTCAAATCTTTGCTGATGTGAACCTTGCTAACTCGATTAAGCAAACCCTAAATTCTTAATACGAATAAAGAGAGAAAAATACACACAGAAAAATAAATAAATAGTATAAGAGTATAATTATATGTTGTGATGCTTGTTTATACAACTTACATGCCATTATCAAAAGCAAATCTGTGGTTTTTGTGGAAGATAAAACAAAAAGGTAGAAAAGAGCACCACACGCTAAATCCCTTATTTAGACTCAAATTGATACTAACATTCTTGATGAATCATGAAAAATGAAAGCTCACGAAGAAAAAAGGAGGACTAAAGAGAGGAAAGTAGAGGTTTGGTGAAGAAAGGGTTAGGGTTGAGGTAGAAGATATATAGGAGTGGAGAGTGGATCCCATATGAATCGGAATCCTATTTTGTACGAATAAATTGGATCTAGGTATTTATGCGAAATTACATGTATACCCAACAAAACATCAATAATTACATATTTTACAACACAAATTTTCTCTGTTTTGTAAATATTGAAGTTTCCTACCAACATTCATAAGAGCTATGGTTAAAAACGATCACCATTTTTAGCACTTGAAAATGATAGTTCTAAGTTGGGTTAATGCACTCATTTTTAGCACTTATTTCTCATGTAAGACAAATAAGAAGAAAAAAAAAGTTATTCAACATATCAAACGGACTCATCTCCACTCTTCATAAAAAAAGAAATCAATGACTGACATTAAAAGTATTTTAATATTTCAGATATTTTTTGTAATTTAAATATCTTATAAAATGTTAATCGTTAAGCGAAAATAATTAAACCATCGCAACGAGCATTTAATTATCTTTATCTATAGATGGCACTCTGATATAATTTCGAAAAAAGAAAAAAAAAACAATTTTTTCTCAAGTTTTTTTGTTTTTTATTTATTCATTTCGAAACTGAAATTTACATGAAAAAATCACATGTGATTAAATACTAATTTGAATATCACATGTGGTATTAGTGTTAAATCACATATGATATCATATGTGATTTTAAACTAATATCACATGTGATATTCAAATTAGTATTTAATCACATGTGATTTTTTATGCAAATTTCAGCTAACGCTAAAAAAAACGTGTAAAACACGAAAAAAAAAATTGCCGAAAATATACAAAGTGCCTATTTATAGAATGATAATTAAATGCTCGTCGTAATGGTATATTTTTTGTTGCTTAACAATTAACGGTTTGAAAGATATTAATATTTGAAAAAAAAAAATGATGAAAGTGAGTTTTTTAAATTGTTAAGATTAATTTAATCAATTAGATCAAATAAAGATAGAGGGTGGAGATTAATCCCTAAGTATGTAAAAAAAAAAATTATGTAAATAATCTTTACTCATAAGAAAATGAATTATAAACGCATTTGAGAAAAAGTAGTAAATGATCATCAATTGTTGGCGATTATGCATATATATTGTAGAAACTAAAGAGAACTGAAAACTATATTACCAGATTCAACTAACTATGAAAATTACAAAAGATTAAATAGCGACTAACCTAAACAAAATCTAGCAACTATTAAACGAGCCTAAATAAATGGGTCGGACTTATAGGCCTTTATTATCTAACATATATATTGTGCGTATTATTTCAATCTTAATAAAAAAGCTGAAAGTTAGTTGCTAACTATAAACATAAGGACTCTTGATGGCAGAATGTTAAACAAATTTTTGTGATGATAGTAGCAAGTTAAGTTAATATACAAAAAGATGAGAAAAATCCATTTGATGTAGCGTCACTTGACGTCTAATGGTAACAATTTATAACATGACCAAAATCGAATAGAAACATAAATTGGTTGAGATTAGATTTGAACAGGATTCGAGCCATTTTTGGGTCAACTCATCTTACTTGTTTAGTAAACAAGCCTATGGTTAGACGGGTCGACTTTAATTTCCAGTTCATTTGAAGGTTTACCAACCAAATAATTTTTAAGGACACAAATAGTATAAAAACTAGCAAGTGTTGGAACATGCAAAGTTTTATCACATTGACTATCATATCTTCAAAAGTCCATTGAACCAAAAAAAAAAAAAAAAAAGTCCATAATAGTGAGCCTAATCAATTTCTTATTAATTATTTTTAGGTTTTCATTGTGACGGTTTGGCAAAAAGATGCAATATTTCTTTTGATCAGTTATTATAACATAAGGGTATTCAGAAGAGTTGCAACGGTTCAATGGAACGCTTCATAAGCTATATATGCAATTTTCTGATATGAAAGAAGACTAGAAAGCCAAAGATAATCTACATCAAAGTCAATCATGAAGCCATACTAGACTCACTTGATTTCAGTTTTGTATTTGAATTGATTGTTGTATCCTCTAAACAATCATACTAGTTAGGACAAAATTCAGTTTAAGGACAGTGCATTCACATGCCTCAATCAAGTTGTTGTATTATTTTACACTATTCTTTAACAATCTTGTGCAAAATTTTCAAGATGGATCAAATGATACTTAAATCTCATGTTGAAAAACCTAAAAAGTTCAAAGGCTCTGACATTTGTCGTTGGCAACAGGATATGTTGTTTTACTTGATAACGTTGCATGTGTCATATGTTCTCACGAATTCTAAACCAACATATCCATATGTGAAAGGACAAAATGTTCCTACTAAGGCACAAGTGCCAGACTATGAAAGGGCCGTCTCACAATAGAATCATAATGACTACAAGTGGCAGACTATGAAAGGGCCGCCTCACAATAGAATCATAATTAATATAATTGCAAAATAAATCTTCTGAGTGCTTTGGATGATTTCATGTATGTTATTCAACCAACCTTTGAACTACAAGGGAGATTCGGGGACCATTGGAAAAGAAATAAAGGACTGAAGTTGCATGTTCTAAGAAATTTGTTATCGGTAAACTTTTGAATTTCACAAACTGGAAATAGAAGGTATGAGTATTAACTCTAGCTTTCTTGTTGGTTTTATTATTGAAAATTGCCCCAATCTTGAAAAAATTATAGGGCTAATGATCAAAAAAAGTACTATACTTGCCACACTTTCCTCTTCAGGGTAGCGAACAAATTTTTTTGCTTTCGTGGGTATTATACTTTCAAATTCATCCTCTTTAGGGTATTTTGCAAAAAAGTTGGACATTTTTGCCCCTCTTACCCACAAGAGCAAATGATGGCAAGTATGATACTTTTTTTTATCATTTTCCCTAGTTTTTATTATGTTTAATTTTGGATATGTATTAAGATAATTTATTTAATGATTTATAATTATGTTAAATCTATGATAAAAATGTTTTGTTTTAAGTTTACACTATTTACTTAACAAGATACATTTTTGTAATAATTTAATATATACTTAAAAAAGGGAAAATTAAAATTATTCGGACAATTATAAAAAACAAACAACACTTTTTCATTCAGATTCAGACATTATAGCTACCTCTTATTAGTAAGATGTGGTAGTCAGATTCAGATGCGGTAGTCAGATTCAGATGTGTAACATCTTAATCAAACAAACACACCCTTAATCTAGTCATAGTATACTCTCTAGTCTATGCTTCAACAAGTGACGAACAAAAATTTATATGCAAGTACTTCAGGTTGTGATATAATTCCTCCTAATTTAGCGGAAGCGTTAAACCTAGTCGGTTTAACGCGCAGGCGCTAAACAACAAGTGAATTAGGGCAAATGATAAAACAAAACATTTTATCATAGATTTAACACAATTATAAATCATTAAATAAATTATCTTAATACATATCCAAAATTTAACATAATAAAACTAGGGCAAATGATAAAAAAAAGTATCATACTTGCCATCATTTGCTCTTAATGGGTAAGAGGGCAAAATGTCCAACTTTTTTGCAAAATACCCTAAAGAGGATGAATTTGAAAGTATAATACCCACGAAAGCAAAAAAATTTGTTCGCTACCCTGAAGAGGAAAGTGTGGCAAGTATAGTACTTTTTTTTTATCATTAGCCCAAAATTATAAGTTATAGCTTAAACATTTAACTGATGTTATGAGTTTTGAGCAACTTGTTCTCAAAGTTCGTCTTGAGGATGATAACAAGACGAATGAAAAGGTTGATGCAAATTCAATAGAACCAAATGCAAACATGGTTGGAGAAATTTCTTGTAAATCCAAGTCCTGCGACAAAAACAAAGGAGAAAAAGGTGGCGGGTTTGGGCAAAATTCTTCCAAGGCTAGAAAGGATGATTACACCCAATAAAAGAAAACTTCAAGAAAATCTAACATTTTTAGGTATGTGCGAAACCTGGACATAAAGCAAAAGATTGTCGCCACAAGAAAAAATATGGAGGTGGAAACTAGAGGAAATTCCTTCCAAGTAAATAATGTGGAACCACCAAAGGAATTTGTTAGAGTAATTGAAGCCTTTGTGACTACAAACATTATTGATTGGTGGGTATATGTTGGTGCCACAAAGCACATCTGCAACTCAAGAAAGATGTTTGTATCTTGCCAAAAGGTTAATGGAATAGAACCAATGTTCATGAGCAATGGAACTTCTTGAAAGATTAAACGAAAATGGTAGGTCATATTGAAGCTGACTTCTGAAAAGGATCGTGTGCTCTCAAATGGGTTGTATGTACCAAATATCACCAAGAATCCCATTTATGGTCCTATTTTTAGCAATATGTAATTTAAGCTTGTACTTTATTCAGAAAAATTTATGATCACTAAGGGTGGTATGTACATTGGAAATGGTTACCTCGATGAGGGACTCTTCAAATTAAGTGTTTTAACTGATGATAATGTTATTAATAATAATAATAACTCGGGAACTAGCACCGCTTCTGTGTACATGATTGATTCTTCTTTCTTATGGCATTTTAGATTAGGCCATGATAATTTTCGTTCCTTGCAAAGAATGATAAATTTAGGCAAGTTGCTGATAGTGGAATTTTGCAAAACCACAAAGTTTTACAATCCTCCTAGGCAGTGTACCTAACCGTTGTAGTGTATTATAGGCAAGACACGGGGGATTGATCGTTCTCTAGGGGAATAGTGTTCAGAATGTCAAAGTGTATGACGAATTAGGTATAGAGGTGTAGAATAATTCTTTTAATATTTTTTAGAAAGAAAATTAAAATCTCTTGGTTTGAAGAGTGGGCATTTTAACTATTAAGTCTTCTAGGATCTACAAGCCGCAACTCATGCAATAAATAAAACGAGAAAAACCACTAGCTCACTCAAGGGTTGCGTTTAATAAGATGGAAAAGCTAGTACATAAGAGTTAAACCAGTTTTCTTATCCTAACGCGAGGCAGTTAATTAAACGAGAGACGATAATCAATAATCGATAACTAGATTTCATTCAATCTAAGCAAACACTAAAAGATATAGCCTACCATGTTAAAGTTAAGAAAAGAAAAACATGTAATCAAACAACATATAGACGTATTGAATGATGAAAGATGAATTACTTATCTTCAATAGAACATGGATAAAGTGGCTGTAAAAAGCCTTAAAGTAGCAGAAATTCGTCTAAGGTTTCACTTCTCCAAAGTGTTACATGAATAATAGAAAACATACGAATATATATATATATGATAAGGTTTTAAAAGGTACCATTTTGAGGGGTCATTTAAGCCCTTATTCGATCACTTTTGTATCCGTTATTACTTAATATCGTTCCTTTTCACTTTTAGGTCTCTTGAAGGCAAAATGTCGGAATGATGCTTATTTGGACGAAAAGGCGCGAATATCTGAAGAAAATGGCCAAAGTCGAATCGAGACACTCAAAGTCTTTGAAACATAAGGCGACGGCGTCCATCAAGATATCTGCGACGCCGCCGGTAAGGCATTTTGCGACGGCTCGAGGCGAAATTGCATGTTTTCGGGACGACGTCAGTTCTAAAGGAATAGGCCGTCGCTACTCGGGACGCCTAGATGCGCCAAGACGGCGTCCGAGTGAAGGGGACGGCGTCACGGTCATAAGGTGACGCCGTCGCAAGGTTTACGTGGCCAAGACGAAACCCTAATGATGGCGACACGACGGCGTCACGAAACATAAGGTGACGCCGTCGCAGATGTAATCTTATATAGAATCCGAATTTTTCGGTTTTGTGTGTAGTCTTTTGGGTAAAACCTAAAACCGAACCAAGGCTTTCTTGTGCGTATTTTAGGGTTCTAAACCCTATTATACATCAAGATAAGTATTTACTTCATTAATTTAATTATGTCTTTGATTATTTGTGTGTATGCTTGCATGTTCTCCATGTCCCATAATTTATTTGTGTGTTTGCTTAGGAATATGAAACTTAATTATTGAATATTGATTGGTTGATACTTATCTTAGTTGACTAATGATCTAGAGTGCGCTAGATTATTCGTTGTGTACTTAATGCTTGACTTTTCTTTGTGAACTTTAGAATATAATTATCTAGGTAATTGTAGGATAAAGTATTCAAGGACAACCGTAGAGTAGGCGTCTATAAATCACTAGAGGATTTGTAAACAAGACCCTTTGGTAATTTCAAAGAGTTAGGGAAACAAGCACGCCTATAGCCTTAGAATCACAACGCAACTAGGAATAAGGACGTGACAAATCAACCATCAATAGGAGATAATTAAGGAGTAGTAAAACCTAAGTAAACACATCTTTAAACTATCATACAGTACACATCAATTAGACATAGACTATCACAACCTTAGCTTAGATAATTAGATAATAGTAGAGTAATCGGTAGCAATACCAACCCCCAAATCCAATATCCGAGATTCGTACCTTTTCACTTTCTAAAAAAACATAAAAAGATAAAAATAATCTTCCTCAACCTCAACCTTAGCGTAGTAACTTCTCACTAGCATTCCTATTCCCAGAGAACGATATCAATACCGTGGCTTACCCTAATTACTACACTACAACGATTAGGTTCACTCGCCTAGGGTGTTATAAAACTTGCTCGAAGAAAATGAAGTTTCCTTGACCCCGAACGACGCGTGTAGCGTTATCAAGTTTTGGCGCCACGGGAATAGAATAGCTAGTTAGTAGTCCACCTCGCTTAGGTTTCCTTACTTGATTCCTATCAAGTAACTTTTTTTTTTTTTTAGCTTCCTCGTAGTCTATCCCCTTCTTTGTGCCTTTGTTCGTAAAACTTTTCCATTGACTCTTCCGTTCACCATCATGGAGAACGCGAATCCACCAAAACTTTCACCCAATCAACAAAATCCACTACATAATCTACCTTTTCCACTCCAAAATGAGATCCCGAGGTTCCAAGAACATCATGATGAATCCTTTCCCGAGGCTTGGACTCGCATTAAATATTTATTGCAAAAGTCCTTTATCATGGTATTGACTTCTGCTTCCACTACAATTCTTTTACACTCGTACGCCCACGAAACCCAAAGGAGACTTGACTATGTAACGGATGGGGATATTTGGGGACGTGGTGCTCAATTTGCATGGGAAACCTTTGAGATTCACGCCCAATTTAGAAGTGGAACATGGGACCCAAAAGCGAATTTTAGACCTATTTTCAATTTGGAAACTTGATTGGAAAGGTTGTTTAGGAAGGAGATGATTAGAGTTGAGGTACCAAGGTGCATGTCATGGTTAGGCGCTACCACAATACAAAATGAATACATAGGTGATCTTGATAAGATGGAGGATGAGTAGAAAATCCAACCCCATCGGATAACCCACAAGTCTTACCATCACTGAGGAACACACATCGCCTATAACTTACCCTAAGAAGTAGAAGAGACTATAGGAACCCCAATTAGAGAACCTTTGGACCAAACGCCATTAGAGAATGTAGGTTTAGATGCTTGTTGTCATGACCTCTCTCTAGTCCTAGGAAGTTCCATATTTTGATGAACCGAGCCTCACTTAAAAACCTTACCCAATTTTCCGTCTTTAGATGTGAATCTTGGAATTGAATTAGGCCCCAATCCACCCATCAAAATTGATAGTCCGGTAGTTGCTTGATAAAGGTGGTAGATTCTAGGCCATGTAGAGTAGAAGCCGATATAGGAGTAACCCATGACCTTACACACTTATATCACCCATTCATGGTTGATAACAAGAAACACTATGGGTTTAAACCGGGTTTATTAGGTCAAGATGGATCCTTAACCCGGAATCTTTTGAAGTTGGTAGAAAATGATCCATTCTTAGGAGAGAGATTTGATTCTCTCGCTACACCAATAGACTTAGGTAAGGTTATAATGAATAGAGCATACTCCTTTGAGCATATAAATCACCCATCACCCTCTCCTCACGTAGCAAATTTCCACCCTAAGGGTGTGTATTGCTACTATCACCCGCATTTGAACTTAAGTGTAGGGAAAACTTCCCCTTTATCTGTTAAATAAGGGTAGAGTCAGGCTCGTGACTCGAACAAAAACAAGCGCTTCTTGGGAGGCAACCCATGTGTATTTGTTTTTTATTTGTGTGTCATATATCTTTTATTGATTGTTTATCCTCATGTTTAAATTTGTAAAAATGCTTTATTTTGTTTTTAACCTCGTCTTAATTACATATAAAGGTATTTTACATAAAGGATAAGTGTAGGGAGGATTACACACGTTTTCATAAGAAACGTGAACATGAGAATAACAATTAATTAAAAGATATATATGTTTGTTTGTTCGAGTCAAATGCTTGTATCGAGTCATAATGGATGTTTTTGCGTAAATTTTCCGATTCTAAAGATGTAAATTTTCCGAATTTTTTCCGTAAAATCGCGCACCGCTTTTTGTCGTGATAACCGACGTGTCAGATTGCAACCGACGGCGTCGAGAAGGAATAAAACATCGACTTATTTTTCTCGTTTTCGAGCTACTTGTAAAATTTTGGAATTTTCGGATCTTAACTTTCAAAACAAATTCGTAAACATCCATTCCACAAGCATTATATCCTAGTTTAAATCGAGTCTTATGTATATTATTACCGCCGATTTTACGCGAAGGTTTCGTTTGTTTTCTTCTAGTGTGCGTGTTTAGTTTGTCAAGAAGAAGTTACACAAGTTTGGAAGGAGCCTTTCACGAAAAAACTCTTCTTGGAAAAGATTTAACCACCACTTTTCACGGATCCTACCGAGCTAATCGGGGAGTATTAGTTTCTTCGCTTTTAATTACCTTCTATTATCATAACTTTGATACTTCCGGGAACATTGGGGACAATGTTCGGTTTAAGTGTAGGGAGGAAAATAAACGGGAACTTTGAAACTATGCTTATCCTTATTTGCTTGCTTTGTCCAAGTGTATTTGTGTAATAAACCATGAGAAAATGTAGGTTAGGGTAATTTTAGCCAAATTTAAAATTTTTCATGACGATAGGAGTGGGCCATTAGTCTTAACAAAAGCGTCTCATGGATAGGAAGTTGCATGACTAGCACAAAACCCTTTACCACCTAAATTCCACCCAAAATGTGAGGATCGCCCTTAGATTAGTAGGAATTAAAGCATTCATCTTTAATGCTTAGAGTGTGAACCGGTAGTATATTAGATTCTAGAACTTGTTTTGTGATGCATTCGAGATCGCTAGTGAGACTACACTTGTGTAGTTAGGAATAACTAAATGATAAGAGGCATTAGGATAACCCTTGTTTAATACACGTAATATAATTACTTCTTCCACCTCGGTTGAGTAATTCCCCACACCCTTTGCGTTGTACTCATCTTTAGTACACGATACCCTAGTTAACCCCTCGAGCCTATCCTTTTCGCGGTTCTCGTGATGTTTCGGTTTTTCCGAATATCAATGAAGAGCATTGTTTACACCCCACCCCAAATATACACCCAAATCGCTTTAGCCTACCCTTTATTGCACTCACTTTTAGTGCAAATTTATGTTATCACCTAAAACCCTTAGTTCAATTATCCGTTGCTTGCATGAGTTGCTAAGTCGAGTCATATCCTTTGTATACGATTTTGGGATGATTGGGATTCATGGGAAAAGTTAAAGTTTATGAAATATAGGAAGAGAACGTTAAACTCAAATTCCTTTGTTTGCATAATAATGTACTCCAAGTGTTTTGATCTTTTCAATTCGGGTCAAATTAGTGTTAGAGTAATAAAACTCAAGTGTAGGGATGTGTCTATAAATCCCTATCATTTTGATGTACCGTAGAGGATGGTAGAGTAAAAGTGTATAAAAAAAAAAAAAAAAAAAAAAAAAAAACAACCATACTGCTACCATCCTACATCTATCTTTTAAATTATGTTTGTTTATTTTCGTTGCCTAGAGTTTTAGAGTGTCGAGTCTTGGCTTAGCAACGCCATTCTTCAGATACTTGCAACATAGAGATTTTTGACTATCCACCACTAAATAGCCTATCCCACCAAACCCTTCATTTCCTACCGTAAGCCTAACGTTACAACCCTTTAAAGACCTCTTTGATAGTCTTTCCTAGGTGCTTACCAAAGCGACGGAGGTTTGATCTATTCTCAAGCCTATGGTAATCTATGTACTAGGACCGGTTAATGAGTGTTTATCTTCCATTTCGATTTGTTATATTTCATATATACACCGAGAGAGATGTGAGTATCCAAACACCCCATGTGAGGTGCTAGTATGTAATTTCCGTGCTTGTTATGACTTTTATGGGCTTATATGTGTTGTGGACCGCTTTGAATGGATGCTTCATGACCCCAACTTATAAATTAATTGGCTAAAGCACATTTGCTTGAGGACAAGCAAATACCAAGTGTAGGGATATTTGATAAGGTTTTAAAGGTACCTTTTGAGGGTCATTTAAGCCCTTATTCGATCACTTTTGTATCCGTTATTGCTTAATATCGTTCCTTTTCACTTTTAGGTCTCTTGAAGGCAAAATGCTGGAATGATGCTTATTTGGACTAAAAGGCGCGAATATCTGAAGAAAATGGCCAAAGTCGAATCGAGACACTCAAAGTCTTTGAAACCTAAGGCGACGCGTCCATTGCATATCTGCGACGCCGTCGGTAAGGCATTTTTGACGGCTCGAGGCGAAATTGCATGTTTTCGCGGACGACGTCGGGTTCTAAAGGAATAGGCCGTCGCTACTCGGGACGGCCTAGATGCGACCAAGACGGCGTCAGAGTGAAGGACGGCGTCCACGGTCATAAGGTGGCCGTCGCAAGGTTTACGTGGCCAAGACGAAACCCTAATGATGGCGACACGACGGCGTCACGAAACATAAGGTGACGCCGTCGCAGATGTAATCTTATATATAGAATCCGAATTTTTCGGTTTTGTGTGTAGTCTTTTGGGTAAAACCTAAAACCGAACCAAGGCTTTCTTGTGCAAGTATTTTAGGTTCTAAACCCTATTATACATCAAGATAAGTATTTACTTCATTAATTTAATTATGTCTTTGATTATTTGTGTGTATGCTTGCATGTTCTCCATGTCCGGCTAATTTATTTGTGTGTTTGCTTAGGGAATATGAAACTTAATTATTGAATATTGATTGGTTGATACTTATCTTAGTTGACTAATGATCTAGAGTCGCTAGATTATTCGTTGTGTACTTAATGCTTGACTTTTCTTTGTGAACTTTAGAATATAATTATCTAGGTAATTGTAGGATAAAGTATTCAAGGACAACCGTAGAGTAGGCGTCTATAAATCACTAGAGGATTTGTAAACAAGACCCTTTGGTAATTTCAAAGAGTTAGGGAAACAAGCACGCCCTATAGCCTTAGAATCACAACGCAACTAGGAATAAGGACGTGACAAATCAACCATCAATAGGAGATAATTAAGGAGTAGTAAAACCTAAGTAAACACATCTTTAAACTATCATACAGTACACATCAATTAGACATAGACTATCACAACCTTAGCTTAGATAATTAGATAATAGTAGAGTAATCGGTAGCAATACCAACCCCCAAATCCAATATCCGAGATTCGTACCTTTTCACTTTCTAAAAAAAAACATAAAAGATAAAAAATAATCTTCCTCAACCTCAACCTTAGCGTAGTAACTTCTCACTAGCATTCCTATTCCCCAGAGAACGATATCAATACCGTGGCTTACCCTAATTACTACACTACAACGATTAGGTTCACTTTGCTGGGGTGTTATAAAACTTGCTCGAAGAAAATGAAGTTTCCTTGACCCGAGCTATCGCGTGTGGCGTTATCATATATATATATATATATATATATATATATATATATATATATATATATATATATATATATATATATATATATATATATATATATATATATATATATATATATATATATATATATATATATATATATTATGGAAAACTAGAAGGGGTTTGAATAGTTTTACCAATTAAAACTTCCTTTTAAAACATTTAGATTAAATTATGTCAATCTATTTGGTTTTTTATGTTGGACGTTGATAGATAGATATATAAACGTGTAATAAAAGATAAAGAGTAAGAAGCACATAACCATGACACGAGTATTTATAGTGGTTCGGCTACAAGGACACCTTCCTTGCCCTACTCCACTCCCCGAGTCACCTACTAGAGAGTTCGTAAACACTACACGACACCAATCTCCTTATAGCGGAGAAGCCTTCACAACGTTGCCTACTCTTTTTCCGGTACGAGGCTAACCACCGGGTTCTTTCACTCCAAGGTGAACCACACCTATCACAACGTCACCTACCATTTATTAGGTACTAGGCTAAGCACCTAGTTCCATTACTATGGAGGAACTACTACCCATCACAACACACCACCTAATCTCAAGGAGATCCACTCCTTGTTACAACACCATCAAGGATATCACCATCCTTGGAAATAAACAAATACTTATATGTATAACGATGCACCTCATCGATTATACGACCTAGGCATTCTTTCCTAATGCCACTTGATTTGATTCTTAGGCATCCTTCACTAATGCCTTTGAGACAACGCTTGGCACCTTTCACTAAAGCATTCGTCTTGACACCTTTGGCATTATTCTGTTAGGAATTAGAAATTCCAGTTATTAAAGAGTCGGTCACCTTATGTATATGTAATCGTTAGAAAGCTCGTAGTCGTAGTTCTTTTAAGTCAAGTAGTATTTAGTTAAGTAACACCGTGGAGGACGGACGGGTCTTTACCCAGCAGTATGCCCGATCCACACCCGTTGTGTCCGTTTTATTGTAAGACTATAAATACTCTCTACCTACCAAGGTAGAGAGTTGGAGCTCATAATAATATCTTTCACTTTCTCTCACTAAGTTCCCTAAACCTCTAACTTTCTCTCTCTAGAATTCCATTCATACGCCACCTTGTGTTATGGTTTGATGTGTATGTGAAAACTAATATCCTACAATTGGAATCAAGAGCCATGGTTAGATCATATCTTGCACATCTTTGGATTTCTAGTGGTTTTTAGGTGGTTTTTGAGTTTGAAAAAGTTTAGTGGTTTGTGCATCATTTGGTTGATTTCTTGTGTTAAAGCTTAAATTTTGTTAGTACTTTTATGTTTAGAATCATCACAAGTGTTTAGGTTTTCATTTGGTAGCTTGAATCATCTTGGTTGGGTTGTTTTAGATTGAAAAGTGATGTTTATGTTGTTTTCATGCTAGCGACTTGACCTACGGAGTTGTTTCTTAGTAGCTACTTGCTTTGCAATTTTGTAGCGAGTTACGCTTTGGAGCTAGCGACTTAGGCCTAGCGACTAACAAGACAAGTAGTGGACTCTCCACTACGGTAGCGACTTAGTGTTAGCGACTTGGTTTGTAGCGAGTTGCTCTTTAGCGACTTGAATCTTTAGCGACTTGTCTAGCAATTCGTCGCCAAAATTTTGCTAGCGACTTGAGGCTTAGCGAGTTACTACTTAGCGACTTGCATTTGTTTAGCGACTTGGGACTTTAGCGACTTGGTGGTATAGCGAATTAGGTGTTAGCGACTTGGTGCATTATCTTCTAGCGACTTGGGTGATTTTTACGGTTTTATCTTGATTTAGTAAAATCCCGTGAAAGAATCTATTTCCGGTTTAATCATAGAGTTATAAAATCCCGTTTAATCTGTTAACATGTCTACCAACATTTCCACTATCATCTCCATCGCTGTCGAGGATGTTCAAGCGGTGGTTCGGATACTCGTCCACCCATGCTTGATGAATCGACTACGATTCTTGGGCTCAACGAATCGATTGTCTTGTCTTGGTAAAGAAAATGGGTTAACATTCTCAAATCAATCGATGAAGGACCCTACCGAGTTGAAACTACTAGAGATATACTTGATACTAATGAAGATGGAACTCCTATTTACGGAATGGATGGACCAAAAATGTATGATGAGCTTGATGATAAGGAGAAAAATATTCGATGCGGATATCGGGGCTTAACATTGTTCTTCAAGGTCTTCCTAAAGACATCTACAAGATGATCAATCACAACACAAGCAAAGGCAAGATGGGATAATGTCAAGATGCTTCTCTCGTGCTCGAATTAACTATGGAAGACATAGAATCACAACTCTATGACGAATTTGAACACTTCAAGATGAAACCGATGAGAGTGTCTATGAGTACTATGTGAGATTTCATAAGTCGGTGAATGATATGAGGAACATCGTAATGACTATGCCTAACATTCATTAAACTCAAAATTTGTGAACAACATGAATCCCGAATGGCACAAGTTTGTTACTCGTGAAGCTCACTAAAGGATTGAAGAATACGAATTATGAGCAACTCTATGCCTTCCTTCTTCGTAATGAGAGACATGCCATGTTTGAAAAGATGATTCTTAATCGCTTCAAAACCAACCGTGGAGAGACTAGCTCATCTAATGACTCAACCGCCTTCTACTCAAACATCGGAATCACAACCAAAGCCTCACAAGTCATACCCATGGGTAATGGTAATCACAAACTCATTCCCGATCCTATGTTCAAACAAGTCGATCTTGATGCACACGTGGTAACATCATTAACCAACTAGCTCTTCCGATTAGTCAAAACATGAATTCTCTCCTGAAACCAACAACAACCTCGAGCAAAGATCTAACCCACACAATCAAGCTCTTTGTTAAAGATGGGAGGATCGTGGTGCAACCAGTTCAGAAAGACAGATGATCGGGGAAGAGGTGGGTCGTTAGAGGTTATGTTGGTAATCGAGAATCGAAGAAGGAATGGTAATCAAGGTCAAGCTAAGCCAATCAAATGTTATAAGCGTGGTGGTGAGGACACATTGCAAGGAACCGCACATCTCCAAAGCGTCCATAGAATGCCGATTACTTGAGAGACAAGATGTCGCTTGTACAAGCTCGTGATAATGGTGCCGCTTTGGATGAAAAGGAATTGTTGTTTCTAGTCGAGGCAATGCCAAGACCTATGATGCGTGAAGTGGATGAGCAATTTATTCAGAGATAGGTCACAATCATCGAATGCCTTTCAAGTCGATGATTGTGATGCATCTGACGCCGATGTGGATGATGGACCCATCGCACACACAATTTTATGGCTAGCATTTCTCCAATGGTTTCTCCCAGGTCTCTTCTTCACCACAAGTCGGCTCATCCAAAGACAAACTCATCTCGGAGGTACTAAAACTATACGATGACGCCGATGTGCAATGAACTCTTGAATCAAATGTTGAAAATATGGGTAATATCAATATTGTCCCATATGATCAATATGAGAAACAAAGTGAAAGTGAAGTTGTACCAAGTGATGCATCTTCTGCATCAACAATGACTATGTTTTGATGAATACACCGCATGTGCCTCGATGATTCGTAATTTCGAACTAAATGCCTATAAAGAACGTGTTGCTATTTATGAACAACGTGCAAAATTTGAGTTGACCACTCGTGAGCGGGAAATGGATGACCAAGTGCGTGCAAATCATTAGAAAAAGTAATTTTAGAAGAAGTATTAAAACAAGAATTAAATTCCTTGCAAGAAAAGCTTTCTAAAACGCTAAGCAAAACAAGAACTTCAAGAAAATGTGAAAATGCTTAAGCATGAATTTAATGCAAAGGAATCAAAACTCTTGAGAGATTTTTTAATCAAAACTTTGAAAAGCAAACTTGAAAACAAGTTGTACATACAAGGAAACACCATTCAGATTGCTTCACATGATCACTAAGCATAGAGTTCTAAGCGATAAGCATAGTGTTCCCATTATAGATAAGCCCAACCACGAGTACGGAAAGATAGCAAAAGCGACTCAAAGTGTGATCTATGATGGCAATGAGATTCTTAAACCTAGACAAAAACCTAGTTGCGTTGAGTGCCCGAGGATGATAAGAAATTAGATGAAATCACTAGAGAGAAGATGAATAAGAAACTAAATGATCCTAAATGCAAAGAGAAAAAGTAATTATCACTCCCATGACTACAAGAAGGAAAACTGGATTTCCTTGAACAAGTTTATGCCTCGACATTGTTGACTCCCGAACAAGTTTTTGGAAAATGGATTTAGATAAGCGTAAAGTTTGAAAATATTGTTGAAACAAACCCTCCCTTTGGAAAATGCCTAGAGCGACGTGTATCCTCCTAATACACCAATGCATCTTGTTCCGAGAACAATTGCCACTAAAAGCAAGACCTTAATTAGCCAATATGTTATATTTCAACTATTTGTTGATTTTGAGAAAACCTCAAGAAAAGGATCACACCATTGGTATAATCAAGGAGAAAGGGTTTTGAGCAAATGAAAGAATTTTATTTAATCGAGGTCATGCCTTTCTTTAAACTTCTAAAAGATCACTTTGAGAGTCTTAAAAGGGAATAGAAACCGATATTAAGGGAATGGAAAAGGAATTTGATGCAATGATAGTTGAAGTTAGTGACTATGAGCGTGCACTAAAATATAATGAGATTGAGAGGAAGAACTTGCATACATTAAATGAGACTCTTATTCTTGAATGTGTTCCTCAAGATATGTTTTTCACCGCTTCAAATTGCTCTATTAATGCTTCCCAATTTCATGAACTATCTGTTGCCACGAAAGTCTCCCATGATCGTGTCATTGAGCTTGATAAAACTAATTCTAAACTAAGCGAGAAAATTGAACCGATGATCACGAAAATTTGGTTAAACATTTTTCTAAACTAGAAGTTGAGCATTTTAATTTACAACTAAAATATCAACATCTTAAAGAAAATGTCAAAACTTCAAATATCAAGACATCCTCAAATGCTCCAGATTTTGATGGAGTTTTCAAATTAAAAACGTGATGAATGATTCAAGCTCATTGCAACACGATCGTAAAGTTGAAAGCCCAAATCTCTCAATTAAAGGGTCAAACGAACAATATGACAGGCTCCCAAATGCCTCCTCCTTTAGACTCGTAATTCTCAAACGTTTCATCTTCAAAACCTAGTAAATGCATTACAAAAGAAAATGAAAGTTTTCTAGAAGAAAATGAAAAGGTTAAACGTCATTTCAATGAGTTATTTGAATCAATAAAGGTCACTCGTAACAAAAATAATGAACAAATAGCTTCATTGCAAAAGGAAATTGAGAATCAAGAGTCGGGTAAAAGGAAAATGCCTATGACCAATGGGGAGAATGGTGTATCAAAGGCTCACTCTTGTAATAAATATGCTTTGTCTCATGAAATATGTCCCTCCTCATCTCGTGAACAACAAACTTGTTGTTCAAACATACTTCTCATCCCTTAAGGATTGCCTAGAATGTCTCGCGTGAGATTGTTGAAGAGGATAAGTTAGAGAAACCTCATGATAATGCAATTGGACATGCATGCTTATATGCCAAACGATCTCAAGAAATCTTAGAATGCTTGATCACAATATGCCCAAAGTCATTAGGTGAGAGAGTTAATCCTTTGATTCCATGCTCGATGCCTAATGCCAAGTATGATATTCATTCGATGCCCAATGTTTTGAATGTGAACCTTAGTGTGCCTTTAAGTAGTTCGATTCCGGATCCACAAAGCTAAGAAAGAGAACTCAAGCGTGCCTTCTAGGAGTATAAATCCCAAGATTCTAGTTTTAAGAAAGTGAACCTTAGTGTGCCTGCATGTAGTTCGATCCCGAAGACATCTAAACGGTGATGCAAAGAGTAGTAAAACCAACTAATGTTCCCATTCCTCTACGGAAGTAATAAGTGACATTAAAGGGAGCAGTCAAAGTCTCAAGACAATACAAGGAATGATAGGACCTCGCAAGCTAAGAATGTGCACTAGAAAAGAGTAGAAGAACAATCTCGGAACTTTAAGTTTGAACCGAATAAAGCGAATCGTGTTGATTCTAGTATTAGCCATAGGCGTCTTGTAATTAATTCGAATTCGATACTATTTGCAAACCTTGTATTGATGTGCCGCTTGAATTCGCTTTCTAATCATGAATGTGGTGTTAATGTTACGCCTCACGATGTTAATTGTCCGATTAATATTGTTAATGCTAAAATTCATGCTAAGAAGGCTAAAAGGCAAAACGAAAGAAAGTTAAAAAGCGGTGGAAACCCACGGGAAGAACATTCAAGAAAATAGGCTATTATTGGATACCGTTGGTCATAAGACTAATCGAGATAATGCCCACTAGAAAATGGATGCCTCTTGGTAGAACTATTCCTTAAGAAGTGAGCACACCGTGAACTGGGCTATCTGAGACACTAGTATCGCATCTATTCACAATGATTCCATTGCCTCATTTTCGATATGAATGCTTCTATTTCGATGTGGGTGTTCCAACCATTGTTACTAACCAAATGGAACCCATTCTTGCATGGGGATCCCAATTATCCGATTATTCATTCTTGTCTCGTGTTCAACCGCGGATCGTTCAAATCGTTACGTGGTACACGGACTCAGTCGTTCCAAGCATATATTTGGCGACGGTCACGGCTCATGAACTTCGTGAGCAAATTCATCGGGGCTATTAGATTCGGGAATGATCATTTCGGTGCTATTATGGGTTATGGAGACTATGTTGTTGGCAAAGTGTTATCTCCGAGTTTACTATGTAGAAGGTCTTGGTCACAACTTGTTCTCTGTTGGTCAATCTGCGATTCGGATCTAGAAGTAGCCTTGAGAAAACATACACCTTCATTAGAGAACTTGATGGTAAGGAACTTTTAAGAGGTTTGCGTGGTTCAAATCTATACACCATCTCTATCGAAGATATGATGAAGTCTTCTCCAATTTGCTTCTTGTCAAAGGCTTCTAAAACAAAGTCATGGTTATGGCATCGTCGTCTCAATCACCGAACTTGGAACCATCAATGATCTCACCGAAAGGACTTAGTTGTAGCTTTACCTAGACTCAAGTACGAAAAGATCATCATTGTTCAAGATGTCAATTGGGAAAAAGCAAGAAGTATGCCCATAAACCCAAACCTACTAACTCGTACGAAGTTCTTCATATGATTCATATGGATTTATGTGGACCAATCGAGTGCAGAATATCTTTGGAAAGAAATATGTGTTAGTTGTGGTTGATGATTACTCTAGATTCACCGGGTCAAGTTCTTAAGGACAAAGGATGAAACTCGATATCGTCATCAAACTCATCAAACAACCGCGAGTTCGACTTAACAAAACCGTCGAATTATCGTAGCGTACAATGGGCCGAGTTTGTCAACAAACAACTTAGTGAATTCTATGAAAGCGTTGGAATCAACCATCAAAGAAGTGTTCCACGAACTCCTCAATGAGCGGTGTAGTTGAAAGACAAAATCGAACTCTTGTTGAAGCCGCTAGAACAATCTTGATTTACTCAAAGGTTCCAATGTTTCTCCGGGTGAAGCAATTGCCACTGCATGCTACACAAAAATCGTTCCACGATTCACACTGTTCATGGAAAAACTCCATATGAACTTGTCCACAACGAAAACCTAATCTCTCTTTCCTTCGTGTGTTTGGTGCATTGTGTTATCCAACTAATGAGGGTCAAGACTTAGGCAAACTTAGGGCTAAAGTCGACATTGGAGTATTTGTAGGATATGCACCAAACAAAAGGGATATCGAATCTACAACAAAAACCCGAAATATCATGGAAACAATTCACGTTACGTTTGATGAGTGACCGGTCAAATGGCTCCTGGACACTCCATTCGGGACCCGCACTTCAAAACACTCCCATTGGTTCATCCCTTGTTCCAAACTCCTCTCAAGAAACTCCATATGTACCTCTATCTCGAAGATGATTTAAAGAAATTGTTTGATCCTATGTTTGATGAACTTTATGATCCAAGTACTAATGAGGTGTCGATCCCTACAACGTAGGTCGCTCATATTCACGTGAATGAAGTCAATCCCACGCCTCAATATCTTTAAGTCAAGAAGCGCCTCTTCGATCCTTCCGTCTCATCAACAAATCATCATTCTTCAAATGTACATCATGGAACTGCTTTACGCATCAATGATGAAGTTAATCCTTTGCTACTCCTAAAGATGCTCCATTTGAAAACATATTTGCTCTCGAATCATCATCGAACCATCTTCTTGGAGACATCGACTCTGCTACCTCGGTCCCTCAACAACCGCCACATGAACACCTCGGAAAATGGACTCACGATCATCCACTAGACAACATAATTGGAAATCCCTCTCGTCTGTATCAACACGGAAACAACTTGCAACCGATGCCTTATGGTGCTTCTTCAACTCCGTACTATCTAAGATCGAACCAAAAGATGTTAAAACCGCCATGAATGAAGATAGTCGGTTCAATGCCATGCAAGATGAAATTCATGAGTTTGATCGACTTGATGTATGGGAGTTAGTACCGCTCGAGATCGTGCTATGATTATTGCTCTTAAATGGATCTTCAAAGTGAAACTTGATGAGCATGGTGATGTGTTGAAGAACAAGGCTCGATTAGTTGCTAAAGGATACCGTCAAGAGGAGGGTATTGACTTTGAAGAATCTTTGCTCCGGTTGCTCGAATCAAGGCAATCGAGATCTTTACGGCTAATCTTGCAAGTAAGAACATGGTAGTCTATCGGATGGATGTGAAGACGGCATTTACGAGCGGAGATCTTAAAGAAGTCGTCTCGTCGGTCAACTGAAGGATTTGTGAATCAAGAGCATCCTACTCATGTTTATCGTTTGAAGAAGGCTCTTTACGGTTTAAAGCAAGCTCCAAGGCATGGTATGATACATCGTCAAAGTTTCTTCTATATACGGATTTAGCAAAGGAGCATTGATCCTACATTGTTCACCGTAAAGTCGAGCAAACATTTAATTCATGTTCAAATTTATGTTGATGATATTATTTTGCCTCGATAGACCCAATGGAATGTGATCGTTTTCAAATGAAATGAGTTCAAAATTTCAAATGTCAATGATGGGACAAATGTCATTTTCTTGGGATTACAAATTTCACAAAGTCCGGAGGCATTTTCATAAATCAATCTAAATATGCAACGAGATCTTAAAGAAATTTGGATTTGATTCAAGTGACCTGTTGACACCCCCATGATTGATCGAACCAAACTAGATGAGGACCACTCGGGATCATTATTGAACAAACGAAATATCGTAGTATGATTGGATCCACGATGTACCTCACTGCTAGTAGACCGACATCTTGTTCTCTGTTTGAATGTGTGCTAGATACCGTGCTAAGCCTACTAAAAGCACTTTGAAGCGATTAAGCGGGTCTTCGGTATCTCCAAGGAACCATCAATATGGGTCTTTGGTACCAAGGACACCGGCATGTCACTAAAAGCCTATCGCAGATCTTGATCATGCAGGTGTCAAGATACTCGTCAAGTACATCCGAGGTGCTCGGTTTTGGGTGATAAGCTTGTGAGTGGTCTTCAAAGAAGCAAATGAGTACTTCTATTTCTCTACAGAGGTGAATACATAGCCATGTCATCTGTTGTGCTCAAATCTTATGGATGAGATCTCAATTATCGACTATGGCTTTGAATTCAACAAAATTCCTCTGTCTTGTGATAATAAAAGTGCTATTGCTCTCTCATGCAACAACGTACAACACTCAAGAGCAAAGCACATCGACATTCGACATCATTTCATCGGGAACAAGTGGAAAAGGTGTGGTGGAACTCTATTTTGTGAGGTCCGAATATCGCTTAGCAGACATCTTCACCAAAGCTCTTCCAAGAGAACGTTTTGAGTTTATTCTTCCACGACTTGGCTTGAAAAGCCTTCAACCAGAAACACTCAAACGTCTTCAGGAGGAAGACGAGGAGTAAAGGTCTATCTTCATCTATATCTTGTATATATCTACTCAAAAATCAAATAGAAAAATATAAAACTTTCAAAATCCATAAAAATTTGAAAAATTCAAAAAACCCTCAAAAATATTGTCATTTTGTCATGTTTTTCTCGGTTCGATAATATCTACGGTCTTTGTGCTGTCATTCAAAGAATGACACGGGACTTTGATGGTGGTCGAATGTTAAAAAAAAAAATTATTTTTGAGAGAAAGAGAAAAAATGGCTTCTTGTTATTTGAGCAAGAACCGCTTTTCAAAGAAAGAACGAGCCATACTTTATCATGTTTTCAAAATTCAATGCTCGATACTATAAACATTTATCTGCGAAAACTAACGCTTTGAAAAATAACTCGGTCTCTATTTTTGATAATCATCGGGACTTATTTGTCAAAATCTCTATCTCTCAATCAACAACCTATGTCATTGATTGAGGGGGAGAATGATTTCAATTAAATTAAAAAGTTATTTGGCATTAAATTGTTTTCAAAAGATGTACATGCATGTTTTATCAATGGAGTTTAAAGTCTTATAATTCGATCCTTATCAGTTAAAACGCTTTCATAATCAAGTCACAATTCTCCGTAAAAGCTTTCAAAATCAATTTAAATCTATAAGAGATCACAAATCTCAAATGATTTGATAATTGTGATCGGGGGAAAATGTGTGATTTAAATTGGATTTAAACTGATAATTCGTTAAATGGTTTTATAAGGATGTACATGTTGTCCTTCCCACATGTGACGAACGATTTCAAATTTTCAATGCACATGTTGAGGGGGAGCATCTATCTTACACCTATGACTTGAAACGTGATCATTTATCTCAATGTGTAGGTTCCCTCTAGTATGTGCAAAACTCCTTTCAAACCTTGAAGCACATATTGAGGGGGAGAAAAATCATGAAAATCACATCCTTCCCCAAAATGCTTTATCTACTTGATTCGATTTGGGAAGTGATGTTGATATATTTTAGAAGATGGTATTCAAAGAAGTTAATTCTTCCTCTTGCCTCCGTGTGCAAAACGATTTCAAACAATTCATGCACATGTTGAGGGGGAGCACTTATTCTAAAAATATCAAAAACAATTCAGGTACAAAATGTTTTGATAATATATCACAAGTATCTAGATTGATTTTCAAATGGTTTACAATTGGTTCCAATGGCAGATGAACAATACCAAATAGACCGACCAACTTTACTTTATGTACAGTGATATAAGGATGATAAGGTTAGGTATGTGTTCCCATGATCCGCCAGAACCGGAGGGATCTACGTAGGGACTATCCACTAGTTAGTGTAGAGTTCTTAGGTATGATGATAAAAGGAGAAAAATGAGATATGGGAAGAGTGCGGATCGAGACCGAGCTAGTATTGGAACAAACCCAACAAGGTTCTAGCTATGAAGTCTCGGTAAGCACCGAAGGGGTTGATGAATTAAAAAGAATTGAATGAGAAAAGGGTGAAAACAAATAGCCTCCATTTATTCAACCTTAGGCGTAAACCGGGTTCAATTAATATGCTACCGATGGTAACATCGGTATTGAAGACAAGACGTCATGGACCCAAAGGACGATCGCACTTCAACTTTCCAAACCACTCAAGTTCCTCTTAAAAGGACTTGTTTCATTCTCACGAGGAACCGACATTATCTATCGACTTTATCTTAGAGATTGTTGTTATTGAAGAAGGAGACCCTCTCCCTAGTCTCCCACACAGATCCAAATATGCACAAATTGAGTCTAGAGCCACGAGATCATCAATAAATCTCATTTAGGATACTTTCAATGAAGACTCTCTGTTTCACACAATGTGAAAAGAGAGATTATATCTTGAGTCCTACGCATTATCCTTGTGATATTGCCAGAACATCTGAGTGACGTGAAAACATATTCACAATGAAGATGGAAAACCTTCTGGAGCCATCATCAAACAAGCTCTTGGTAGGTGGCATGTGAGATCTATCAAATAGATCAACCATGTGACAACCGAATGTAAACAATGGGAGATTCAATCTTTTAATCAATCTCGGTTCGGGTTATGGATTGACGGATACCTTTGAAAACCGGTCTTTGTGCTTAACAACTCTTTTCTTTAGCATATCGACCGTGTACTCGCCAAACCTAAAGGTGTTTTATGATTGATAATTGATTTTCAATAAAACCTTCGTTGTATTGCAAAAACAATTTCTATTGAGCAATACACGATTGCTTTTCAAATCTCTTTTCATCAATCGGTGGACTTAAATTACCGGTTCACTCACTCCGTGTTGTCTTCTTTGAGATGTTCCGGTTTGAGAACAACTAGAGCATTTCGCGAAACCCCGCCAAGGAAATTCTTCGAATTATACCGATCATAGGCGATACATGTCTCGATCAACGGGAACCGTGGGTCGTGTACCTCAATTCAACGAAGAGATCAAAGACACTTTCGTGCGACTTATTGCTAATCTGTTGTATGCGGTACACCCGACGTTTGCGGTGATCGTAATGAAGCGGTCAATCCATAGCCGCATGCTCACTTAACACATTAATCTCAAAAGAAATCATGATTAGTGCATCAATGACTCGATATTTTCACTCCATGCTTACGCTACGCTGTGCCAATATCATGAATCAACGAAAGCTTCCGCTACTCGATGAGAAGATATCATGATCCGAATGTGAGCATGTCGGTCCTAAAGTTACAACATCACATAATACCAACACCACAAAGGATGTCTTAGAGATTTTTATAGTGATGATCTCAAAAGCTAGCTCAAATTTATTATCACGTGGATCAAGAAAGACCTCACCGAGTAACCAAACATGCAATGTGAAGAATCAATGACTACGAGCTTAGGAGCAAAGTACTACATCAAGAATGCAAGAACAATTGTTAATGTAATATCAATTTGTATTCAATGTAATTTTAGTACATGATTGAGGTGACCTCCTTGGGGAGATTGTTAGGAATTAGAAATTCCGGTATTAAAGAGTCGGTCACCTCAAGTATATGTAATCGTTAGAAAGCTCGTAGTCGTAGTTCTTTTAAGTCAATTAGTATTTAGTTAAGTAACACCGTGGAGGACTGACGGTCTTTACCCATCTGTATGCCCGATCCACAGCGCATTGTGTGCGTTTATTGTAAGACTATAAATACTCTCTATCTTCCAAGGTAGAGTTGGAGCTCATAATAATATCTTTCACTTTCTCTCACTAAGTTCCCTAAACCTCTAACTTTCTCTCTCTAGAATTCCATTCATACGCCACCTTGTGTTATGGTTTGATGTGTATGTGAAAACTAATATCCTACATATTCACTAATGCTTTTGACATGGACGTTTAGCACCTTTCACTAATGCTTTCGTCTTGACTCTTTCGGCATGCTTCACTAATGCCTTCAACACAACATCTACGGAGGAAGAAAGAACTATCAACAAGAGAACCTCAGTTGTCTTGATGATGACGAAGCATGGCAACTCATGGACTTGAGCTTGCACATCTTCAAGAAGTGGTGATCTTGCCTTTAAGAGGAACCTAGAGAATCACACAAAAACAAAAGAAAAACTACATAGAAAGATCCCTTAGGATCAGTGGTTAGAGAGGTACAATACTTGGAGAAAGTATGTGTGAAAGTGATGAGCAAAAGGAAGAAATGGCTCACTATTTATAGAGGAGAAAACTTCTGTTCCCGAATCCCACGGATCCTCCCACAGGATCCGGCTAGCGTAAAGCTAGGGATCCGTGGGGCGCTCCTCTTACCCATGGGTATTTTGGTTATGGGTCATGGGTCATGGGTTATGGTTTGATCCATGGGTCTTTTACTAGATACAATTTATCTCATGGGTTCAATGTTCCTAGTCAAGTGGTTTGGATAATACCATGGGTTATGGGTCAATACCATTTGTTAGTTTTACCCATTTTAGTATATACTAGTTTAAGTATATATTTACCCAAATATGTAAACACTAGTTGTTGTACATATGTATTACTAAATCATAAAATCACTTATACTTGTTTTAGTGTTTTATGTGAAAACGTAAGTGTGTTAGAAAACTATTGGCTCAAATGGTTTACGTATTTTATTTGTTTCGTTAAAATGATTTTCGTTTGTTATCGACAAAACATTAGAAGATCGTAAAATATAAATTAACGCTTTTACGACTTATTTGTATTAACAATCTCACCTTTTTGTTGATGACAAAACATAAAATTATTTTAAGGAAAAACTAAAATTAAGTAAAGATTCGAATTGAGTTTTACTTTTTCTTCCCTTTTGTCGAAACAAAAGAGCATCGAAGGAAACTAACACAAGGTTTTAAGAAAAACATGTAAAAAGAAAAGATGTAAGGTGAGCAAGTGACGGGAATGGTTCTCGTCTTAACTCCCCTCGACGAGTCCATCCCTTTGTGTGGGTATCAAGTATATAAAATAAGTGAGCTAATGTATTGCAATTATATTTGCAATTGGTTCGATCCTTGTGACGAAAAATGCTCCCATGAATATTGCAACTTTGCAATGGGGTGTCATGAAGAGTAATCCAAAGAAGGATTATGTTGCAAATGAATTTGCAATGTATGGTTTGACACAAAGCTCCCTCCCCTAGCTTTATGGTGTCAAAAATCTTCATGTGTATTTTAAAAATCTACAAAATAAAGGTTAGAAAACAAGAGTATAGTGCATAATTTCCTGCAAATAAGACTCAAGTTAGTAGAAAATTGTTCTTTTGTACCACGGATCCCACGGTTCCCTTTGTGGAGGGATCCGTCTAGGCATTTTGGAGGGATCCGGCTGTCTGGTGATAGGTTCTTCAGCAATGAAGATATGTCAAACAATGCTAATGAAAAGGTGAAATATGTATATGATTTAGCAAGCACAAAACAAAAAAAATCATGGCATATAGGTATTCATTCAATAAAAAACAAGAGATAATCAAACAAATCTCTAAAACTAAGAGAATGATCTAGCCATACAAGTACTACTAATGCTAATGAGTTACCCAAACTCAAGATTCAACTACAAGCTTAATGATGATCAATGATGAGATAGGTTTCCTAAACGTTCTAAGTTTGAGCTTGTGACTATGAGGCTCATTGTTGTTTGGGCTTGTTGACCTCTTCGAAACGTTCTAGGAGGTTGTTAGGATTTAGTAAATCCAGTTATTAAAGAGTCGGTCACCTCAAGTATATGTAATCGTTAGAAAGCTCGTAGTCGTAGATTAGTCAATGTTTAGTAGTATTTAGTTAAGTAACACCGTGGAGGACGGAAGGGTCTTTACCCAATGTATGCCTGATCCACAACCCGTAGGTGGCGATTTATGAAAGAACTATAAATACTCTACCTCCCAAGGTAGAGTTGGAGCTCATAATAAGATTTTCTTTCTCTCACTAAAGTTCCCAACCTCTAACTTTCTCTCTAAAACCATAGTATACGCCTCTTTGATCTTTGGTTTAGTGTGTTTGTGAAATCAATATGTTACAAATGGTATCAAGAGCCATGGTTTGATCATCTCTCTTACATATACTTGGATTTCTAGTGGTTTTATATGGTTTTGAGTTTGAAAACGTTTAGTGGTTTTGCATTATTTGGATCATTTCTTGTGTTAAAGTTTGAATTTTGGGTGTACTTTTGTGTTAAGAATCATTGCAAGTGCTTGGGTTTTAATTTGGTAAGCTTGAATCACTTTGGTTGAGCTTGTTTTGGATTGCAAAGTGTGTTTTGAAGTTTTTCTTGCTAGCGACTTGGTTCTCGTAGTATTTTTCATCATAGCGACTTGCTTGATGAAAGTTAACGAGTTCTGATGTTAGTTGTTAGCGACTTGAGCCTAGCGACTTGTCTATTGAGACAAGCCGACAAATAGTACAAGTTAGTGGATTCTCCACTACGGCCAGCGACTTAGTGAGGTTAGCGACTTGCTTGAAATTGTTAGCGAGTTGTAGTGTAAATTATTAGCGACTTGATACTAGCGACTTGGATCTTAGCGAGTTGTTCTTTAGCAACTTAACTGTGTCTAGCGACTTGGTACTTAGCGACTTGGTCTTAGCGACTTGGTTCACGTGAATTTGAGATCTTGGCGAGTTGCTACTTAGCGACTTGGTGATTAGCGACTTGGTTCAAGAATTGTAGCGACTTGGTTGATTTTTGTTTATGTCGGTTTCTCTTGATTTAGTAAAATCCGGAAAGAATCTATTTCCGGTTTAATCATAGAGTTATAAAATCCGTGTAATTTGTTAACATGTCTACCAATGTACCTAAAATTATCTCCACTTATTCTTGAGGATGTTCAAGCGGTGGTTCGAGATACTCATCCACCTATGCTTGATGTAATGTACTATGACTCTTGGGCTCAACGAATCGATTGTCTTGTCTTGGAAAGGAAAATGGGGTCAACATTCTCAAATCCATTGATGAAGGACCTTATCGATTGAGACTATAAGAGACTTAATTGATATAGTCTGCAGATGGAACAATGATCTATGGATTAGGCGGACCAAAGACGTATGATGAGCTCAATGATATGGAGAAAAGAGATTCGATGTTGACATCAAGGCTTCTAACGTTATACTTGAGGTCTTCCAAAAGACATCTACAAGCTTATCAATCACAACACTGAAGCCAAGGCGGTTTGGGATAATGTCAAAATGCTTCTCTCGGGTTACGAATTAACCAAGGAAGACAAAGAATCACAATTTGTATGATGAATTTGAGCACTTTAAGATGAAGCCGGAAGAAAGTGTCTATGAGTATTACGTAAGATTCCACAAGCTTGTGAATGATATGAGGAACATCAAAATGACCATGCCAAACATCCAAATGAACTCAAAGTTTGTGAACAACATGAATCCCGAATGGCATAAGTTTGTCACCTCTGTGAAGCTAACCAAAGGATTGAAGAACACCAACTATGAGCAACTTTATGCATTCCTTCTTGAGAATGAGAGACATGCTATGTTTGAAAAAAGGATTCTTAAGCAGTTCAAAACCAACCGGGGAGAAACAAGTTCGTCAAATGACTCTGACTTTTTACACCAATGTTGGAATTACCACCAAAGCTTCTCAAGTCATACCCTCGGGTGTGAAATCACAAACTCATTCCCAATCCAAGTTTGAAGCAACTTTGATGCCAATGCGGTCATGGAACACTTTATCAATCAACTAGCTCTTATGGTTAAACAAAACTTAACCTTCACTCTACATACTAACCGTCTTCACACTAACAATAAAATCGGGATCGCATCCAATCTACACAATCATGCTTTGGTCGAGAGATGGAAAGGTTACGGTGCAACCAATTCAAGGAAGACAATATGAACAAAGAAGAGGTGGAGTAGGAGGATGCCATTGTACAATAGATTGCACTACCGAGGCTTGATGAGGATCAAAGTAATGAGGGTGTATGTTCCGGCCAAGACTTGCCTTTCACGAGAATAAGAAATATGAAACACTTCGTTAAGTGATTGCGCGAGAATAGGACCTATGAACCACCTCGTTATTGCGTGAGGCGTGAGCGTAAGTATGAGTTATGGTTGTTTAAGTGTGTGTAAGTAAAGAGATGAGTGTGAAATGAGCATACCATAATCCATTGCCCATCCAACCTATTTATAGTGAATGAAATAGGGTTGAGAGCACTACGCATGAATGTCGGAGATCATGGGGCGTCCCATGATTGTGGGTAACCGCTAGGGCTTAGTGACCAGCGTTCTCGGACTTGACGGGAAGCCAGAGAGAGAGGAGATCGTGGGTTTGACCAAGTCGGGAGGTTCCCTTATCCATTGTTCCTTCGTCGGCCATACCCGAAGGGCTTAGGGCTTCGGATGGCGAATTCCCTTAGGTAACCTTCGTGCTAACGAATGGTTTGGCGCCTATGGATATTTTGGAATCCTAACTTGGGCCTTCGTATGGAAGGGCTTGACACGTCTCGGAGGTGTCCTTGAGCTACTCGGAGGTACATCATCAAGCCCCGGTCGAAAGTGATGTATATGAGCAAGGAGACATTGCTTTCGACTTCATGCTTTGAAAAATACCATCTGCTGCAAATGCGTTAATTAGAGGATAGCGTGCGCCTAACTTAGCGCATTTAATGCTAAGTACTTATTACGACTGCCCTTCTGAGAATCACACTTCCCAACTTACCCGAGACCAAAAGTCGTATTTATTCAAAATTTAAAAATTTTAACGGGATAAGATTTATCCTTGGGACACGTGTGCGGTGCCTAAGAGAAAAAGAGAGTATAAAAGGGGTAGATGAAACCCTAACTTATTTTACTCTCTTAGTCTTATTCCACACGATAAAATTTCATCGCCTTCACTTCCGAAACCAAAGGTAATCCTTCTTTCATCTTGAAAGCTTGTTTGTTTTTTTTTTTAGAAAATGGATTCCAAGTTTATTATAAAGCGACAAAAGTGTACATTGTGCGCAAAAGATCTACATGATCACTTAGCGGATTACCCCATCCCACTAGAACACAAAGTGATGTTACCCAAACCTAATCGGGGCATCTTTGATGCTCCTCAAGGTTTCGTGAGGGTGTATACACATGCATTTAGTCATTCGAACCTTAGGATTCCGCGCACCCATTGATATTAGAGTTTATGCAATACTACAAGGTTCACATCTCTAGGTTTAACCCTTTGGTTTAGCCAAGTGACCACATTCATAGTGATGTGCAAAGCATATGGCTATGAACCAACATTAACGGTTTTAAGAGGATTTACGAACTTGTATCACAGGGCAATTGGTTAACTTTAGCAAAAGGCTGAGCGGATGTTCCAAACTTTGTTTGGGAGGTATATACAAACATAACGAGTTGGAAGGTAGCTTTTCTATGTGCAAGACACCATTGTTCCCCTAAATATCGAGGCTGCTGAATAAGGAAAATATGTTTGATGCAAAGCGGTATAATGACCCCTACCATACGAGGTGCGAAGGGATCCACATTATAAGCGTTTGGCCAAATATCCTGTGGATGTGCAAGTGTTCCTGAAGCCATCTTATACATGGTGGGATTGCCCAGTGGGAGGGTCTCCCAAGAAGCACTGTGATCATATACCAAGGACAAAGTATGTTTATCTACTTTTATTTAAGTAGGACCAATGTAGCGATATTTATTTCTTCTTGTTTCTATTTTGCGAGATGTCGTTCGAAACTTCATGTACCAAGATTTGGATGAAGATTTAAGTTTTATGCTGCGGAGAAGGTAGAAGAGTCTTATGGTGTTGGCTCTCCTTGACATCTGTGAACAATAATGAGGTAGACACTCCGAATCCGGTCCCTGTTGCATCGGCGCCCCCAAGCTGCGTTGGAGGGTCCATCCCAACTTGTTGAGAATGTTCTTGACTCGGACGATCCTGCGGATGAGGATGTCCTAGTTGTAGGTTCAACGAGGATAGGCGACAGTTGAAAAGTAGAAAGGAGCAATGACCAAAGTTGTTAAGTCTACCAACAAGAGGAAGAATCCCTATCGCCTCCGGGAGCGAGTTGTGAAGCAGAAGAGTCTTGAAGGCGAAAAGTTTGTGAAGTCGACCTTGGTTGCGGATGAATCGGTGGAGGTGCATGGTAGCGGTTCCTCCTTATAAAATATGTGAAGTCATAATTGTTACAACTAACTTAGCCTTTATACATTGTATTGGTCGCGAGCCTTCGAGAGACGAAGGAGCTTCCCAATGCTTTGGCTGTCACGGATTGTCGATCATGTCACCCTCCTCAATGGAAAGGTATCTTTGGAAAATATGTCCATTGAAAGGTTTTGTGACATGCATGACAATGGGGTTCGAGGCGGCGATGGGATAACCACTTAAATGCCAAAACCGGAAAATTGCTTAAAGCGTGGTGTCAGTTGGAGGCTAAGTGTGGCGAGATTGAAGGGAACGTTGAGAAGAACCCGTCGTCCAAGACCTTCGTGAAAAGGTAGCCAGTTGATGATTGAACTCGGCAATCTTAAGTTGGAAGAAGCCAAGGTCATCACTCTAACAGTCGAAATACATTCTTGAGGCGAAATGTCTTTGGATTGGAAAGTGAGAAAGCCGGGCTCGGGAGGTAGAAGTGAAGTTAAGGAGGAAATCGATGGCTTGCGGATGAGGTATAAAATCTTTGCAAAAGGACCGTGCGGAGGTCGTTTCAAGGTGGTGCCTTACATAGCCATGGAGCTCTACCACGGTGATGAATTGGGAGCTCGGATGTGGAAGGTCATCAAATCGACCATTTTCATGGGCGGTGCTTGGCGTTGGAGGAGGTGCCAAAGCAGGTAAGCCGTGGACCTTTCAAGATTGAATGCTACCGTCCCACTTGAAGGCTGAGTATGATGAGGCAGGAAATGCGTTCGCAACCGCAGAGTACTCCTTCCTTGTTGAGGCTACCAAAGATCCTATGGCACCCCTCGAAGACCTCCTTTCCAAGAAACCTCGGAAGCTGAAGCCTACCACTCCCACCAAGAAGACTATGTCTACCAAGCCTGTCTCAGTTCAACCATCCCCCACTCCATCTCCGAAAAAGCAGGAATGAAGGCTGCCATGTCGGCAGTAATTTGGTTTCAAAGGGTGGCATGTACCCTTAAGACAATTATCTTATTTGACAATGCTTGTCTTGTTCTCTAAACAATTTGAATGCTTGTGATGTATGGCCATGGGCCAAAAACAATTTAATTGGGGCTTAGGCTCCTCGTGCAGGTACAAGGGCACTAGCCCTCATTTTGAATGGTATGGTGTAGGGGAAATACCTCTACACACTTAGTTATTATTTATGTTTGTTTTGTTAACTTCTCGTACGCCATTTTTCCGACGCTTAAGTTTTACAACCTAAGGTTAAACAACCTCATTGTGTGTAAATTGCAACACCAAGAATATAATGACCAAATTTGATCATTGACGGAGGTCATGACCCACTCTATCTCAAATCCTTTAAGTAGTATGACTTTGTATATATTTTTACAAGCGCCAAAAACTACTAGGAGAGTTAATGTGAATGTTAAAGTTGGCTTTAAATGATAAGGCATGTATTACACCTTGAGCCATTTTATTCGACATTGAAACTCATTAACGAATTGGTGGAAAAAATCTTTGTGCTTAAGAAACGAAGCAAGAGATTTGTGGGAAATGTCTTTTTTATCATTGAATTGGTAGGGAGGATTACATCATTCTTGAAATGAAAACTAAGACAACTACCAATAATGTTTGCTTTCCCTTGAGAAGCTTCTAATTACAAGAAAAAAAAGTAAAAGTAATTTTTAAACATAGAACTTTCAAAGGTTCGTACCATTCCATGTCCTGTCGATGGGTTCTCAGAGAAGATTGGCGGTTTGTAGGCTCCGTTGCCGTGAGCCCTCGGCTACCATGTAGGGTCCTTCCCAAGTTGGCCCCGGCTTTCCACAGTACTACTGCTTTGCTTGCACTATTGAGCGTAGCACATATTCTCGAGCTTGAAAGTGGAAGGTCGACCCTTTTGTTATAGTAGCCTTGATCTTATGTTTGTGTATTGCTTCTCGGATGGAGGCTATTTCTCATCTTTCTTCTAGCGGATCAAGGTTTTCCCGATCCTTTCATCATTTTGGGAGGCATCATACATTGTCACACGCTCCGTGTGTACAATTAGTTCGGAAAGGATGACCGCTTATGTTCCGTATGTTAGGCTGAAGGGGGTTTCACCATTGCTTGACTTAGGGTGCGTCCGGTGAGCCCATAATACTTGAGGGAGCTCATCCACCCATCCATGATGAGTTCGTCCCAGCCTTTTCTCGATCCTTTTCACGATGTCTCTGTTTGTAACCTCCACCATTCCGTTACCTTGTGGATGGTAGACGGATGTCCAAGACTGCTTTATGTTAAGCCCTTGACAGAAGTCGTAGAAGACTCCTTCAGCGAACTGCTTTCCATTATCGGATATGATGATGTGGGGCACTCCGAATCTGCACACAATGTGCTCCCATACAAACTTCTCTATCTGTCTCCCTGTTACGGAGGCTAAGGGTTTAGCTTCCACCCACTTAGTAAAGTAATCGATTGCTACCAGCAAGAATTTGACTCCTCCGGGCGCTATAGGCATAGGTCCTACGATATCGATGCCCCACTGAGAGAAGGGCCATGCGGATGTCACACTTGTCATGTCCTGCTTCGGCATCTTTGGAACGTTTGAGTGTATCTGACAAGCTTCACATTTGAGAATGATTTCTGCTGCATCCCTGTGCATCGAAGGCCAATAATAGCCCAATTTCATTATCTTGAGACAAGCGGCGGGTCTGCATGGAGGCCGCGGGATCCTTCGTGGACTTGAGAGATAATGCTCGTAGCTGCTTGGGTCCCACACATCTTAACCAAGGTGATAAAATGACCTTCTATATAGGGTTTCCCTATTAGCCGTGCTGCGAGGACTTAACCCGAACCTTCCTTGCTAGCTTGGGATCTTGAGGAGAAGACCACTTATCAAATATTCCCTTATGGGAGTCATCCATGTCTCTCCTTCCGTGAACCACATCCGTAACTTCCTTTCAAACAATGGATCTTTCGGAAGGACTTGACAAGTACTTCTTTAGTGAGATGAGCGAAGGCCATTGAAGCTAGCTTGCTTAGTGCATCGCCTTCTTGTTACGATTCCTATGAACATCTTTGGATGGTGTAGGAGTCGAAGCTCTTGACATTTCCTTTGTTTTTCCAAGTCTTGTTTGATGACGGGCTGCCTTGCTTCATATGAGCACATCACTTGGTTTGCTACCAATTGGGAGTCTCACAAAAATAGAGAGCTTTGACCTCCATATCTTTAGCTAGCGGGAGCTGCTAGCGATGCTTCATACTCCGCTTCATTGTTTGTGGCTTCGAACTCAAAACGAAGAGCATATGTATGCTCCTTCCCATCAGGGCTGACCAGCATTAGGCCTGCCCCAGAACCATCGGAGTTGGATGCTCCGTCTGTGTAAAGCTTCCATTCAGCCTGTGCTTGAATGAGGTTGGTTTTGGGCTCTTCTTTTTCTACGTCAGGCTCGGAAGGTGTTTCTGCCAAGAAATCTGCGAGAATTTGGCCTTTAATAGAGTTTCGTCCCTTGAACTCTATTTCGTGCTCCCCCAACTCAATAGCCCATTTAGCAACCCTTCCAGACTTTTCAGGTTTCGACAAGATCTGTTTGAGTGGCTTGTCGGTTAAGACTGTGATTGGATGAGCCTGGAAATAGCGTCGGAGCCTTCTTGCTGCGTAGATTAGGGCTAGTATTAACTTCTCCAATGTTGGATAGTTGATCTACCCCCTGTAGGACCCTGCTGACAAAGTAAATGGGGATCTGCCGTTTGTCTCGATTACGCCATAAGGATTGCGCTAATACTCTCCATTGAGGATGCTAAGTACATGAACGACACTTAGCCTTTGATTGGGGTTGTAAGTGTTGGAAGGATTCGATGAACTCCTTCATCTTCTAAAAGGCGACTTGACATCGACTCCATTGAAAAGTTTTCTTATCCACGCATCCTTTGAGTGTTTTGAAGAATGGTAGGGACTGTCACCCCCGACAAAAACCGACTTAAAGTTGCCGACTTCCCATTGAGGCTCTGCGTCTTTTAGACACTTAGGGGCTTGGATATCCGAAATTGCCTTGACCTTGGAGGATTAGCCTTTATCCCACAGCAGTGATCAAATGCCCTAGGAATTGTCCTCCTCGACACGAAGGAGCATTTCTTAGGGTTCGACTTCATGTTAATCGCTTTGAAGTTGGTCAAAGGTTTCTTGTACATCGAGGAGCGGGTCCTCCTCCGTCTTGCTTTTGATAACCATGTCGTCAGCGTATGCTTGAGATTTACGCCTATTTGTTTGTTGAAGGCTTTATCTACGAGTCGTTGGTAAGTGGCCCTGCGTTCTTTAATCAGAAGGGCATCTTTACGTAACGATGAACACCTTTGCTCGTGTAGAAAGGCATCTTTTCTTCGTCCTCCTTTGCCATCTGGATCGATGATACCCTTTGTAGGCGTCTAAGAAGCATTTTAACGGAAGCTTGCCAAGGATTCTACCTTCGATCAATTTACGGTAGGGGTAGCAATCCTTGGGCATGCTTTGTTGATGTCGATGAAGTCAGCGCATCGCCACCCTCCGTCGCTCTTTTGACCATTCTTGGGTTGGCTACCCAGGTTTGGTATAACTTCCCTTAGGATGCACCTTGTGTGAGTTCGTCCACTTCTTTGCGGTGCGGCGTTTCTTTCGGGGCTAGGCTCCTCCTTTTCTGTTTTATCGGCTCAATGTGTTTGTACTCATTGAGTTTATGCTCCGTTCGAAGGGCTGTCCGTCGATCGACAAAGTTCTCGGTACCCTGTCATGTCGAAATATTTCCAAGCAAAAACATCAAGGTTAGTCATAGCAGTTCCACGAGCTTTGCCTTGAAATTCGCGGAAGTTGCTTTCCTACTACCACCGTTTGTTCGGGTAGCTAGGGTTAACTACCACTCGCTCCTCCGCATCATGCGACTTAGAATTGTAATCGGGCTCCTCCTCAGATTCTTCTTTGATCTTTTGACACCATATACACCCTTATCCGCCCCATAATTAGAATGAGCAGTTCCTACTCCGAAGGGGTTTGGAACTTAATAGCGACATGTATGGTGGAAACAACAATGCCCATCTTTTGCATAGTTGTTCTCCTATTAACAAATTATAAGGAGAGTCGGCGACTATAACGAAGGTGAGTGTTTACATGCGGGATAAGGGGCCTTCGCCTATGGTGATTTCCAACGGTACTTCTCCCAAGGCCATGAGTGCTCACGGAGAACCCTACTAGTGGTGCTTTTGAGTCCACCCTTCGTGGCGTATGGATGACTTGAGCTTTAGGAAACAATGCTCATAAATGATCTCGCGAGAGCTTCCACAATCCATATATGCTCGATTCACCTCCTGTTTGAGATTCATACCACGATGACCACGGGGTCGGTTGAAGGTGTACGCCCCAAGATGTGAGGAAGGTTATTTCCCTACGCTTCCCTCCCGTCTGCTTCCTTCCTTTTCAAGGTCGGATCGTGCATGTGCACCATTAGTATCGGAGCTTACGTGGGCGTGACTCCTTCTTGTTCCCTTCCATTCACCTAGTTGGGTGTCGGAGAACTTGTCCTTTCCTTTTGATGCCTTTAACGGATCGCTAATTGTCCGGATCGTCTTGCCTCTTGATCGCTTCTTTAATTCTCTGCGGTTGTTAGTGTCGTGTCCATGGTCTTCATGGAAATGGCAATACTTGGACATGTCTCGGCTTTGCTTCGTCTTTGTCATCCGGGTGGTGGATCGAAGACTTAGCGGCTTTCTCGGTAGCCAGAATCTCCTAGGAGATTTGACTAAGTTCGCCAAGAATCCGTGGTTTAAACCTTTGTTGTATGGAGTGAAGCGATCCTGTTCTTCTTCTTGTTCTTGGATCCTTCCATGAGGACCCACGAGAGAATTTGTCGAAGCTTCCTTTTGCTCTATCAGACCCGTTTCTTGCTACCTCTTTGGATTCAATCCAAGTGTAAGTCTTCTCCATCGGTAGCCTTATAAGTGGTGGGAAGATCGGTGGACGAAATTCCACCAAGCTTCGCGTCCAAGGCCATGTACAAAACACGAAATCCTCGATCTTCGTGCAAACCCGAATTTGCAAAGTTTCATCGGTGTACCTCGTGTGAAGGCCCTTGTACTTTCGTTGTCCCTTTGCTTGATGGTGTGCGGTTAGATGGGTCTTGGTGTACTTCTTACATTGGCTAAAGTGTGATCGGAACTTAGCCTTGAGGTCGTCTAGACTTACAATGCTTCCCAACTTATCCATTCCACCATATTCTCGCGGAGTCTCGGGCGTATAAGTGAACATGTGGCATGCTACGGGCATGACCCACTTTTGCATCTTGATAGCGCCTCGAATAAATGGAGGAAGTTATCGGGATCGCCTTTCCCATCGTGGGTGCCTATATGAGTAGGCATCTTTACACCATCGGTGGGGGTAGTCTTGATCCACTTCACGAAGGTGTGCAAGCTCCGAGGCTTGGCATAGTAAGGGTTGTATGGAGGTGGATAAGCAGTGTAGGATTATACGGGTTAGGAAATGGTTGTGCGTAGGTAGGGTAAACAATAGAAGGTTGGTGCGAAGGATTTACACCGTCGATTGCGTAGGAACATGTCCATAGGGCATTTGATTTGGTAATTACGGTTTGGGAGTGAACCATTCGGAGGTAAGTGTTGTAGGTTTGAGCGGTGGGTAGGGGTTCATTCTGGGAGGGTGGCGACTCATGCCTGAGTATGGAGGAGGGCCTCCGATATTCGAAGCATATGAAGGGGGTATTGGAGCCCCCATCCCTTCTCTTCCTAAATGAGCAGCTAGGAGAGGGGGTAGGTTTACTCCTCCGTTCCCTACCGGGTTACTTCCTCCGTTGGAGTTCTCGCTCCTTCTTTCACCATGCATTCTTTCCCTTCTTCCCGGATCTCCTCGGGTCCTTCTTCAAAGCCTCTGATCCTTCCGTTTGGCCTTGATGGAAGGAGAACCATTTCAGAGGGGCGGCGCCCTGCTACTAACGAGTTGAGGCCTCTCCTCTATTTCAATCTCTTCATCATACTCCTCGCTGGAGTATTCCAGTTCTCTTCGCATTTCAGTATTGCGAACCTGCCTTTTGTGAGCCCTAAGTAAAGAATTCAAGGCTTCAAAGTTTGCCTCAATGAAGGCGGGGCTAATATCAAGGACAGGGTTAGCGGATGTTGAGGCGTGATGTACGGGAGTATTTTCTAAACGAGATCGTGTGGTAAAGGTTGAGGCCGTTATGGGGGCGAGATTATTGGTGTTAGTTGTGTTGAGAGGAACTAGGGTAGAAACACAGGTGGAGGTGTATCTTCTCTTCACAGTTCCATGCCGGAAATGTAGTGTAGTTGGTTAGGGTTTTAGGATTTGGGTGATTCTGGGACTAATAGTAGTGGTCCCACGGATGGCGCCATGATTGTACAATAGATTGCACTACCGGGCTTGATGAGGATCAAAGTAATGAGGGTGTATGTTCCAGCCAAGACTTGCCTTTCACGAGAATAAGAAATATGAAACACTACGTTAAGTGATTATGCGGTGGTAGGACCTGCGAACCACCTCCGGCGTGAGAGTAAGTATGAGTTATGGTTGTTTAAGTGTGTGTAAGTAAAGAAATGAGTGTGAAATGAGCATACCATAATCCATTGCCCGTCCAACCTATTTATAGTGAATGAAATAGGGTTGAGAGCACTACGCATGAATGTCGGAGATCATGGGGCGTCCCATGATTGTGGGTAACCGCTAGGGCTTAGTGACCACGTTCTCGGACTTGACGGGGAAGCCAAGAGAGAGGGGGAGATCGTGGGTTTGACCAAGTCGGGAGGTTCCCTTATCCATTGTTCCTTCGTCGGCCATACCCCAAAGGGCTTAGGGCTTTCCCTTAGGGATGGCGAATTCCCTTAGGTAACCTTTCGTGCTAACGAATGGTTTGGCCTTCATGGATATTTTGGAATCTAACTTGGGCCTTCGTTATGGAAGGTAAGGAATCAAAACTTTTGAATGATTTTCTAATCTAAATACCTTGAAAAACAAGCTTGAAAATAAGTTATGCGTACAAGGAATACCATTGATCGCTCACATGATAACTAAGCATAGAGTTCTCAATGATAAGCATAGTACCCCATTATAAAGGAATCCAACCACGAGTATGGTAAGAAAGCAAAAGTCGTTCAAAATGTAATCTATGATGGCAATCGATTCTTAAACCTAGGCGAAACCTAGTTACATTGAGTGCACCGAGGAAGATAGAAAATTAGATGATGCATCTAGGGAGAAAATGAATAAAACTTAACGATCCTATGTGTAAAGAGAATAACATAACGATCAAACCCCATGATTACACTAAGGAAAATTGGATCTCCACGAACATGTTTAAGCCTCAAACTCAATTAACCCCGAGCAGATCTTTTGGAAGAAAGATATGGATAAGCTAAAAGTTAATGTACTTGTTGAAACAAACACTCCCTTAGGAAAATGCTGCAGACTCATGTATCCTCCAAATACACCAATGCATCTAGTTCCTAGATCTATTGCCACTAATAGCAAGACCTTAATCGGCATGTATGTTGTTTATCACCGTTTGTTGATTTTAAGAAAACATGTAAGAGAGAATCACAATCGATAACATCAAATAGTCCTGAATATTAAGTGTCAATTTCCCGTTAATGTTTGTTATTTATATCATTTATATGGATTTACGCTTTTTCCATTGTTTTACACTTTCGGGTAAATTGCGAGCATTGGAGCTAAAGAGGCGCGAAATGGAAGCGTTACTAAGTTTATCACGGTATGCTTATTTTGAAGAGGTTACTGACGTAACTCGTGTCTCACATTACGCCGTAACTATTGCGTCACCCCTCAAGTCCAACTCATCAAGAGGTTACTGGCGTAACTCCTTTCAAAGATTACGACGTAACTCCATTAGGTCAAAAGAGGTTCCACGCACGATACTTACGCCGTAACTCTGCATCACTTATGACGTAACCATGTTTATTGAAGACTACGGCGTAACCACTTATAAGGTTACGCCGTAACTAGCATATCTAGTGCATTTACGGAGAAATAGAAGGTTCTGGTAACTCATCTTTTGGTTCTGCCAGTAACCCGGACCTTGCCTATAAATACCCTACAATTCCAAAGATTTCCAAGCATCCCATTCCACACACAACACTCAGAGCGTGGGAAAAGCTCAAGGAAGGTCTAGGGAAGCATACGGAGTGTTTCGAGGAGAAGTCACACCATTACGATAAGCTTTAGCGTTTATTATTTCTTTACTTTCAATTCATGTACTTGCACCTTTGAATATTGAATTGATGTGCATGATTAATATGAGTGGCTAAGCACCCTTTGGTGCTAGCCTATTTATGATTCCTTAATTTTTTTGTTTGCGTTTACCTTTACTTAGTACCATTATTTCTAAGTGTATGCATGCATAGCTCTTTGGTAGTCACCCCGGTTCGGTAGTTTTGAATGACTGAGAGGCCAATTGCCTAGGAGATATGACCAACGACCCTAGGTGGGCGGATTTGAGACGGAAGGGTAAGATATGACCAACCGATCGACCTTTTCTACTTGTGTGATTTGACCAACGATGACCTATCATTTGGATGAACTTAATAATTGGGGTGTAGTGTCTAAGTTCCTAACGGCCGAGCACTCACTATTTAGAATCTAGCATGTAGCGGTACTAATGACTCGACTTAGGGACTAGGAACAACAGGACTTATGACGGTGTGCCTTATTTCTCCGTGGTGGCATCTTTGCCGATAGGTTAGGCGAATTGACCAAATGTTGTCCTCTCGAATTTGACCCCACCAAGTAATTGGAAGTAGGTGAGCGTAAACATTACTAGTTAGGAGGATTAACTAGGTTAGCACCACTATTCCTCTATTGATTTCCTTCTACCATTTATTTGCTTTCATATTACGCATTAGTAGTTTAATTAATTAAAACCCTATCAAACCATTTATATTACGTGACAATCGACTTAGTAATTATCCGACACACATAGCTCTTGGGACGACCTCGGCTTTACCATTTACTACACTACACACGACCGGTACACTTTAGTTAGTGCATTAGGGTAGAACCATAGGTATAGCGAGACACTATAAATATTAAGACACAGTCAAGAAAACGCATCAAGTTTTTGGCGCTTGTAGGGAGATATATTAGGATTAATATTAAGTCTTTCATTTCATTTTTTAAAAACATTTCTCACGATCATATTTCAAGTTTTCGGTACCATGGAAGTTGTTAACATCGATGACCTCACTCTTGAGGAATACTTGGCATTGACTAGAGCCGATCAAGGGTGGGTCTCGTAAGACCGACAATCGGAGCGGATGTTCGTTTCGAGATTAAAGACCAATTTATGAGGGAGCTTCAGCTAACGCTTTTTCAGAAACAGGACGAAGAAGCATATGAGCACGTTGAAAATGTCCTATACATCGCTAGCCTTTTCAACATTCCGGCGTGTCTCATGATCTTTATGCTCGGGGTCTTCCCTATGACTCTAACTCGGCGGCCGGAAGATGGATCGAAGATTGCCCACGGGGCGGTTAATACTTAGGCACTACTTAAGAAACACTTTATCCAAAGATATTGCCCACCATCAAAGATTTCTAATCAACTCTTGGAGATCCACAATTTCAAACAAGAAGGCAGACGAAACTACGTATCAAGCTTTAGATGATACAACGATCTTCTTTATAAGTGTCCTACCAATGATCTTAATAACCGCAGAAGGTCAATTTTTCTACAAAGGAATAAATGTAACTACGAGATGATCTTTGGATTATCAAGGACATATCCGAATATGACTCATACTACGGCAATTGAAGCCATTAAAAAATGGCGGACCATTCTCAAAAATGGCACGACGATGAAAGTAAAAGAAACCAAGGTGGAAGTTTCGACGGAATTGCAATGAGCTTGCTAGTAAAATTGAAAGCCTCGGTCGAGATATGCTGAAAGTCAGAGAAACCATTCATGCCATTCAAGTGGGGTGTGAAAGCTGTGGAGGAGGACATCTTACAAAAAGTTGTCCTCATATGGACGAAGAGGATATCGAAGAAGCTAAGTATGGAGAAAATCGACAATTTTATGGTGAAAATCAAAATGGGTATCGTGGTAATTACAACCGTGGGCCTTATGGAGAAAGAAAGCCCGGTCTTGACGAAACAGTTAATAAATTTCTGGAAAATTCAGCCCAAAAACAAAAGGAGCAAGATGAATGGTTGAAGGAATTCCAGGAAAACACTGATAGAAACATTTCCAAACATGACTCAACTCTTAAAAACCTTGAATCCATGGTGATAAAGCTCAGTGAAAAAGTGAGAAGGAATAACGATAAACCTAAAGGATTTAAACCAGCTATGGAATGTAAGGTAATTTTCTCGGATGATAACTCGAAGGTTCAGGCTAGTGATACGAGTTTAAGGGACGATTTCATCAATAGATCGAGTTACAGTAACCTCGTGTTTAACAAATGACAACGGAGTTGTGATGAATCTTGAGGAATATGACTCTAATAAATTACGCGTAACCAAGAATCTCGATTCACGTTATGTAATCGGATACATGGGCGAAAAATTCCTCGACTTGGACGGATCGGAAAAACTCGAGGAACCCTCCTTGATGATGAAGAAGAGCCACTTATCACTCATCGGTGTACTCACATCGCCATTCTTGATGAAGAAACCACAATGGCATGGCCAACATGCAGCCCTTCCACGAGTATTGCAATGGAGAGACAATGAAAGAATGGAAGAATGGACATGCCTCATGAGCGTGAAAGACATGGGATAAAATTCGGTAATTTGGCCTTTAAAGATTGGTACGTAATTCAATTCGGAATGCCAAGATCAATCCAAATCTTCTTATAAAGCTAAAATTTGATTCGCGAGGCACATTCAAAGGATTTGACTAATAAAGATATACTACTTGCGGAAGAGCATTTAAATGAAACCGACAACATAGAACTACGCAATCCTTTGGTGCGAAAAAGTAAAATCTCAGGAAATTTTTACGGGCATCATGCAACCCGTATGACGATATGTGTGATGGTGGAAGCAACTCGGAAGATTAGGAAAAGATGAATTCTTTTGGTCCTCAACCAATGACAAGGAGAGAACAAGTTTACCTTGGATAGACAACCTGGGGTTTGATAGTTGGGTAAAAATTAAGTATGGGCATGTGGACGCATTAACAAAAGATAAGATTTGGAAGGAATACATGGATCAAGAAAATTCTAACGACAAAAGTATCAAAAATACGAGTAAAATAACAATTTGCGTGGACATAGAGCGGGTAAGTAATGATAAAGAAGAATGCAAGCGCGTTCTAGTGGAGAATTTGCTCGATGAAGAATGGTTCAAGGGTACTGATTCTGATGACGATGATATCGAAGGGATGCTAGATTACCTTGAGTTGCAAGGAAATGAAGAGTTCAATGATCCCGATGACGAAGCTTACGAGCAAAGAAGGTGCAAGCTCCTGGGGATACCCTACATAAGACCACCAAAAATACGAATTCACTCGCTACCACCTAGGTCCGGAGGAGAAATTACGAAAGTCCGAAAGATCGAAACCATTGAATACCTCAAGCGCCTCTAATGTTGCATGGATGAGGCACAATTTGATGAAGGATATTGAAGAAGTGGGGCAAGCTCAAAGACCCCATAGGAGCCCATGACTCTGAGTCTAACAAAGACTCGTTAATAAAGAAAAGTGCTCTTTGGGAGACAACCAATTATCCCTTTCTTTGTTTTTATTTCTTTTTGTTGGGTTTTGTGTTTTCTAACCATTTTGCGGGAGACAATGAAGTAATTCTGCTGCGATTCTTGATCTGAGCGAGTTACAACAGTAACTCATCTTGGTGATTACACCGTAACCAACATTTTAGTAGCGAATTCTTGACGTTACCAATTATGGCGTAATACCATCTCTGGTTACTGCGGTAACTATTCGCTTGTCACTCATACTAGGTTTTGCAAGTTACGGCGTAACTCTCTTATTGGAGTTACAACGTAACTATCCTCTGCTTTAATTCATTCATTTTGAAACACAGTAACCTTGTATTAGTTTTTAAATGAACTTTGTGGGTGTGTTCCCTGTAAACCCTCAAGAGACTTCACTCGTCCAATTGGGACACCAAGTGCTTTAAAAGGCTTGTTGCATTCGCTAAATGCAACCGCGATTCCTACGAAAGTGGGTTAGTGATTGGCTCCCAACAGTCAAGTTTAATCACACAAGCTAACCACTTGTGAATGGTCAACCGTAATAAACTTAAAACTGTCTAAAACCAATGCAATGAAGATCAGAGGAATATAGTGGATTCCTGGGTCGTTAAGTCCCACGGAGGATGAATGGTGTTTGAACAAATTCAGATGACGAATAATCAGTAAGGATAGTGATCGATAAGGGTTATCATTGATAACTACACTACTGATTGATAGGAATGTATTTGGATACAGAATTGTAAAACTCAACAATCGGATAAGACAAGCGTAAATACGTGCGATTAAAAACTACGTAAGCGTACAAAATAAAAAGTGAGATCTAAGAAATAAAAGGCCTAAAATATGAAAATGATATTTTGGAATCCTAAAAATAAAATAAAATTATTGGAAAAGGAAAATTATTTTATAACTATTTATTTAATTATTATTAATTAAAAACTATTTTAACTATTTAATAATACTCTAAAATATAAGAAAATGTGAAGTAAAGCTAGAAAAATGAAATTATGATTTAGAAAATCTAAAATATTATAAAACTTATTTTAAAAGCGAAAATATATTTTTACACTTTTATCTATTTATTATTAATTAATTACTATTTAGAATACACTTAAATACAAGAAAATATAAAAATAACACGGAAAAATAAAATTTTAACTTAGAAAATCTAGAATATTATAAAACTACTTTTAAAGCGAAAGATATTTTTATGCTTTTTAATTATTTATTACTAATTATTTAATACTTTTAACTATTTAAAATTATAATAAATACTAAACAAACAGAGAAAATTATGAAACTTTTCTAAAAGTATCCTCTTGTGACGTAAAACTAAGAAAATTATAAAAGCGAATTTGCTTAATAATAATTTGAAAAGAAAAATCAAAAAGCTAATTAATATTAAATAAATGCTATCACTATATTTAAAATGATGTTTTTGTGGATTTTTCTTTTTGAAAACTGTTTAACTACTTAAAATAAGAAACTTTTATGAAAACAAAAATTTTACAACTTAGTAATAAGCTGTTTACAAGCTTAAAAGCTTAACAGATTTAGCTAATGAGCTTATTTTAGTTATTTTAAGCTCAAATAAGCTTGTAAGCTGAAACCAAGACTGAAATAAGATAAAACAAGCTACAAGCTACTCAAATGAAGCTAAAAGACACAAAGAAGCATACTGAAAAGCTAGGAATAAGCAGATATGCACTTGGCTTCTTATTGTTAAAAGACGGTTATGGGACAAGGTTAAAACTTATTGCGACCCTAGCAAATAAGCTACAAAATGGAAAATTAAGCTTGGGACTTCAAGACGACTTGGTTAGCTTTCAAAGAACCAAATTTCACAAGCTTATGCTAACTAATAAGCTTTGTGGGAGCTTATGAAAGTGGACTACTCAACCGTGCAAGGCACATTTTAAAGCAATGGTCAAAGTAAGCTAAGAATTAAGCTATTAGATAAGCTAATGAGAAAATATAAAAATACTAGGATAAAGGCGGCGGTTGTATTTTACTATTCCAAAAGCTCAAAACATGAAACTCAAAGTTAAACCCTATAGAAATTAATCTATTTTATTCAAAAAGACCAAACTTGAAATTTTGACTTTTTAATTTATACTAAAGGTTGACTTTGATGAACTTTAAATCAATACTACTTACTAATTATGTAATATTAAGCTAAAATGAGATGGAATTAAGTCGAGTTACCAAGTTTTAAGCTACTTTGATGACTTTTATACTTTTAATCCCATGAGTTACAAAGTAAGATGAGATTAAAGGTATATTTGACTTTTTCTTAAAGAAGGACTGGATTTTATGGTTTGTTTGAGTTATTAGATGTGTATGTGACACGGAACAATAATAAGCAACAACACAAACAACCTATAAACAGTTTAACTAACAAATCCAAACAAGACTTTATAAGACTGATTTGAAACTTTTCAAAGCAAAACACAGATTTAGACCATGCTATGGATTACAGACCTTATAATATCATATATTAAAGCTAAATAAACATTAAACAACAACACTAACAACATAAAATAGTGAAGTACCAAAGTTGAGCAAAAGGCTTACAAATTGGTTTCCAAAGTAAAGCGAGAACCAAGGATGAAATCACACCTATAGCTTCCCGAAGCTCTAAACCAAAGGCGATCTGTATTTACCGCTCCAACTTTGATCACCATCTCCATTGATTTTGAATTTCTCACTATTTTTGTATTTGTATTTTTTTTTTTTTTTTTTTTTTTTTTTTTTTTTTTTTTTTGCTTCTAAGCGATTTTTAAAGTATCTAATAGCTTTTAGAAGCTATCTAGGAGCTTAAGTGAGCCTATCACCCAAGATAACAACTATTAATAACATTAACATAACATGAGATTTTGAACTTGAAAAATGCATAAACTTGAAAATATGATTAAGACTTGAAATTGATACATGCAAAAGTTTAACAATACACTAAAATGACTTAACAAAACACTTGAAAGCTTTAAAATACACTGAAATTTGAAAATTACTTAAAACGACATAAGCTAAACTAAAATACACTAGATATCTCACTACATTGCATCTCATCTCTTCTTTATAGATTTTTTGGACTTCTTGTCGACTTCTGATTGTTTCCCACTTGATTTCAGCCATTGGATCCTCAAATTTCACCATAAGCATCCATTTGTCAATTTGGCGGGAAAAGTCTTGGCGTGTTTGAGTCGATTAATGATCTTTGGGATATTGTGAAGGTGGAGGGTTGTTAAACAAGTGGTGAGGCGGTGGAATGTTGAAAAGTGGAAAAACCACTACGGTATTGGATTTGAGCATGGTGAGGGCGATGCATAGTTACGGTTTTAGGCGGGGTTTGACCATATTTGACCGTGGTTTTATTAATAAGTGGGGAGTTCAAAATGGGTTATGGCAGGGTTCAAAACTGTTTTTGACTGGCTCAAGGTTCAGGGGTTCAAGGTCCAAGGTTCAAGTGTGGGTTGGGCTTGTAACTGCGTTGGGCCAGCTGTATGTTGGGCTTGGATTTGGGATATTAAAAGAGATCCGTTTGGTTTAGTAGTAACACAAGGACCATTTTTGCAATTTATGCAAACTTCAAGGACTGAAACTAAACTTTTTCCAAGGTTATCAAAAGGACCAAACTTGACAAACTTAAATAGTACAAGGATAATATTTGATAATTTTCACTTTTTAAATATCCAAGGACTATTCATGACAATTTTCAAACTTGAGGGACCTTTTCTGCCATTTGACCAAAGATTCATTCAAGGACCATTTTTGACAACTTAGAATATTTCAGGGACCTTGAATGATATTTTTCTTTATTTTGATTTACCGGGGACCTTTTTGACAACTTTTGAAACTTGGGGACTAAAGCGCCAATTTTGCAAACTTGATACGTTTTCATTTGATTTTGATATTTTGCATTTAAAACACATAAAACACTTTTTGTGATATTTTCATCATTTTGATGCATTTACGGCGTTTTCGGATGTTTTGCAATTTAAATGGTACAAAATGATGAGTATTTAGACACTCATCGAGTTAGTTTTATTTTTCATTTTATTTTTCTTTTAGAATTATGCTTGTCGGTATTGTGATTTCGAGGATTGAAGTTTGCTCATGACACTTTAACGAAGCACGATCCTTTCTCGTGGGCCTTCTTCTTTTTGGAGCAAATTTCGGGAAGTTCTCGCTCTAATTCTACCTTTCTCTTCACCTTTATTTTAATGCCTAGTAAAAAAGGGACTTTGTATAATTCAAGTGGGGGGACGGGAGTAGAATTATCTCTTGAACATTATTTCGCCCTCATTTTTCTAGTTTATTTTGAAAAAAATTATGCCATTTTTTATATTTTGACATGTTTTTCCGAACCTAACTAGATTAGACCTTAGCCGAGCACATACAACCCTTGATATTACATGGTGAGATAGCCTTATCCGTTTCCTATATTTTACCCCAAATCCACCAAATTATGAGTGTCTTGGGTAGCTTGTAAACTTTAGAACTTGGCCTTTGCATCATTTCGAGACCATAGGCGAGGTATGTTGAGTTAGCTCGATGTATTTGGACTTTTCGGTTTTAGAAGGCGTTATTATAGGATTATCACCCAAACGACCTACCTTTGTGAGTCTATCGATTAGTCACCTCAACTTTTCGACCTCCATGTGAAACCCTTTTGTTGCACTCCCTTTAGTGCAAGATACCCTAGATACACCCTTCGAGCCATTCCTTTCATTTTGTCACCCCAATATATTGTTTACACACCTTACACCTTAGCCTACCACGTAGTCTTTATTGGTAATTGGGAAGTCATCATTTGCCTAAGTTCAAGGTTCGAGTGGAAAGGTTTGGAAATTACGCTTTCATCGACAACAATTATGAACATCATTGAAGAACCCCCGAATTCCCATTGTTAATCTCAAGTGGGGGGATGTTATGTTATCATGTTTTGATTAAAAAAAAGTTGATTGAGTTTGATTTTGTAAAGTGCGATGTTATAAGCACTATAGTATGAGCTTTATTGTTTAGTATCGAGGAGGCCACCTCGGTCACATTTGAAGATTGGAGTTGGAGTTATACCAACTGAAGAAGAAAAGGTAGTGTGCCCATCACGACGTACTCTAATGACACATCTACCTTGCATTTCATGATCCGGTCTCTAGACTTCTAAGCTTGAACTTTGGGGACGGTAAGTGGTGATGACTTAGTTATAAATATAGACTACACCTTGTTTTCATTTTACACCAATTATACATCCCATGTCTTATCCTACCCTTTAGTCACGAAGCATGTCTAGGTGATGCATGAGCAATCTTTGGTGTCTTGGCCATGGATTTGGTCATGTATCATTGATTTTGTCCACTTCGCCGTGACATGTTAGTAATGACAAGTCACCCCTTAACCTCTGTCGTGTCTACCCATATTGCCTTCGAGAATTGTTTAGCCCTTAACTCTAGTGGTGGAGATTTGTGTAACCGCCAAGCTTATGATAGAATACATGCTATGACTGTGAAATTGAGTGATCACTCCGAAATTGACACTTAGAATAGTTGAGAGATTTAAGTGTTTGTTCCCCTTTCGCGAGGTGTTCGGCTTTGTTTTATTCTAGCATAAGGGATTAGTAAACTCATATTTTCCAGGTTTTGGAAGATATCTTTTTAGGAATCTATCTAATAAGGTCTACTTGAAGGCAAGTAGAGTTCAAGTGAGGGGATATTTGATAACATCAAATAGTCCTGAATATTAAGTGTCAATTTCCCACGTTAATGTTCGTTATTTATATCATTTATATGAATTTACGCTTGTTTTCCATTGTTTTACACTTTCAGGTAAATTGCGAGCATTGGAGCTAAAGAGACGCGAAAATGGAAACGTAAAGTATGCTTATTTTGAAGAGGTTATGGCGTAACTCGTCTCTCACATTCTGTAGTAACTATTGCGGGACCACAAGTCCAACTCATCAAGAGGTTCTGGCGTAACTCCTCCCAAAGATTACGACGTAACTCCATTAGGTCAAAAGAGGTTCCACGCCGATACTTACGCCGTAACTCTTGAATCACTTACGGCGTAACCATGTTTATTGAATACTACGGTAACCACTTATAAGGTTCTGTAGTAACTAGCGAATCTAGTGCATTTACGGAGAAATAGAAGGTTCTGGCGTAACTCATCTTTTAGTTCTGCCGTAACCCAGACCTTGCCTATAAATACCCCATGAATTCCAGCATTTCTAATCATCCCATTCCACACACAACACTCTGAGAACGTGGGAAAAAGCTCAAGGAAGGTCTAGGGAAGCATACGGAGCTGTTTCCAAGGGAGAAGTCACACAATTACGATAAGCTTTAGCGTTTATTATTTCTTTTACTTTCAATTCATGTACTTCGTACCTTTGAATATTGAATTGATGTGCATGATTAATATGAGCGACTAAGCACCCTTTGGTTCTAGCCTAGTTATGATTCCTTAATTGTTTTGCTTGCGTTTACCTTTACTTCCGTACAATTATTTCTATGTGTATGCATGCATAGTTCTTTGGTAGTCACCCCTGGTTCGGAAGTTTTGAATGACGGTAGAGGCCAATTGCCTAGGAGATATGACCAACTGACCCTAGGTGAGCGGATGAGGCGGGAAGGGTAAGATATGACCAACCGACGACCTTTTCTACTTGTGCGATTTGACCAGCCGATCACTATCGTTTGGATGAACTTAAGAATTGGGGGTGTAGTGTCTAAGTTCCTAACGGCCGGGCACTCACTATTTAGAATCTAGCATGTAGCGGTACTTAATGACTCGGCAAGGGACCGGGAACAACAGGACTTATGACGGTGCTCTGATTTCTCTGTGGTGGCATCTTTCTTTGATAGGTTAGGCGAATTGACCAAATCTTGTCCTCTCGAATTTGACCCCACAAAGTAATTGGAAGTAGGTGAGCGTAAACATTACTAGTTAGGAGGATTAACTAGGTTAGCACCACTATTCCTCTATTGATTTCCTTCTACAATTTATTTGCTTTCATATTACGCATTAGTAGTTTAATTAATTAAAACCCTATCAAACCATTTATATTACGTGACAATTAGACTTAGTAATTATCCGACACACATAGCTCTTGGGACGACCTCGGCTTTACCATTTACTACACTACACACGACCGGGTACATTGCCCGTTAGTGCATTAGGGTGACCATAGGTATAGCGAGACACTATAAATATTAAGACACGATCAAGAATACATATCACACACCTCTGAGGGATAACGGGGAAAGGGGTTTGAGAAAACTAAAGAATGTTATTTAAGCGAGGTCATGCCTTTCTTCAAACAATTTGATGCAATGATAGTTGAAGTCAATTATTATGAACAGGAACTCAAATATAATGAAGTTGAAAAGAAGAACTTGCACATCTTAAATGAGAATTTGATTTCGAGTTGTATTGCTCAAGATGTGTTTTATACTATTACTAAGCACTCTATTACTACTTCTCGATTTCATGAATTATCTATTGCATTGAAAGTTTCCCATGATCGTGTCATTGAGCTTGAAAACAAAAACTCAGAACTAAGTGAGAAAATTGATCAGGATGATCACGATAATTTGGTAAAACATCTTTCTAAACTAGAAGTTGAACATTTTGATTTACAAATAAAATATCAACATCTTAAAGAAAGTGTGAAAACATCAAATATCAAGACATCCTCGGATGTTCGAGTTTGATGCGCTTTGAGATAAACAAACGTGACGAGCAGATTCAAGCTCATTGTAACACGATCGTAAAGTTGAAACCCCAAATCTCTCAATTAAAGAGTGAAAAGAACAATGTGGTGGCTCCCAAATGCCTCCTCCTTTAGATTCTCAAGATTCTCAAACTTGTCATCTTCAAAACTTATTTAATGCTTTACAAAGGAAAGCGAGAGTTTTCTAGAAGAAAATGAAAAACTTAACGACACTTTCAAGAGTTATATGATTCAATGAAAGTCACTCGTGACAAAACAACGAAAAATAACGTCTTTACAAAAGAAATTGAGAATCGAGGAGTCGGGAAAAGGAAGCGCTACTTGTTTTAATGAGAATGTTGCATCAAAGTCATCCTCGGATGCAAATATCTTGTGTCGTAAATACATTCCTCCTCATCCTAGGAATAATGAACACGTGTTTCATAACTATTGTGCTCACCTTAAGGATAGTCTAGAATGTCTACGTGATATTATGGAAGAGGATTTTATAAATAAGGCTCTTGACAGTGAAATTAAGTTTGCGTGCATTCAAGCCAAACGATCTCAAGAGCTGCTAGAATGTTTAATTGCAACATGTCCTAATCCTTAGGTGCAAAAGGAAAAGCTGTGATGCCTTGTTCTATGCCTAGTGACAAGCATACAAACCATTCTATGCCCGTTTAAGAAAGTGAACGCTAATGTGCCTTCAGTAGTTCGGATCCACACTTCTAGTTCGGGAATGCAAAAGTAGCAAAACCAACTAATGTTCCAACTCCCTCTACAGGTAAGTGACACCAAAGCAAGCGGGTCAAAGCCTTAAGGCAACACAAAGAATGATAGGACCTTGCATGCTAGGAATGTTCAGTGGAAGAAAGTAGAAGATCACCTTAGGGAGAATTTAAATAAGACGAACCGTGTTGATTCTAGTGTTAGCTCTAAGCATACTGTAATTAATGCGAATTCTGCTACTTTTGGCAAAACATGTAATGATGATTACGTGGTTTATGTTACTAATCTTGAATGTGGTGTGAATGATTTGTCTAATGTTGTTAAATGCCCAGCTAAAATTTTTAATGTTAAAATTCAAGCTAAAAAGACAAAAAGGCAAAGCGAAAGAAAGTTAGAAAGCAGTGGAAACCAGGGAAGGAAATTTAGTAATATAGGTTATCAATTGATACCCTCGGCCGTAAGATTAATGTCTTTGTGACCTAAATTTGCTAAGTCAATGCCCACTAGAAAATGGATGCCTCTTGGTAGAACTATTCCTTAAGAAGTGAACACACTTTGAATAGGTCAAATCTGGACACTAGGATGCATCTATTTACGATGATTCTATTGCTTCTATTGTCGATGTGGGTGTTCCAATCATTGTTACTAACCAAATGGAACCCATTCTTGCATGGGGATCCCATTTATCCAGATTATCCATTCTTGTGCATGTTCAGCTGCGGATCGTTCAAATTGTTACGTGGTACACGGACTCGAGTTGTTCCAAGCATATGACCGGAGATCGATCACGGCTCATGAACTTCGTGAGTAAATTCATCGGAACTGTGAGATTCGGAAGCGATCATTTTGGTGCTATTATGGGTTATGGTGATTACGTGGTTGGAGATAGTGTGATTTCGGGGTATATTATGTTGAAGGTCTTGGACATAATCTATTTTACATCGGACAATTACGTGACTCGGTTTAGAAGTGGCCTTGAAAACATACTTGCTTTATTAGAGAACTTGATGGTGTGGAACTTAGAGGAACTCGTGGTTCAAACCTATACACCATTTCTATCGAAGATATGATGAAATCTTCACCCATCGCTTGTTGTCAAAGGCTTCCAAAACTAAGTCATGGCTATGGCACCATCGTCTCAATCATTTGAACTTTGGTACCATAAACAATATTTCGAAAAGGACTTAGTAAGAGGATTACCTAGATTAAAGTATGAAAAGATCATCTTTGCTCGACTTGCCAATTGGGAAAAAGCACAAAATATGCCCACAAACCAAAACCCACTAACTCGATGTGGAAGTTCTACATACCATTCATATGGATCATGCGGATCAATGAGAGTGCAAACAATAAATGGGAAGAAATACATTCCGGTAGTTGTTGATGACTACTCTCGATTTACTTGGTAAAGTTTTTAAGGACAAAGGATGAAACTCGGATGTCATCATCAAACTTATCAAACAAACTTGAGTTCGACTCAACAATCTTGTTATAATTGATAGAATAGACAATGGGACGAGTTTGTTAACAAAGACTTAATTGGTTTTATGAAAATGTTGGAATCGGTCATCAAAGAAGTGTTCCACGAACTCCTTATGAGCGGTGTAGTTGAAAGACGAAATCAAACTCTTGTGGAAGCTGCAAGAACAATGCTAATTTATTCAAAGGTTCCAATGTTTCTACGGTGAAGCCATTGCCACCGCTTGCTACACCCAAATCGTTCCCTTATTCATACCTCTCATGGAAAAACTCCATGTGAACTTGTCCATATCTGAAACGATCTATCCTACCTTACGTGTTTTGTGCTTTATGTTACCCAACTAATGACGGTCAAGATTTAGGTAAACTAAAAGCTAAAGCGAACATTGGAGTATTTGTAGGTTATGAACCAAGCGTAAAAGGATACCGAATCTACAACAAGAGAACCCGAAATATCATGGAAACAATTCACATTACGTTCGATGAGTGACCGGTCAAATGGCTCCGGACAATCCGATTTTGGATCCGCATTTCAATCTTTATCAAGTATTCCTATCGGTTCTACTCTTGTTTCTAATCCTCACCAAGAACTCCTTATGTACCTCCTTGAGAAGATGATTTGAAGAAAATATTTGATCCAATGTTTGATGAACACTATGAGCCACGTGCTAATGATATATCGGTTCCATCAGCGAGGCTGCCTCTATCCACATCAATGAAGTTAACCGCCGGTTTCAATGTCATTAAGTCAAGAAGCGCATCTTTGCCGATCACTCTATCTCATCAACAAATCATCAATCATCGAGTGTACACAATGGAAATGTTGTTCTTTATTATGGATGATGAAAACCCTTTTGCTCCTCCGGAAGATGAACCCTTTGAAAACATATTTGCTCCTCGAATCATCATTAGAACCATCGTCATCGGGAGATATAGACTACTACTTGGTTCCTCAACAACAACCACATGAACATCTTAGGAAATGGACACATGATCATCCATTGGACAACATCATTGGAAATCTTTCCCGTCCAAGATCCACACGGAAACAACTTGCAACCGATGCCTTATGGTGCTTCTTCAACTCCGTACTCTCTAAGATCGAACCAAAAGGCGTGAAACCGCCATGAATGAAGGCAATTGGTTCAATGCCATGCAAGAAGAAATTCATGAGTTTGATCGACTAGATGTATGGAATTAGTACTGCCCAGTTATGCAATGATCATTGCTCTAAATTGGATCTTCAAAGTAAAACTTGATGAGCATGGTGGTGTTTTGAAGAATAAGGCTCGATTGATTGCAAAAGGATACCATCAAGAGGATGGTATTGACTTTGAAGAATCATTTGCTCCTGTTTCTCGTATCAAGGCAATCGAATCTTCTTGGCTAATGCTACAAGTAAGAACATGGTAGTCTATCGGATGGATGTAAAGGCGGCTTTTCTTAATGGAGATCTTAAAGAAGTCGTATCGTCGACCAACACGAAGGCTTTGTGAATCGAGCATCCGACTCACGTCTATCGTTTGAAGAAGGCTCTTTACGGTTTGAAGCAAGCTCCAAGGGCTTGGTATGATCGCTATCAAAGTTTCTTCTATCTCTTGGATTGACAAAGGCGATTGATCGACATTGTTCACCGAGCGTCATGCAAACATTTAATTCACGTTCAAATATATGTTGATGATATTATTTTGCCTCGACCGACCCCAATGAATGTGATCGTTTTTCAAATGAAATGGGTTCTAAATTTCAAATGTTAATGATGGGACAAATGTCATTTTTCTTGGGATTACAAATTTAACAAAGTCTCGGAGGTATTTTTATAAATCAATCTAAATATGCAAATGAGATTTTAAAGAAATTTGGATTTGATTCTTGTGACCTGTTGACACTCCCATGATAGGCGTACTAAAGCGGATGAGGACCACTCGGGGATCATGGTAGACCAAGCGAAATATCAGTATGATTGGATCCCGATGTACCTCATAGCGATGAACCGAGACATTACATTCGTTGTTTGCATGTGTGCTAGATATCGAGCTAAGCCTACCATAAAGCACCTTGAAGCGGTTAAGCGGGTCGGTATCTCCAAGGAACCATCAATATGGGACTTTGGTACCAAGGACACCGAATGTTACTAATAGCCTATGCAGAATCTTGATCATGCAGATGTCAAGATACTCGTCGAAGTAAATGCCGGAGGTGCTTAGTTTTTGGTAATAAGCTTGTGAGATGGTCTTCAAAAAGCAAATGAGTACTTATATTTCCTCTACAGAGGTGAATACATATCCATGTCATCTTGTTGTGCTCAAATCCTATGGATGAGATCTCAACTATCGACTATGGCTTTGAATTCAACAAAATCCATCTGTCTTGTGATAATAAAAGTGCTATTGCTCTCTCATGCAACAACGTACAACACTCAAGAGCAAAGCACATCGACATTCGACACCATTTCATCGGGGAGCAAGTAAAAGCGGTGTGGTGGAACTCTAATTTGTGAGGACCGAATACCGGTTAGCGAGACATCTTCACCAAAGCTCTTCCTAGTGAGCGTTTTGAGTTTATTCTCCCACGACTTGGTCTAAAGAGTCTACAACCGGAAACACTCAAGCGTCTTCAAGAGGAAGACGAGGAGTAAAGGTCTTCCTTCATCCATCTCTTGTAAATATTTATTCAAAAAGCAAATAGAAAAATATAAAACTTTCAAAAAATCCATAAAAATTTGAAAAATTTCAAAAAATATTGTCTTTTTGTCGTGTTTTTCTCGATTCGAAAATATCTACGGTGTTTGTGTTGTCATTCAAAGAATGACACGGGACTTTAGATGTTGTTCTAATGTTCAAAATCAAAAATAAATAAATCAAAAAATCAAAAAATCATAAAAAAAAAAAAAAAAAAAAAAAAAATTGGGAGAAAGTGAAACACGGTTTATTGTCTTTTCAGAAATTAACCCGTTTTTCAATGAAAGAACAGAGCCATGCTTTATCCTATCTTTCAAAACTCATGCTCTGAGTCTATAAACAAATACTTATTATCTAATGAAAACTAAGTGCTTTGTAGAATAACTCGGACTCTATTTTTGAAAATCATCTGGACTTAACGTTTTTCAAAAATATCTACCGCTCAATCAACAACTTATGTCATTGATTGAGGGGGAGAATGATTTCAATTAAATCAAAATGTTATTCGTCATACAATTGTTTTCAAAAAGATAATCATGCATGCTTAATCAATGGAGTTTAAAGTCTCATAATCCGATCCTTATCAGTTAAAATGTTTTCATAATCAAGTCACAATTCTCCTCAAAAGCTTTCAAAATCAATTTAAATCTATACAGATCACAAATCTCAAATGATTAGAAAAGCGTGATCGGGGAGTATTTGTGATTTAAATTGGTTTAAGCGATGATTCGATAAATGATTTCACAAGTGTTTTGCAAGCTTTCCTCCCCACATGTGCCAAACGATTTCAAATTTTCCATGCACATGTTGAGGGGGAGCACCCTTTTAAAACCACAAAGAATTGAAACACGATTGATTTGTCTCTAAGTGCAGGTTCCTTCTAATATGTGCAAAACTCTTGAAACCTCGAGGCACATATTAAGGGGGAGCAAACTTATGATAACCTCATCCTTCCTCAATATGCTTTATCTACTTGATTTGATCAGGAAAGTGATGTTGATATTTTTTAGAAAATGGTCATCTAAGAAGTTAATTCTTCCTCTTGCCTACGTGTGCTAAAGCGATTTCTAATACATGATGCACATGTTGAGGGGAGCTCTTTTTCTAAAAATATCAAAACAATTCAGTACAAAATCCTTTGATAATATATCACAAGTATCCGGATTGATTTTCAAATGGTTTCAATTGGTTCCAACGGCGATTAACAATATCAAATAGACCGACCAAATTTTCTTTATGTATGGTGATATAAGGATGGTTAGGTTAGGTATTCATTCCCATGATCCGCGAGCCGGAGGGATCTACCAGGGGACAATCCACTAGTTAGTGTAGAAGTCCTTGGGTATGATGATAAAAGGAGAAAAATGAGATATGGGAAGAGTGCGGATGAGGCCGAGCTAATCTTGGAATAAACCCAACAAGGTTCTAGTATGAAGTCTCGGTAAGCACTAAAGGGTTGAAGATTGAAAAAAATTGAATGTGAAAAAGGGTGAAAAGAAATAGCCCTCCATTTATTCAACCTTAGAGGCGAAACCGGGTTCAATTCATATACTCTTGGTGGTTACCAAGGTAACATCGGTATTGAAGACAAGACGTCATGGACCTAGTGACGCCGCACTACAACTTCCCAAGCTACTCAAGTTCCTCTTAAAAGGACTTGTTTCATTCTCATGGGGAACCGACACTATCTATCGACTTTCTCTTAGAGTTTGTTGATACTGAAGAAGGAGACCCTCTCCCTAGTCTCTGACATAGGAACCAAAATATGCACAATTGAGTCTAGAGCCACGAGAACATCAAATAAATCTCATTAGGACACTTTTCAATGAAGACTCTACATTTCATACAATGTGGAAAGAGATTATATCTCATGAGTCCCACGCATTATCCTTGTAGTATTGCGGAACATCCGGTGATATGCAAACATATTCACAATGAAGATGGAAAGCCTTACGGAGCCAACATCAAACAAGCTCACGGTGGGTGGCATGTGAGATATATCCAATAGATCAACCATGTGACAAGCGAGCAGAAACAATGGGGCGATTCAATCTTTTGAATCAATCACGTTCGAGTAATGGATTGACGGATACCTTTGAAAAACCTATCGTTGTGCTTAAAATCCTTTTCCTTTGCACATCATTTGTGTACTAATATTTCAAAATAAAAGGTATTAATGATTGATAATTGATTTTCTTTAAAACCTTGTTTGTATTGCAAAACATTTGAGCGATACACGATTGCTTTTCAAATCTCTTCTTATCAATCGGTGAATCTCAATTCATTGGTTCACTCACTCTGTGTTGTCTTCTTTGAGGCGTTTCGGTTTGAGAACAGCTAGAGCAGTGCGAAACCACGTGAAGGAATATCTTTGGAATTATACACGATCACAGGCGGTACTTGTCGATCAGCGAGGAACCGTGGGCGTGTACCTCAATTCAGCGAAGTGATCAAAGACACTTTCGTGCGCTTTATTGCTAGCTGTTGTATGAAGGTACGCTGACGTTTGCGGTGATCGAATGAAGCTATCAATCCAAAGCCGCATGCTCACACAACACATTCATTTCTAAAGAAATCATGATTAGTGCATCAATAACTCGATATTTTCACTCCATGCTTACGCTACTGCTGCGCAAATATCATGAATCAACAAAGCTTCGCTACTCGATAAGAAGAAATCATGATCCGAATGTGAGCATGTGGGTCCAAATGTCACAACATCACATAATACCAACACCACAATGGAAGAGTCGATTTATGTTAGCTAATGATCTCAATGCTGGCTCAAAACTCATCATCACGTGGATCAGTTAAGACCTCCACATTGATTATCCAAACATGAAATAATGAAGAATCAATGACTACGAGCTTCAGAGCAAAGAACATTAACAAGAATCCAAGAACATTCTTATTGTAATATCTGTTTGTATTCAATGTAATTTTGAGGTGACCTCCCTTAAGGGTAGATTGTTAAGATTTAGTAAATCCAGTTATTAAAGAGTCGGCCACCTCAAGTATATGTAATCGTTAGAAAGCTCGTAGTCGTAGATTAGTCAATGTTTAGTAGTATTTAGTTAAGTAACACCGTGGAAGGCGACGGGTCTTTACCCAATGTATGCGATCCACGCCCGTAGGTGGCGATTTATGTAAGAACTATAAATACTCTACCTCCTAAGGTAGAGAGTTGGAGCTCATAATAAGATTTTCTTTCTCACTAAAGTTACCAACCTCTAACTTTCTCTCTCTAAAACCATAGTATACGCCTCTTTGATCTTTGGTTTAGTGTGTTTGTGAAATCCAATATGTTACAGAGGTGATAAAACATGAAACGTTGCTCTTCACGTAGTTCATGTATCAACCTTTCAACATGTTGACAATGATAGCAATCCTTGTCATGGTTTTGAGCTTCATGAAGCGGAGGTTCAAGTGAAGTGGGTTGAATATCCTCAAAAGGAGGAATTGGTGGAGGCTCATTAAGTGGAGGCTCAATAATGTTTGAGGGTGGAAGTAGAGAAGTATCAACTTCCATGTGGTTGGGTGGTTGACTTTGATGTCTCCTCATAATCCAAAATGGACTATTTGGGGGAATTAGAGAAATTGATATTGGTGCAAGTGTTGATTCAACACTTTGGTTTTGTTGCACAACCTTTTCAAGTGAATTTGTTGGTAGTGGTGGAAGATGAGTTGGCCAAGGGGGTAATTCCTCTAAGTTGTGAGAATGTGGAGATGATTGTGAGGTGTTAAGTGATGTGGCTCTAGGCACCAATGATGTTTGTTGGGTTGAAAAGGGTGTGTTTGGTTTAGTAGAATTTGGTGATGATATCCTTGTAGGAACAATTCTCTTGGGAATTAGTTTGATTGGTTTATTTGGTGTAGGGAGATCCTAGCATTTGTGGACTTAACAAGGTTGATTTTGTTGAGGAAACTCGTGTATGATCCTAGCAAGTTTCTTGGGTGGTTCTTGGGTGGATGAGTTAGCACTAGGAGCTTTTCTCATGATGAAATGACTAAGTGAGATGTTTGTAATTCTTTGAAAGTTGTGTTTGTGTTTGATGACTAAGGTGGTCTAGCAATATGACTTATAAAGGCACGAGTTTGGCAAGTGCATTTAAGACTTAAGCCACTAATATTCTTAGAGATGTGATGATTAACATGCACAAGGTTGAAGTTCGAGTTTCAGATCTAGGAACTTAATAAGGATGAGGTGGAGTGTTCAAGTAAGCAAGATGAGCTTGAAATGATTGTTTTGGCTAGAGTTGACATAATCATCACCCGGATCCCACGGTTCCCTCTTTGAGGATCCGACTAGGCTAATCCTAGGGATCCACTCTCGGCGATTATGAAGGGTTAGAACGGGGTTTCTAAGAGCTAAAACCTATATCATCTTGAGTGTTTCGGTCCTCCTAATTATCTAAGATGAGGTGAACTTGAGTGATCAAGAGTAATGAATGTTATAGCAAATGATTGCTTTTCATGGAAGGAAAATGGGATTAAATGACTACCAATGGATGTTCAAGGATAACATTAAGAGTTTTGGTGGTGTCAAGTCATAATAAATGATCCTAGAGATCAGATTTTAGCTTGAGATGGAATTTGAAAAATTCTTAAAAATTAAAAGAATTGAAAAACTAATTTTTGACCCATTTTGAGATAAAGATGACTAGAAACAATTTTCCCAAAATTGTTCAATATGTTCACCTAAGTGTTTTGAAAGATGAAAAGCAATTTGTGATTATTGAAGCGGAAATATGGTGAGTTTTGATGTGTTGATAAATTAAAAGACATTTTGACTAAGGTCTTATGTAAGCTATAAGTGAGTCTAAGGCTTTCTCATCCTTGAAGTAGACTTAGTTAAGTTCTAATATCTTATGTTTAGCTAATGTGATATTATCTAGTAAGCTATCTTGATGTAAGAATCTTTGTATTCTTGATCGGTGGTCACGGATCCCACGGTTCCCTACATGAGGGATCCGGCTAGTTCAAATCTTGTGATCCGCCTCTGCGGATCGAAGGCTTTCGAAAAATGTGCAACTTTGTACTTTTTAGTAAATGCTTCTCCTAGTTGTTTCTATAGGGACTAAATGCAAGAACACAACAAATGTAAGGCATAGCAAAGTAGGGAGAGCTAAAAGTTCCTAAAATGAGTGACGATGACCACTTGAATATTTTCAATGAGTCGTAAAATCTCATTCTACAAGTTCCTAAGTTACGATTTTTTAGTGCAAAGATATGGCAAGACCTACCTACTACACTATTCTACATAAGCATTGTTTAAGTGTTACAACTCATTGTTTGAAATTGTTCTTCACAAATTTATGTCCTATGACCTTACCTCATTTCTCCTCCCCTTCCCGTCTTCGCCCATCATCCACTCTTTATCACACCGTCTCTACTTCTTTTCTTCAAGTTGGGGAAACACTTGAAGATTTCCTTGGTTTGTTGCCATTCGGTGATGCATTAGGAGCGTCAGGAAATTGGTTAATGTAGTCCAAGGGTCGAGATTGGTATTTCAGGGTGGGTTGCTACTACCTTCACCTTCTTTTTGCCTCTCCTTTCATCCGAGGAGTCCGTGGGTGGGTGAGGCCTTTTGCCATCTACCATAAACCTTGTAGTTCTTCCCTCGGTTAATGACACCATAACCTTGTTGCAAAAGCTATGATCATAGGATTGCGGAGAAGGATCTAATGCAAAGATGAAATTAGGAAGACGGGTTAGGAGCATTGCATACGGGAGCACCATCTTGTCCATGCTTCTTACACTTGCCATTCTCTTGATCATGTAGTAGGCAAGGTTAAAGCGAGTTTCGGTCACTAGGCAATAGATCATGAAGCTTAGACATGTGTTGGGGTGATCCTTGTTTCCTACTAGGCACACCACATTCTCCCTTATCACATCTTCCCATTTCCTATACAATCCGTACATCTCGGAGTGCTCCATTTGGAAAGGATCCCTATAGATCACTTTCGACTTCCTAGTAACCCTTGATGGGGATGCTCTTGGCATAAACACGGTGTCCCTCACCGTGGTTGCTTCCGGGATTATCGTGTGGTAGATAGCATGATGATCAACCATTGTGTGTAATTCTTCCAAAGACCACTCGTTGGAGTACATGCAAACACCTTGGTATGGAACCCCTACAATTCTTCCAAACTCTACAAGTGAAAGAGTAAACTCTTGCTCATTGATGGTGAAAGCAATCGAGATGGACCCGTCTTCATTTCTAACTATTCTCATGGTCTTGTAGAACTCAAGTACAAAGACCGGGCAAATTTGTTCGTTTATATCCAATAAACAATCAAACCCAATAGTTCCAAAAACTTCCCTTATGTCGGTATTTGCAAGAAATGATGGATCAACAACTCTACCTTCGTGAAAGAGTCTCTTTTCAAGCATCTTAAAGGCTTTCCTAGCATCCGGACTTAGTCCATCTTTCCTATGGTACATGGGTATGTAGTGAGCGGTGTCTTGGTAATCTTGTTGTTTGTTGCTTGGCATGATTGTTCCTAAACAATACAACCACAATGTGGTGTTAATTGTGAATAGTAACCTAGAGGGTTTGATCATAATTTTGCTCTCATCATCTTTGTTGAATTCAAGAAATGTGTTTAATTTGTATTAACAATGTTAATTCTTTGACTTAGATTATCTTAGAAAACAATGTGGTGACAAATTATGATAAACCCATTTGAAACCAACTCTTAAAGATGAAGAAATTGTAATCCTAGAAATCAAGGAATTAAATCAATGTAGTGAAGATTATACTTACACAAGTGATTGTTATGCTTGAGAAAGATGATCAAATTGCTCATGTGAATAGTAAGTAGGTTTTTGTTCGTGAGTCTTTGATGGGAAAGTAGTTGTGGAACTTCCACAGTGATCATTCTTTAACTTAAGTTGTCTTATGTTGCACGGATCCCGCGGATCCCTCTCATTCTTGATCAGCTAGTGTAAGCGGGGATCCGGCATGACAAAAAAATCGACTCAAGTATTCCTTGATAACTTTGGTTTGGGAGTTCTAAAATCTCCTAGAGTTTGATGTTTAGGCTCAATAACTTGTGATTTGAGTTTTGGCGGTTTAGTATTAATCCTACTAGTCGTGGTTCCCTTTTTAAGAATTAGTCGGGGGGTATTTACGCAAAATATAAAACTCTTCGGTGGTACAAAATGTTTTTTAATCATAACCACTTTGATATATTTTTCATGAAAATGGTTTTATGGCAACATAGGTTAGTCTTGGAGTTATAAGGTGACTAAGGTTAGGAATAACCATCCTATGATCCACGAGGCGGAGGATCTACCCAAGGACACCACCAATAGTTAGAATTTAGAAGTCCTTAGGTATGATTATAAAAGGAGAAAATGAGAATCGGAGAAAAAGGAGTTGAAGAATTAAAAGAAATGTAAAGAAAGGGTGAAAAGAAATAGCCCTCCAAATTATTTAACTTAGGGCGGACATCGGGTTCAATTCATATGCTCTTGGTTGTCACTTGATGACACGGTATTGAAGATCAAAGTCGTCATGGACCCGATGATGCATGCACTAAACCTTCTTAGCCATTCAAGTTTCTCTCAATGAAGCTTGTTTCATTCTCAGAGGAACCCTCGTAAACTATCGGCTTTCTCTTAGAGATTCTTTGGTATTGAAGAAGGAGACCCTCTCCCTAGTCTCCGCTTAGGAAAACCAAAGCGCACTATTGAGTCTAGAGCCATGAGATTCTTCAAAAGATCTCTTAGGAACACTTGATATTTCATCACTTGTCTTTCAACAATAAGGACGCAAGTGATACATTTTAGAGTCCTTCACAGATCTTAGCAATCTGTCGAGGACATTTATGAGGGGTTCACATCTGTGATCCTCGGTGATTAAATGGAAACTCCTACCGGGGTCAACATCAAACGACCACAGCGGCGAGTCACCGGTAACTCCTTGTGGGTTACGCTTAGTGTGTCTCAAACGGTCTCTGATCATGGGGTGATGCTCCGGTGTACCTCGGCGACTCATCCGAGCTGTAGGTGTACTTGGTACATCGCGTTATCTCACTTGTGGAATCCGATTCAAGTAACATCCTTTGTTAGAATTAGAGACGTGTTTTCACACTATGTTGTTAACTCACTCGAAGTTCAAACTTGTAAGCGCTAGATTATTTCTAACCCACGTTTTATGTTTTTCTTCTTATGGATGCTCGCGGGAGGAAAAGATCGTGCAGATTCTTCACATGCTCATACCAACAACATCACAAAAGAAGTTCTCTCAATATCAAAGGCAATACAAAGTCACAATGATTCTTCATCATATCAAAGAATCTACAAAGTTATAAAGACTAGAACTACTTCACATACGGAATTCATTGTCATATGAGCGTGTGAGCATGTTGGAGAAAGGCGTGGAGACACTAGAGCAACGAAGCGGACGATGCGAGATAACCACAACATACTATCACTACCACCACAAAGAACAAAGATCAAAGAACAAAGAAAATGAAGACATCAAAGTGAAAACTTCAAAGTAAACAAGATCCCTACCTTTGGGAGATTGTTGGAATCAAGACACTTCTTCTTACAAGAAGAAGAATGTCGAAGGCGTCAACAACTATTACATCATCACCAACGCGTTTTCACTCTAATCATTAATTACCAACAATTAGGGAGATTGTTGGAATCACTCCTAAATTATATTTCAAGTGTTTGTAATCAATATGTAATAGTTAGCTTAATTAAGACTTTTATGTTAGTAATTAAGGCTAGGCTCATGTAGAAAGCCCGTGAGCCTATGCAAAGCCCAATAAGGAATGGAAGGGACTAGATGTGTTGCCTTAGCTCCTTTCCCCTATAAATAGTCTTGTAACTCTCATTTGAGAGTTGGTTGTTCATTTCACTAATAAACCTACGCCTAAACTCTTCTTATATTTGTGTGTGTGTTTGTGACTTGTTCAACCGATCACTTCTTCATCTCTATTTATGATATTGATGCTTGTGTTACAAACATGGTGACTTAACAGATCCGGCAGAACCGGGTGGACATAAATATTTTTGAGCTAACTTTAAAGCTCATTTGCAGGAAACAACGCACCATATACTTGTTTTCTAACCTTTGTTTTGTAGATTTTCAAAATACACATGGAGACTTTGACGCCCTCAACAAGGGGAGCTTTTCATCAAAGTAAAACATTGCAAAATACTTGCAATACACTCATTTAGTCTTCCTAATTACTTAACGCCCTCATCAAAGTGGAGCATCCGTTAAGGGGGAGCTTTTCGTCAAAGCAAAAACGTTGCAAAATACTTGCAATACACTTATTTAGTCTTTCTAATTACTTGACGCCCTCATCAAGGGGGAGCATCTGTCAAGGGGGAGATAAAACGAGACTCTTTTCTTACCTTACTATTTCTTCTCTCTACACTTCTTTCTCTAAATCATTCCTTTCTAAATTTCTTACTTTCTAAAAATATTTTCTTAACTCTTTCTAAATCTTTGTTTTCTATTATGTGTTTGTTTCTTTTTGACGCACTTTTTGTTTCGACAAAAAGGGGGAGAAGAGAGTAAAAACTTCAATTCGAAATTTAACGAATTTTATTTTTTACTTAAAATAATTTTATGTTTTGTCATCAACAAAAAGGGAGACATTTTAATACAAATAAACCATAAAAACGTTTATTTATATTTTACGATCTTCTAATGTTTTGTCGATAACAATCCTAAAATCATTTTAACAAAATAAATAAAATACGTAAAAGCTTTGAGCCAATAGTTTACTAACACACTTTTACTAGACATATAAAATTATCAAAACATGTTTAGTTAAATAAAGTTATATAAATCCAAAACCATTTTTATAAAATACTTACAAGTAATTTTGTTTACTTATATTTTATAAAAATGTATATGTGCTTAGTATAACTTATAATAGGTAAATGTTGGGTAAAAACCAAAGTCCATAACCATATCTATGGAGCATGATCCATGACCTATGATCCTATGCATGAAATCATGTTGGATATTATCCATGATCCATTACCCAAAGTCCATGACCCATGACCCAAGACCTATGACCCATTGACTAGATATAATCTATCTTGTTGGGTATCCATGATACAAATTCCATGACACATGGTCCATAACCCATAACCCGGTTTGCAGCTCAAAATCCAGACTAGCCTGACCCAGCTGCCGGATCCCTTAGATTGCAAGGGCCGGATCCCCTAGGTAAAGGATCCGCCAGATCCGTGGGAACTGTAGGCAGCTTGCCTATAAATAGTGAGCCATTTCTCTCTTGCTCACAACCCTTTTTAGACATATCTTCTCTCTATGTTCTAACCTTTCTAACCTCATATTCAAAGGATCACTCTATGTAGTTTTCTCTTTGTGAAATTCTCTAGGTTCCTCTTAAAGGCAAGATCACAACCTCTTGAAGACGTGCAAGCTCAAGGTCATGAGTTGCTAAGCTTCGTCATCATCAAGACCACTGAAGTGCATCTTGTTGATAGTTCTTCTCTCCCTCCATTAGTGTGTCAAGTTGAAGGCATTGGTGTATAATGCCGAAAGTGTACATTCGACATGGGGCATCGATGTATATTTGTGTAGTTTGGGTTAAAGGGTATTGATATCCTTTTAAGTGTTGTAAAAAGGAGTTTGTCTCCTTTGGGTTGTAGTGTTGGGTAGTAGTTCCTCCTTTGTAATAGAACTCGGTATCTAGCCTTGTACCGAATAAAGTGTAGGCGACGTTGTGAAGGCTTCTCCGCCATATTAAGGAGCTTGTGTTGTGTAGTGCTTAGAAACTCTCGAGTTAGGTACTTGGGGAGTGGAGTAGGGCAAGGAAGGTGTCCTTGTAGCCAAACCACTATAAATACTTGTGTCGTGGTTTTGTGTTCCTTTACTCTTTATCTCTTTGCATTATTTATGTATATCCATCTATCAATATCCAACACACAATCTAAATGGATTGACATAACTCGATCTAAATACTTTAAAACAAAGTTTTAATCGGCAAAAATATTCAACCCCCCTTCTAGTTTTCTACAATAATAATAACTCAGGCACTAGCACCGCTTCTATGTACATGATTGATTCTTCTTTCTTATGGCATTCTAGATTATGTTTATTTTCGTTCTTTACAAAGAATGATAAATTTAGGCAAGTTGCTGATAGTGGAATTTTTCAAAACCAAAAAGTTTTACAATTCTCCTAGGCAGTGTACCTAACCATTGTAGTGTAGTATAAGCAATACACAAGGGATTGATCGTTCTTTGGGGGAATAGTGTTGTAAGGGTCGAACTGTATGACGAATTAGGTCTAGAGGTGTAGGATGATTCTTTTTGTATTTTTATTATAATTTAAGAAAGCAAATTAAAATCTCTAGGTTTGAAGAGTGGGCGTTTTTACTATTAATTAGTTAAAACTAATTAAACTAAAAATAAACTAATATGCAGAAAAGTAAATTGGTGGTGCCTCTTATGATAGGAAAATGTGTTCATTTATATATCTTTACCCCCTAGTTATTTCTTATTGATTAGTCGAATTATCACATCCTTCTTTTAATTGGAGCGTTGTATTCCTTATTATTGGTCGTCGGGAGGTGCCATATGCCCTAACCGTATGAACATATAAGTCTCCCCTATGAAACCTTAAAGTCTATTAAGTCTTCTATGATTTATAAGCCTCAATTCATGCAATAAATACAATGAGAAAAATCACTAGCACACTCTAGGGTTGCATTTAATAACATGGACAAGCTAGTACATATAAGAGTTAAGCCAGTTTTCTTATCCTAACGCGAGGCAACAAATTAAATAAGAGACGACAATCAATAATCAATAACTAGGTTTCATTCAATCTAAGAAAATACTAATAGATCTAGCCTAGCATGTTAAAGTGATGAAAAGAAAAGCATATAATCAAACAACACATAGATATATTGAATGATTAAAGATGAATTACTTATCTTTAATAGAACATGGATAAAGTGGTTGTAAAAAGCCTTACAAATTAGCAAAAATTCTTCCAGGGTTTCACCTCTCCAAAGTGTTATATGAATAATAGAAAACATACCAAAATGTATATAGCTTTACAATTGTGACGGCATCACTTTATGGTTGTGACACCGTTAACTCGCCGTCAATAGGATTTATCCAGTTGCATCGCTGCCGTTGTGACGGCGTCGCCTTGTGTCACTAACACCGTCAGGGCGTCTGACATTGTCTTTCTTTAAAAATTCAAAGCCGTATCGTGTAATTTTTACTCTGAATTTTGTGTGGAATCCCAAACCTTGGATCTAGAACACTTAGCTTGTAAACGTGTAGTTGCCTTTGGATGGTTCCAAAACAACAATGAGAAACTTTGTTGTAGATACACACAAGTATTTGGAATCTACTTGAATGTACTTAGAAGATTAATGTAAGAACAAATGTAACACCAACAGCTTCAATATTATTGATTAATAATACGAGTACTCTGCTAGTACTAGGGTTTACAACCTTGAAGCTTTTCTTAAGACGGCTAGAGTATTGGTTTTTACTTAACCTAGCTAGGATCTCCTTTTATACACTAAGGAGATCCCTTACAGAGATAACTATTCATTAAGTATATCATATCTTCTATTGGTATAGAAGATATGCTGTTACAAACCTTACACGACATTCTTAATATGGAACAATACTATCTCAACACTATCTGTACTAACTTTTGCACTATCAGTACTAACTAGATAATACTTTTCTAACGTCACTATCAGTACTAACTTTAATACTATAAGTATTAACTCCCAAAAGCTAATTTCCCAACAATCCTCCCCTAAACTTGTGATTGGGTTTCTGAATCACAAGTTTCTTCAGATAAAGGATTCTTCCAAACTTCACTTTCTTCTGCTAGGTCTTCTAGCTTGGCAATGATCTTCAACAGCAACTCTTTGGCCATTTCTACTGTATTTCCCATCCTTAGTCCTGCAACCAACATTTTTAGAAGGGTTCCAAGTGCAAGTGGATAGGTTCTTTCAACCAACATATAGATATCAGTTCCATTGCATGTAGTGACCAAGTGCAGTCCACAGGAATCAAGCAATCTCAGCGAGGGCTTCATCACGGTTGAAACTTCCATTGTTCTCTGTTGGATCGAGGCTCAAATATGTTCGGGTTCATAGAGTAGCTCGGATCCTTTTCATTATCTGCATCTCTATTCTTGAACTTTGTTTTGACTAACTCCCATAGCTTAAGCAAATCATCTCTGTCAATAGATACAAATAGATCCACTAAGTACAAATAAGCACTTGTCCTTCCACCAGCTCTGTGAATCCTCCGATGCCTATTTCCATCTTCAATGTAGATATCCCAGTTGAGAATTGGATATCTGGTATTGATGGGCTCTGAGTACAATGCTTCTTCTGGAGCTTCAATTAGCATCATCCTATTGAGATCTTCTCCAGTGAGTCCACCTTCATCTTCATTAGAGGCTTTCAATCTTTTAGATGCAATTGAGGAAGCTCCTTCTTCAGGTGGCCTTTTGTAGCTTCTAGTGGGTTGTGACCTCTCAACAATATCATCATCTTGCATAGGTCTGAAGTCCAGATATCTTCTTTGAATGGTGTCAGCAAGTCTTTGGAGAGTCTCCCAAGACAATTGATTAAGATGCTTAAGTGTTCTTCTATCTTCACCTGAGTATCTGATGTACTTGCAAAGATACATCTTCTGTGACTCTTGTTTGGAGGCTTTGAGGCTTTTCAATTTATCTTTCTTTATCGAGGCGACTCATCTTCTAGTTAAGATCTCACTAAACAAGCGAAATTGCTTCATTGATACTTGTACCACGATCTTGTTGCGACTTCATTGTACCTCATAGTTGCTTATACTTTAGCTCATGTCATCCCATGTTTGCAGTCTTCATCCGGTTTGCTTGATCTTTTCTTTTCTTTCTCTGCAGCTTCTTTCTGCAACTCTTCCTCATCCCGTTGTGCTGCAATATTCCTTGTTGCCTCTTCATTCAACCTTTCAATTTCTTTCTTCTTCTTTGGTACTTCCACCAAGATTCCCTTGCCTTTATCTTTGGGATCAATCTTTGGAGCTGAAGAGGTTGGTGAAGCTGGAACACCTCCTTCTTGAATGACAATTGTGACAACTGGCAATTTAGGGGTCTATTTTAGGTAACCGCATTACGTTAAACTAAACCGAGCTTTGCCTTTATCACTATTTTTATAAACCATGACTTGATTTTATATCGTCTATTGGTTTTTACGGATTATTTCATTATTAAATGAGTTATCGTACAAGTTTTAACTCTGTTTGGTAGGCACTATTCGATTCGGCACTAGAAAAGCCTAAAACGAGAATTATTGTAACTTTTAGACCGTAACTCAAAAATTGACAAATAAATAGTCAAAACTCATGGGAAAACGTAAATAACTATGTTAGAAAGTTGAAGGAATGTCGTGAGACGCTCAGGGGACAGTATATGAGCTCGAGAATGGGTAAACGAGATAGTTTATGAAAAAATTACGGGTTTGGCCCTCCTATTTCTACCTAGTCGGCCACCCCCTCCTCCCCTTTTTTTTATTTTTAAGTCCCTACTCCCTAGTTATATATACCCTCACCTCACCTCACTTCCACTCTTTATTTCTCTCTCTAAAACACACACACTAGCACTTTCTCTCTCTAAAAACCCTAGCCACCACCACCTTGGCCACCGGCCACTTTTCCGGCCAACCACCGGCGCGTCACCTCTCACCTCCACCGCCAAATCAAAGATCTTTTCATCCTCTTTCCATCCATATATAATACTCATACTAAAACCTTCATTAACACCTTCAAATCTTAAGATTTAGATTCGGATTTTTAGGGTTTCAAGTGGGTTTTGCAATTGGTGCTTGAATAAGGTAAATGAAACAAGATTAGAGCTTGTTTAAGCAATAATAACCCACGAATGGCATTCTAGGGTTTCGAACCTATGATGAAATTTGGGGTTTTTGGGTGGAATATGAAATTAAGTCTAATTAGTGTCTAGATAAACAAGTAATTAGTGTTTGGTAAGTGTGTGGTGTATCAATTTGATGGGTTTATGCATTTTAGGTTTAGTTTCATCTTTTTGGTTAGAATAGATGATGGGTTTTGTGTTTGGTTATTGATTGGAGCTTGAATGATTGGATTTGGATGTTGTGGAATTGATTTGGGTGAAGTTTTGATTGGGTTTGGCATGGTGTATGAGCCACCAAGGCCACGTACGTGGCTCTTGGATGTCGTACGTGACCCACTTGGGTCACGTTTTGGTAGCTTGTTGATTGATGTAGTTGAGGTTTGGATGAGACGCGTAGAGCCAAAAAGCTTCTAGGGCTCGTTTGATTCACGTGTTTTCTTAACCGCGACCGTGACATGACCATTAGGGTCATAACATTGGTTTCAGGTATATTTGGTTGATTGATTGGTTGGCGAGATTGTTTTGAGTTGGTTTGGGATTGAAGTGCGCTATTATGACTTTTAAATTTGGACTTGATATATATATTGTTGACTTTGAGCTACGTCGGCGTTACTTTAACTTTTAGTCAATAGTTGACTCAAACAAAGCCATAAGATGGACTTTAGTATAATTTGGACTATTGATTGATTAAAAGCCGAAGTCATGACTGTGCTTGTGGACTCGAAGCGAATAACGATATGAGATTTATATTGGAATTTGTGAAATATATATCTAAACATGAAAATGCTAATAGACTATGAAATATAAATAATGAATGGGCTTTTGTACCAAAATAACGATAACAAGTCTTATCTTGTTATTTACTATTTTAAGCGAAACTAACGACTAAAATGGAAATGTTTTATAATAAATGAATAATTAATGTTTCAGTACGTTTATCAATAAATGTCAATTGTGGACATTTAATACTAGTTTAAGTATTTATTTTCTTACGATTGTATGCATGGGTTCGGATAACCTAGCATTAAAAGTGTTGATCCGTGGGTAGCGGACTTATTAGGTTGTGAATCTAATAAGAGCCCGCTAGGTACATTAGGTAACCTTATTAATGGGTGAATTATCCTTATGACTCTTTAGGATCGATTGATTTATGGGATAATAAGCGACACGAGTAAATAATTGAGTTTATCGAGTTGGCCAATTCGATAAGGTCTACTATTTATTCGAAACTTATTGGACTATGGAGTTTATCGTTTAGAGGTCTCACCGTGTCGCATTGAGTTATATATTGGTTGTTTGAGTGCATTCATAGCATCATATTGAGTTATATATTGGTTGTTTGAGTGCATTCATAGCATCATATTAGTCGATACACCAGCATGAGAAATACCAAACACTAGGATTAAATGGTGAAATGAAACATTTTGGAAATAACAAAGCGGAATACATTGGGGTGAATAACGTTGATTTAGGAATATATATATTAAGTTTGGTCTACATTAATAGGTTGTGCCGGTCGATAGTTGTTGTCTGGTGATTCTGTTATCTTACGCTAGTGTTTATTAAATGCGTTGATTGCTTGAGGTGAGTTTCATAGCCCCACTTTTATCTCGTTTTTAACTATATTGGGGTGAGAATCATACTCTGTTTTCGGACCGTGAAAACTATTTGGATTTGCTTATATGCTTGTTGTTTAGATAGATGTCGGTAGTTGTTGCCTTAGACTAGGGTAGCAATCCTAATTGCTATAAGCTTGTGCCTAGTGAGAATAGACTTCTACCTCGACCTAGTCAGGGGTTGGTAATTGTTCTAGATTTTGCCACGATAGTCTTTGGACTGAAGTCGTTGGGCCTTAGTAGTCCACGGATGCGGGACATGTTTTTGGTTGGTGATCCGGGTAGGATCGGTATTTATCTATCTTAGGTCTTGCATAGCAAATCAACTACTCTTGGTCCACTATGATTTTGTTGAACTTTAACCTATGAACTACATGATAATGGTGACCATTTAACATGATTTCTCGGTATTTGAAGATGTTTGGAATCGTGGTTTGTGGAAGCTTGGCAAGAAGGCGGGGTTCAAGGATCATTCGACTACGATAAACTTTGGGGACCTATTTGAGTAAACCATGTTTTGGGCCTAATAATTATACTTTTGGATTAAATGTTTTGAATACTTAAATTTGGGATTGGTTTTGAATATTAAATGACTATCTTTTGCTATACTTGTGTGTGATACCAATCCAATAGTAGCATGAAAACTTGATTAAGTCTTCCATTGTCACAGAGATTTGGGGTGTTCTGATTAGTATCGAGCTCAAGGTTATAGAAATTAGGTATTTTATAAACCCTAAACTATAACCACTTTTTGAGAAAATTGATCCTCGACCGATGCACGCCCGCTTGCCTAGCCAAAGCTTCTTATTTGAATATGGTATGAACTGTGATTTGAATTATGAGAAAATCTGTTAAGGGATATTGTGAACTGATTATGGAAATGTTATGATTTTGGGAAATGAGATATGATTATTGATTTTGGAAAATGAGATGTGATTATCGAGATATTACGGAATTTGATTTGAGGAAATGATATATTGTGATTTTGGGTTTTGAACTCGATTGATTTGATATGGGATTATGTGATGGAGCGGAACTTATGTGTTTTATTTAAAGGCATATTTTCGATGTCGGTACCTACACTTTTAAAGCTTTCATTATGTGATATATGTTTTGGTTATGTTGATGCGCTTATTAAAACTAGTTGTTTGAACACTTATACCTACCACTATGCCATTGTCACGGACCATGCCTTACTAGCTTTTGATGTGTCGAGGAGGTCCTTGCTATTGCTAGTTTGCGGCATTGACTCTCATGGCGGTTGCGCGGGTGATCCTTATGAGATTGCCGTTACACTAGTTCATCATCATCGGATCGTCCTAGCTCATCTAGGCGACTCACTTTAATCCGGTCTTAAGCGTGAGCCGCGAGATCCTAGGCTTGCTTATAGCACTTCCGCGTGTCCGTGAGACCACCATCATCACTATCCGTTTTGCGACATCACCATGTCTTAGGAGGCCTAGATCTCTAATGTACCACCTCGGATTTACTGCAGAGACTCCGACTCATGGACTCTCCCTATGGATGAGGCGAGGAGGAGCATGAGGAGCTTGAGATTAAGGATCGGTATGTAGATGAGGATGAGGATCCTCGGGAGGAGGATGATGAGTATATCCCGGAAGGGTACTCTTCCATTCTGAGTCCTGCACATTCTCGAGACCGGGTTCTCCTTTGCACGAGCACAGGTCCCTGGACGACCTTTGACATCGACTCCCACCTTACTCACCTTATATGGGTAGCCCGTTGGGATCGAGATACCATCGGAGATTGTTTGAGCACGAGGAGTATGGTGAGGCAGTCGATGTGGGAGAGGATTACATCGCGAGTCTTAGGCTTAGTTAGTTGACGGATCGTTTGGTTGGAGTGTCAGGGGCTAGTATAGAGGATCGAGAGTTAATATGGTCTTGTATTCATGAGGACTAGGATTTTGCGTGAGGGTATGTCAAAGCTCTAGGAGCGAGTTGAGGACTGCTTGAGAGGGTTCATGACGACTCGTGATCTTGATAGAGCGATTTGGCGTAGGATTGGTGAGTTGGAGAGAGGCCATGAGCTTAAGAGTGATCGCGACGCTCAGCGTGTCGAGTTAGCATCATTGTGGAGAGAGGTTGGCGATGTTAGCGGATCGGTTAGTGGTATTCGTGAGCGTGGCTAGATAGTATTAGATTCATGGTTTTGTACCATCTTGAAACTAAGTAGTACTTGGTTCGAGATGTAGGGTTATCCTAGTTGTCTTACTAGTATCGTCATTAGGATCGTTTTTGATTTCTTCGTATCCTTCCATGTATTTCCACTTTTGGAACCTAAGAGTTATGGTTATTGAAACGTGCATCCTTAGTTATGATTCGGTATTTGATTGTTTCGCTTTGATATAGCGTTATCCCTGTTGGCCTTGAGTATGTATTCAGGCGTTATTGGGTGATCCTTGGAACCCACTCTATCTTTAGGCGTGGTGTGAACTTGTAAACTGTTCTTCTTGCCTCGGAATGGTGGCAACAAGACGAAACTTCGCTTAGGAACAACCGAGCGACTCCTGCTGTTTATTGTGCCACAGTCGTCGAGGTCGCTGCAGCGCCCCGACCACACCACTGTTGAGAACCCGAACAACGATAACCCGGTGTAGAAAACCGAATGTGAGCGACCGTCTTTGAGAATGGTCTGTTCCATAAAACCCTCCACCGTGAACCGACCCATGTTGACCCGGTTAGTGGCGCGGTGTCATTGAAGCGCTAGCTAAGACTAATCTCCCAACACCTATAGTGGAACCCCGTCTTTGAATCGAACTCGAGGTTGTACCTACAAAGAGTTCCAATTCTATGGTCCCGTTGAGTTTGGAGGAACTAAGGGAGTAGTCTACCTAACTAGGTGGTTGGAGAAAAGCGAATCATGTTTCTGTATTGATTCCTCCCGAACCACCCATCTTTTATTTCTCCGTCACACTAGGCAACCGCGTGAACCAACCGTAACGAGATGATAAAGGCGACGGCCGGGAGAGAATACAAGTTTACCAAGGATTAAAATTTCCTTGGATCGTTTATGTCTGGTGGTGATATTCCACATACAATGACTTGTGAATCTTTGAAATGATATAGAATGTACAAAAGCAGAATCGATTGACTAACACTATGAATAGTAATAGCTCACATCACGCATATGTCAATAAAAGCGTGCAATCGAAACCTAAAATCGATTATAACTATAGTAGGGATTTGCATGTCTTAGCGACTTAAATGCAAATTAAATAGAATTAAAAGTTAAAATCTATTAAATAAACGCTATCACTATTTTTACAGATCGATGAGCGTTTATTTGATTTTATAAAATAAAATAACTTAAATAAACTATCTTAACTAAAACATAAACTCAAATTACCTAAAAGCGTTACTTAAAATGAAAGCGGCGTTATTTACAAAAATGACGGGCATAAGACAAAACGTAAAATTTATGAAATAAAAGGCCTACGAGTGTAAAACTAATTTTATTACATACTATATGATAAAAGAAAATTTTAGAAAAAGATTTATATTTTTAGACTTTTATATTTTTATTATGATTTAAATACTATAAAACACTAATTAAATGATTAAAAATACTAAAACTAATTAGAAAAATCAAAAATAGAAACTACTTTACACTATGGGAATCTAAGAAAAATAGAAAGCGTGGTGGTTGCCTTGTAAAATAAGCTCCAAATAAGCTAAAAGAGCTTATGGCAAAAGCGCCAAACACCCTTATGTATTAGATTTTGCATTCCATAACAAGAAAGACCCAAGGGCGCTTATGGTTCTGTACCCCACTATCACTCTAAAAGGGGTGGAGGTCTCGGTTCGAGCTGCCTCCACCCTTTTGCAAAACATTTTATTTTTTGAATTTTTCTTTTACAAAACTACTAATAAGCTATATATAAGAAACTTTAACAAAGGAAAACTTATTAATATTCACAAATAAGCTCTGTGAGAGCTTATTTTGGGCTCGAATCATGTTTTAAAGCAAATAAAGCCATAAGCCCTCTAAATAGAGGCTATCACTTATACTTAAAGGTGGTTCTTTTGGATTTTCTGTTTTCTTAACTATCTAATTACTTTTATTATACATATTTGAAGAAAATGGAAGTATATAAACAAAAAATAAGCTATTTGTTTCACGACTTATGACCACCTCGATTAAAGGAAAATATAAAGCTCATGGTTGAGTCATGACTATGGAACGAAAGCAAAAAGCTTAACAAAGGAAAACAAAGGAAAAGATAGATGAAAATAGGTTTATGGACAAGTATATACAAGTGTGGTGCCTTTGGATTAAGCTAATAAGCTCATACAAGCAAATAAGCTATTTCAATACATACAGTCCCAAACACCCACTGCAACCTTTTAGTTGGCACAATTAAGCTCGAAAATGAGCTTAAAACCCAAAATGTGAATTGAAGTTGCAAGTTATCTTGGTTGGCTTTCCAAAAAGCCCAAGCTTACCTTATGAGGATCACAGATGAGCTTATGCAAAGCTTATGAAGATGCTAGGAATACACTGAATTCTCAGTGAATACTGAGAAATGGGACAACCAAAAAGCTTATTGCAGCCTTGCTTAACAAGCTGCAAAATCTAATTTAAGTACTGGATCAAGAAGTTGAGTAGATAAGCTTTACAAGAAGCTAATTTACATAAGTTGGGACCCACTGAGTAGCTTTTTATTGGCTTATGAAGTAGGCTAGATTTCACTGAGTTTAAGTGTTTTCAGTGAAATGGTGATAAGTACTAGCTTATTGCAGACCTTATTAATAAGCTGCAATGTGAAAATTAGGTACTAGATCATTAAGTTGGGTAGATCGACTTTACAAAGACTAAACTACACAAGCTCATGACCATAAATGAGCTTATTAGAGCTATAGGTAATGGTGCAAGTCCAAGCAGTTGAATTTGTGTGAGTGGGCAAACTATAAGCTCTAAAGACTTATCAAATAAGCTCATAAGAGCTCAACTTATATTGAGATGGGCTTGGCTTTTTGAAAAGCCAAGAGTCACAAGCTCAAGCTTATGAAGGAGCTTTTCATGAGCTATGGAAACAACTCACCTCCTTTGTTTGCTTGATGGAGGGTAAGATGGAACAAAATGTGAGAGTGATTAAGCTATGCAATTAAGCTAACAACCGAGAAATAATCATACATATAACAAAAAGGCCACAAAGGCAACACATAGAAGCCAAAATCACAAGCTAGGGTCAACTTCACACTTTTGCAAGCTTGTGAACTTGACACCTAACTGTGGTGCAGGCATCATTTGTGAACAGTACCTAAAATAAGACTAAAATAAGCTACTAAAAAGTAGAAATGACAAACTATTATTTTGTAATTTTCTTTAGCAACCAAACTAGAATAACCTAAAGTTTTAAGCTAAAACACAAGATTAAACACATAGTAAAAGATCTATTTTAATCAAAATGACCCAAATGAAAATATTGACTTTTACAAAAGCGAAAAGTTGACTAAAGTGAATTTATAAGTTAATTTACTGACACAATATGTTAAATTAAGATTAAGGAACATGAAATTAACAAAGCTTAACAACATTTAAACACATAAATGGAATTTGGACATATGAATTGGAACAGACACAAAATTAAGACAGTTAAAAAGTAATTTTGACTAAACACTGAAAGAAGCTTAGTTATAACTATGGAACTGAGTTCATAAACATCTAATGATACATAATAAAACAAGAACAACATCATAAACACCAAGTACCACAGATAAGACAGTAACAAATCAGTGAACAAAGATCTTGACTTGAGAATGATCATGACTGCCAAAGACATTATCATTGAACCTAAAGGGGTGTCAAACCCTCTAATAACCCAAGGATCATGCAGTGACAGGAATGATCACCTCAAACATTCTCAATATTCTTAATCAAAGCAAACTCAAACAGTCCCTTATTCACCACTTGTCACATGATTCTTAAGGTTTTCTTTGAATAAGCATTCGAACCTGATTCCAAACTCTATATTAACATATAACAAGGACAAATGAGCATAAAAACAACAAATATAACAACAATATACATGAATCACTAAACATTCATTAATACAGTGAAAAATTGAAATCTTAGCAACTTTACAAACTGAAACATACACATGCAAATTTAAGACTTAAAACACCTAACAACAACAAATAAGCATGAAGATCGAAATCACAACATATAATAAATAAGAACGATAAATTGCAAAAATTTAGGAAAATGCTTACAAATGAGAAATGGATTGAGACATAGAACAAATGGACAAGGTTACACCTATTAGCTTCCCAATAAGCTCCTAATACCCATAGCACTCCAGTTCAACCACGCTTCATCATCTTCATTATCTCAACATTTTGATTATTTAATGATTTTCTTGATTTTTCTAGTACTTTTGAATTTAAAAGACTATGGCTGAATTAATGGTTCTAAAAGCTTAACAAGCCTTGTCAGGAGCTTATATAGCTTATAGAGCCCATCAAACAACCAATTAACATGAAACTGATAAACATGAAAAGTAAAGGAAATAAGTAAAAACATGAAACTGAAATTAACTTGACATTAAACTGAATTTGAAAGGTTTCATTACACTATTTTAAAGAAAAGTACAACATTAAAAAGCTTAAAATGACATTTAAACTAAGAAAGCAATAAAATTATGACTACGTGACTAAGGCTTAAGGCCAAAGTAGTTTCTTCTCAGTCTTTCTTCTCTTTTATACTTGAAAATCCTTCCACGTGGCCTCTTCTTCAAATCCGCCTCTCATTTCAACCAATGGGTGAGTTTTGAGTGCATTACTGTTTAATCATTTTGGCGGAAAAGTGCTATTTGACTTATAGGCTCGAAACTAGCAAGTAGGGGGATGGCATTAATGTGGGTGGTGGATGATGATGAGGTTGGAAAGGTGAGGTGATGGGAGAGGTTGCGAGCAACTTGGTCCAGGGGGAAGAAGATGGGAGGATAAGCCGTGGGGACTTTGGTTGGTGATGTTTGGTGAGGTTGACCAAAGGTCCAAAATGGTAGTGACAAGGGTCAAAAGGAATAATGGCGGGGTCATAAGGTGTTTTGACAAGGCTTTAGGTTAGTTATTAATAAGAAGGACTTGTTTTGTAATTATCCAATTCATGAGGACCACACCGCCAATTTTCCAAAGTTGAAACAAGGACCAATATTGACAAGCTTTGAAAGTTTAGGGACCTAACTTGTCATTATTTGAAAGTTAAGGGACCTAAGTTGTCATTTTGAAAGTTAAAGGACCATAGTTGTAAATTTGTAAATTTAATTCTCAAGGACCAGTTTTGACAACTTAAGAATCCTAGGGACTCAAAATGATATTTCTCTTTATTTGGTTTTACCAGGACTGCTTTTGACAAGTTTTGAAATTTGGGGACTAAAGCGCCAATTATGCAAACTTGATCGTTTTCACCGATTTTGATATTTTGCATTTAAAACACATAAAACACTTGTTTGTGATATTTTTATCATTTTGATGCATTTAAAGGTGTTTTCGGATGTTTTTGCGGTTTAAATGGTACAAAATGATGAGTATTTAGACACTCATCAATCCCCACACTAAGATATTGCTAGTCCCTAGCAATGTTTTGAGAAAATTAATGGATTTTATCTCTTTACCAAAAGCCATTACTTACGGAGTAGCCAAATGTTTCAGTTCAAGTAAGAACCTTGGTACACCGATAACCAAATGATTTTGAGCAAATCATAAGTTTAAACGGATTTGATTTGTCTTTACGAGCCGTACCATCGGACTAGCCAACTCTTAGATAAATTATCAATATTATCTTTGGTGAGCTGATTACCAATTATGGTTTTCCACGCCTTTACCACAAGCCATAAACTTGTGGGCTAGCCAACTCTTCACTTTTAAGGATATGGTGAGTTGAATACCATACAATTTTGGCAAATTGTCAACTATAAACGGTTTGAGATATCTTTACCAAGAGCCGTTTGCTCTGGATTAGCCAATCCTTATGTGGGTTAGACATGGTGGATGATTACCATTTGTTGTGTTTAGTACATAGTACTTCCACTAAAAAAAAATTTTAAATTTGGCCATTTTGGGGAAAAAGGGACTAAAAGGATACATTTATGATCAAAATTAGCGAATTTCCCCACACTTAGAAATGAATATTGTCCTCAATATTCAAAGTACCATTGTTATGCCGAAACTTAGAACGATAAAAGATAACATTACTAGCTAAGTGTGGAAACACAACAATTATTCTCTTTTTAATATTTACAATTTTCATTCATTTTTAGATCTATATACAACATGTGGGGCATCTCCCCACACTAGGGTGGTACACACGGGTGAAACCCATGTTAAGCTCTTGTTTTTGATTACCGAGTCGCTAGCTTGACTCGTCCCGAATTAATTGGTTCATGGGGAAGGCGAGTGGGATTGCCACTCAAAGATTTGGTGAGAAATTGGAGTGTGATTGCCACTCACGGAATTATGAATAATCATCACTAAGATGAGTCTAAGAATCTTTAGAAAGAAACTCGAAAAAGGCTAGAAGAATCTTTTGATTTTGATTTATAAAAGAAAGGAAAAATATTTTGGGTTTTGATATAATATAAGCGAAGCGAAAAATAAAAATTGGCTAAAGGAAACCTAAATGAGATTATCAATACATGAAATCGATTTAAACCTAATCTATCACATTCCGGGAATTATACTAAGCACAAGAATCCTTTTTAGTGTAAACATGGTGTTTAGCCAAAATTTAGACCTAGGAATATCAAGATTAGGAAAATTGTGATCAAATGCAAATCAAAGCACATATAGATTTCAACCATAAAATCTTTTGTATTTTATATTGTTTATATGAAATGAAGTATATGTAATTTACATACAAGGATAGGTATTTCAACAAAGTACAAAATACAAGTCATGTCTGTGACTAGCCTCCCGTGGCGCGCAAAATTGATTCCTCCCGAACCACCCATCTTTTATTTCTCCGTCACACTAGGCAACGTGAACGGTCAACCGTAACGAGATGATAAAAGGCGGCGGCCGGGAGAGAATGCAAGTTTACCAAGGATTAAAAATTTCCTTGGATCGTTTATGTCTGGTGAGGCGTGATATTCCACATACAATGACTTGTGAATCTTTGAAATGATATAGAATGTACAAAAGCAGAATCGATTGACTAACACTATGAATAGTAATAGCTCATCACGACTATGTCAATAAAAACGTATAATCGAAACCTAAAAGCGATTATAACTATAGTAGGGATTTGCATGTCTTAGCGACTTAAATGCAAATTAAATAGAATTAAAAGTTAAAATCTATTAAATAAACGCTATCACTATTTTTACAGATCGATGAGCGTTTATTTGATTTTATAAAATAAAATAACTTAAATAAACTATCTTAACTAAAACATAAACTCAAATTACCTAAAACGTTACTTAAACCGAAAGCGGCGTTATTTACAAAAATGACGTTTGGGCATAAGACAAAGCGTAAAATTTATGAAATAAAAGGCCTACGAGTGTAAAACTAATTTTATTACATACTATATGATAAAAGAAAATTTTAGAAAAAGATTTATATTTTTAGACTTTTATATTTTTATTATGATTTAAATACTATAAAACACTAATTAAATGATTAAAAATATTAAAACTAATTAGAAAAATCTGAAAAATCATAGAAACTACTTTACACTATGGGAATCTAAGAAAAATAGAAAACGTGGTGGTTGCCTTGTAAAATAAGCTCCAAATAAGCTAAAAGAGCTTATGGCAAAAGCGCCAAACACCCTTATGTATTAGACTTTGCATTCCATAACAAGAAAGACCCAAGGCGCTTATGGTTACAGTACCCCACTATCACTCTAAAAGGGTGGAGGTCTCGGGTTCGAGCTGCCTCCACCCTTTTGCAAAACATTTTATTTTTCATTTTTCTTTTTACAAAACTACTAATAAGCTATATATAAGAAACTTTAACAAAGGAAAACTTATTAATATTCACAAATAAGCTCGTGTGAGCTTATTTTGGGCTCGAATCATGTTTTAAGCAAATAAGCCATAAGCCCTCTAAATAGAGGCTATCACTTAGCCTATTTTGGTGGTTCTTTTTAGGATTTTCATTTTTATTAACTATCTAATTACTTTTATTATACATATTTGAAGAAAATGGAAGTATATAAACAAAGAATAAAGCTATCTTTAAGACAAAAGGTAATGACCACCTCGATTAAGCTTATAAAGCTCATGGTTGAGTCATGGTTTAGACAATCAAACTTTTGGCTTGACTTGGAAAAGCTTAACAAAGGAAAACAAAGGAAAAGATAGATGAAAATAGGTTTATGGACAAGTATATACAAGTGTGGTGCCTTTGGATTAAGCTAATAAGCTCATACAAGCAAATAAGCTATTTCAATACATCTGATCCCAAACACCCCTACAACCTTTTAGTTGGCACAATTAAGCTCGATAAATGAGCTTAAAACCCAAGTTGAAACTTGAAGTTGCAAGTTATGGGTTGGTTGGCTTTCCAAAAGCCCAAAATTACCTTATGAGGATCACGGATGAGCTTATGCAAAGCTTATGAAGATGCTAGGAATACTTGAATTCTCGCCTAATACTGAGAAATGGGACAACCAAAAGCTTATTGCGCCTTGCTTAACAAGTCGCAAAATCTAATTAAATCTTGGATCAAGAAGTTGAGTAGATAAGCTTTACAAGAAGCTAATTTACATAAGTTGGGACCCACTGAGTAGCTTTTTATTGGCTTATGAAGTAGGCTAGATTTCACTGAGTTTAAGTCTTTTCAGTGAAATGGTGATAAGTATTAGCTTATTGAAGACCTTATTAATAAGCTGCAATGTGAAAATTAGGTACTAGATCATTAAGTTGGGTAGATCAGCTTTACAAAAGACTAAACTACACAAGCTCATGACCATAAATGAGCTTATTAGAGCTATAGGTAATGGTGCAAGTCCAAGCAGTTGGATTTGTTGTGTGGGGCAAACTATAAGCTCTAAAGACTTATCAAATAAGCTCATAAGAGCTCAACTTATATTGAGATGGACTGCTTGGCTTTTGAAAAGCCAAGAGTCACAAGCTCAAGCTTATGAAGGAGCTTTTCATGAGCTATGGAAACAACTCGCCTCCTTTGTTTGCTTGATGGAGGAGTAAGATGGAACAAAATGTGAGAGTGATTAAGCTATGCAATTAAGCTAACAACCGAGAAATAATCATACATATAACAAAAATGCCACAAAGGCAACACATAGAAGCCAAAATCACAAGCTAGGGTCAACTTCAAGCTTTTGCAAGCTTGTGAACTTGACACCTAATCTGTGGTGCGAGGGCATCATTGTGAACAGTACCTAAAATAAGACTAAAATAAGCTACTAAAAAGTGAGAAATGACAAACTATTATTTTGTAATTTTCTTTAGCAACCAAACTAGAATAACCTAAAGTTTTAAGCTAAAACACAGTGAAACACATAGTAAAAGATCTATTTTAATCAAAATGACCCAAATGAAAATATTGACTTTTACAAAAGCGAAAAGTTGACTAAAGTGAATTTATAAGTTAATTCTTGACACAATATGTTAAATTAAGATTAAGGAACATGAAATTAACAAAGCTTAACAACATTTAAACACATAAATGGAATTTGGACATATGAATTGGAACAGACACAAAATTAAGACAGTTAAAAAGTAATTTTGACTAAACACTGAAAGAAGCTTAGTTATAACTATGGGCCCGAGTTCATAAACATCTAATGATACATAATAAAACAAGAACAACATCATAAACACCAAGTACCACGATAAGGCAACAACAAATCGGTGAACAAAGATCTTGACTTGAGAATGATCATGACGCCAAAGACATTATCATTGAACCTAAAGGGTGTCAAACCCTCTAATAACCCAAGGATCATGCGGTGGCAGAATGATCACCTCAAACATTCTCAATATTCTTAATCAAAGCAAACTCAAGCAGGTCCCTTATTCACCACTTGTCACATGATTCTTAAGGTTTTCATTGAATAAGCATTCGAACTGATTCCAAACTCTATATTAACATATAACAAGGACAAATGAGCATAAAACAACAAATATAACAACAATATACATGAATCACTAATCATTCATTAATCTGATGAAAAAATGAAATCTTAGCAACTTTACAAACTGAAACATACACATGCAAATTTAAGACTTAAAAACACCTAACAACAACAAATAAGCATGAAGATGCAGAAATCACAACATATAATAAATAAGAACAGTAAATTGCAAAAATTTAGGAAAATGCTTACAAATGAGAAATGGATTGAGACATAGAACAAATGGACAAGGTTACACCTATTAGCTTCCCAATAAGCTCCTAATACCCATAGCACTCCAGATTCAACCCTGCTTCATCATCTTCTTCATTATCTCAACATTTTTGATTATTTAATGATTTTCTTGATTTTTCTAGTACTTTTGAATTTAAAAGACTATGACTGAATTAATGGTTCTAAAAGCTTAACAAGCCTTGTCAGGAGCTTATATAGCTTATAGAGCCCATCAAACAACCAATTAACATGAAACTGATAAACATGAAAAGTAAAGGAAATAAGTAAAAACATGAAACTGAAATTAACTTGACATTAAACTGAATTTGAAAGGTTTCATTACACTATTTTAAAGAAAAGTACAACATTAAAAAGCTTAAAATGACATTTAAACTAAGAAAGCGATAAAAATTATGACTACGTGACTAAGGCTTAAGGCCAAAGTAGTTTCTTCTCAGTCTTTCTTCTCTTTTATACTTGAAAATCCTTCCACGTGGCCTTCTGAGCAGATCCTACCTCCCATTTCAACCAATGGGTGAGTTTTGAGTGCATTACTGTTTAATCATTTTGGCGGAAAAGTGCTATTTGACTTATAGGCTCGAAACTAGCAAGTAGGGGGTGGCATTAATTGTGGGTGGTGGATGATGATGAGGTTGGAAAAGTGAGGTGATGGGAGGGTTGCGAGCAACTTGGTCCAGCGGGAAGAAGAAGAAGGATAAGCCGGTGGGGGGTAAGTGGTGATGTTTGGTGAGGTTGACCAAAGGTCCAAAATGGTAGTGACAAGGGTCAAAAGGAATAAGGCGGGGTCATAAGGTGTTTTGACAAGGCTTTAGGTTTTATTAATAAGATAAGGACTTGTTTTGTAATTATCCAATTCATGAGGGACCACACCTGCCAATTTTCCAAAGTTGAAACAAGGACCAATATTGACAAGCTTTGAAAGTTTAGGGACCTAACTTGTCATTATTTGAAAGTTAAGGGACCTAAGTTGTCATTTTTGAAAGTTAAAGGACCATAGTTGTAAATTTGTAAATTTAATTCTCAAGGACCAGTTTTGACAACTTAAGAATCCCTAGGGACTCAAAATGATATTTCTCTTTATTTGGTTTTACCAGGGACTGTTTTTTGACAAGTTTTGAAATTTGGGGACTAAAGCGCCAATTATGCAAACTTGATCGTTTTTCACCGATTTTGATATTTTGCATTTAAAACACATAAAACACTTGTTTGTGATATTTTTATCATTTGATGCATTTACGAGTGTTTTCGGATGTTTTTGCGTTTAAATGGTACAAAATGATGAGTATTTAGACACTCATCGCTTCTTGTTTGATCTTGGTGCGGATATGAGTTTCGTATCCACCAATTTTATGCCATTACTAGGGATCTCCCAAACACCTCTAGGGTTTAGTTACGATATGGAATTAGAGAATGGGAATAGAGAGAAGATAGACACCATAGTTTGAGGTTGTACCTTAAGTTTCCTTGACCGCCCGTTTAGTATAGACTTATTGCCGGTTACCTTAGAAAGTTTTGACGTCATTATCGGAATGGATTGGTTATCGAAGAACGGTGCACACATCATTTGTGATGAGAAGATTGTGCGCTTACCATATGGCGGAAGAGTTCTGAGTATACAAGGAGATCGGAGCGACTGTGGAAGTCCTTCCCGGTTGAGCATCATCTCTTGTATTAAGGCTCAGAAATACATCGATAGAGGAAGTTGTCTTTTCTTGGCTCGAATTTCTGAAAAGAAAAGCGAGGAGAAGAATGAAAGAAACCTCAATGATGTGCCCGTCGCTAGAGAATTTCTGGATGTGTTTCCGACGATCTGCAAGGGATTCCACTGTCCGAAAAGTGGAATTCCAAATAGAGTTGATACCGGTGCGGCACCGTAGCCAAGGCACCTTATCGACTTGCTCGAAGAGAATTGGAGGAACTGTCTAAGCAGTTGGCGAGTTGTCAGAAAGGATTCATTCTACCAAGTTCGTCACCGTGGGGAGCACCGGTGTTGTTTGTGAAGAAGAAGGATGGATCGTTTGGATGTGTATTGATTATAGGAATTGAATAAGTTGACGGTGAAAACCGATATCCGTTACCTAGAATAGATGATCTATTCGACCAACTCAAGGAGCTAGTGTCTTTTCTAAGATCGATTCTGATCGGTTATCACCGACATAGAGTTCGAGAGGAGGATATCCCTAAGATGGCGTTTAGAACTCGTTATGGACACTATGAATTCCAAGTGATGTCATTTGGTTTAACCAACGCGCCAGCGGTTTTCATGGATCTCATGAACCGAGTGTGTAAGCCATACCTGGATAAGTTTGGGATAGTATTTATAGACGACATCTTGATATACTCTAAGAGTAGTGAGGAGCACGAAGAGCATTTGAGGCTCATTTTAGGATTGTTGAGAGAGGAGAAGCTGTATGCCAAATTCTCTAAGTGTGAATTTTGGATTCCGTCCGTGCAATTCTTAGGCCATGTGATAGATAGTCGAGGTGTTCATATTGACCCAGCTAAGATTAAGGCCATTAAAGAATGGGTAGCTCCTAAGAACCCATCAAAAATCTGACATATTCTAGGTTTAGCAGGCTATTATAGGAGATCCATTGAGGGATTTTCTAAGATAGCTAAGTCGCTGACCAAACTAACGCAGAAGGATGTTAAGTATGAATGGGGTGAAAAGGAAAAAGAAGCATTCCAACTTCGAAGGAGAAGTTTTGTAGTGCGCCCATCCTAGCTTTACTGAAGGCGAAGATTTTGTCGTGTAGTCGATGCTTCGCATAAAGGCTTAGGTGATGTTTTGATGCAACGTGAGAAGGTGATTGCTTATGCATCCCGACAACTTAAGAAGCATGAGAAAAACTACACCACCCATGACCTTGAGTTAGGTGCTGTAGTGTTTGCTCTTAGGATCTAGAGACATTATCTGTATGGAACCAAGTGTGTAGTATTTACGGACCATAAGAGTTTGAAGTATATCTTAGATTAGAAGGAACTGAACATGAGACAACGTCGTTGGTTGGAATTTCTTAGTGATTACGACTGTGAGATTCGTTATCATCCTGGTAAGGCTAATGTTGTGGTGATGCACTTAGTCGTAAGAGGACATTCCACCCCTACTTGTTAGATCCTTAGGAATGACCATTGTTTCATTACCGTCTCATATTTTACCCGCCTAAGCGGAGGCATTGACGAAGAGAACCGTCCTATGAGAATCTTCATGGAATGGTAGAAAGTGAAAACAGATTCTTGAAGCGTTAAGCGGATCTTTATGCTTGAGATAGAAGTGGATACCATTTCATGGTGGAATCCTTTAGTTGATTATGCATGAGTCGCATAAATCAAAATACTCTATTCATCCGGAGCCGATAAGATGTATCGATATCTTAAGAAACTTTATTGGTGGCCTAATATGAAAGCCGATATAGCTCGATTATGTCAATTGGTGCACGACTTGTTCTAAAGTAAAGGCCGAACATCGAAACCATCATGACTCTTAGTTCAACCCGAACTCCCGGAATGGAAATGGGAGCGAATAACCATGGACTTTATTACTAAATTACCGAGAACAGTTAGCGGCAATGACGCTATCTGGGTAATAGTTGATCGTTTAACTAAGTCTGCTCATTTCTTAGCCATTAGTGAAACCGATAGCCTTGATAAGCTTGCTCGATTGTATCTTAAGGAGGTAGTATCGCGTCATGGAGTACCGATATCTATCATTTCCGATAAGGATAGTCGTTTTACATCCCACTTTTGGAGATCATTACAGACGACGTAGGAACAAATTTGGATATGAGTCTTGCTTACCATCCTCGGACCGATGGTCAAAGCGATAGAACCATTCGGACTTTAGAAGACATGCTTAGAGCACGTGTTATTGATTTCGACAAAGGTGGGAGACACCTCCTTTGGCGAATTCTCTTACAACAATAGTTATCACTCTAGCATTAAGGCCGCCCATTTGAGGCCTTTGTATGGCCGAAAATATCGTTCTCTGTTTGTTGGGTGAAGTTGGCGAGTCAACTTACTGGTCCCGAACTTGTCCTAGAAACCGGAGAAGATAGTTCGATTCGTAATCGGTTGCAAACCGCTCGTGATAGACAAAAGAATTATGCCGATAAGAGACGTAAACCTTTAGAATTTCAGGTTGGAGATCGTGTTATGTTGAAAGTTTCTCCTTGGAAAGGAGTGATTCATTTTGGAAGCGTGGAAAACTCAATCCCGATATATTGGTCCCTTTCCAATCTCGGAAAGAATCGGACGGTAGCATACCGCCTGGAGCTACCATCGAATTGGCGATGTACACAATGTCTTTCATGTTAGTAACCTTAAGAAATGTCTTTCGGAGGAAAACATAGTGGTGCCCTTAAGAGATATTCGTATTGATGAGAAGTTGAATTTTGTTGAGGAACCGATTGAGATTATGGACCGTGAGATTAAAAGGCTGAAGAATAGCCGTATTCCGATTATTAAGGTTCGTTGGAACTCTCGGCATGGACCGGAGTTCACTTGGGAACGTGAGGGCGTTTTCCGTAGGAAGCATCCTAAACTTTCATGACATCAAGCAACTCGGGTGAAACCGGGATGGGTTTCTTCCGAGGTTGGGAGGCTGTGACAACTGCAATTTAGGAGTATATTTTAGGTAACCGCATTACGTTAAACTAAAGCGAGCTTTGCCTTTATTACTATTTTTATAAACCATGACTTGATTTTATATCGTCTATTGGTTTTTACGATTATTTCATTATTAAATGAGTTATCGTATGAGTTTTAACTCTATTTGTAGGCACTATTCGATTCGGCACTAGAAAAGCCTAAAGCGAAATTATTGTAACTTTTAGACCGTAACTCAAAATTGACAAATAAATAGTCAAAACTCGTGGAAAACGTAAATAACGATGTTAGAAAGTTGAAGGAGCGTGGTGAGGCGCTCGAGGAAATATGAGCTCGGGAATGGGTAAACGAGATAGGTTATGAAAAAATTACGGGTTTGGCCCTCCTATTTCTACCTAGCCGGCCATCCCCCTCCTCCCCTTTCTTTTATTTTTAAATCCCTACTCCCTAGCTATATATACCCTCACCTACCTCACTTCCACTATTTATTTCTCTCTCTAAAACACACACACTAGCACTTTCTCTCTCCTCTTTCTCTCTCTAAAAACCCTAGCCACCACCACCTTGGCCGCCGACCACTTTTCCGGCCAACCACCGGCGCGTCACCCCTCACCTCCACCACCAAATCAAATATCTTTTCATCCTCTTTCCATCCATATATAATACTCATACTAAAACCTTCATTAACACCTTCAAATCTTAAGATTTAGATTCGGATTTTTAGGGTTTCAAGTGGGTTTTGCAATTGGTGCTTGAATAAGGTAAATGGAACAAGATTAGAGCTTGTTTAAGCAACAATAAGCCACGAATGGCATTCTAGGGTTTCGACCCTATGATGAAATATGGGGCTTTTGGGTGGAACATGAAATTAAGTCTAATTAGTGTCTAAATAAACAAGTAATTAGTGTTTGGTAAGTGTGTGGTGTATCAATTTGATGGGTTTATGCATTTTAGGTTTAGTTTCATCTTTTTGGTTAGAATAGATGATGGGTTTTGTGTTTGGTTATTGATTGGAGCTTGAATGATTGGATTTGGATGTTGTGAAATTGATTTGGGTGAAGTTTGATTGGGTTTGGCATGGTGTACGAGCCACCAAGGCCATGTACGTGGCTCTTGGATGTTGTACGTGGGACCAGGTCGGGTGATGTGCTATGATTGGTGCAAGTTTTAAAATTTTATAAACATGATTTAACCGTCTAATCTATTAACACATAGGAGCAAGTATACTCGTCCGTGATAGAAAAGTTTGGTACGTCGAGATCGTCATAAGGGATTTTGTGTTTGAAACTGTTTTGAATGAAAAGATTCCAACAAGAAAGCTTGTCAAGGCTTCCTCAAATAGTGATGTTATAGTGAAATTCAATAATAAGAAATATATATACTTGTGTGTAGTCTATAGTCAATCATAAATAGTATTCATGAAGGTTTGGTGTATACTCTTGATGTGATGCACAAATCATAAGCAAATGATCCCCCAACCATGGTATATGTTTGTAAAAATCATTCTAAGAACAAAAACATATAGGTAATCCTTTCGGTCCTTATCCTAATGATTATCCTTTAGAAATTCCATTTGTTTGCAACATGTTCTTATTAAATTAGTTCTTACGAATCTTTCGACCCTTTCGTGATGTAAAATGTTCCTAGTCTTGTTTTAATAAGCAAACATGGTGGTTGTCAATCACCGTATCCCCATACTAGTTTGTCACTCAACTTTTTGGAATAAAACACAAGAGAAATCCTTTCGGTCCTTTTTCTTAAAACATGTTTTATCAACAAATCAAACCAAGACTAGTATTTTTCCAACAAACTCATTTAAACAAGATCATATATACATGCATAAAATTTGAGAACACTAATATGATTAACTACATCCCAACACACAAGTATATCCCAAAACTACTCTATTATAATAATAATAATAACTAAACACAAATCATAACAAAGTAATTCCAATAATTCAAGAGAATAGAATTCCATAACAAAGTTCATAGAATACCTAAGCTTTTGTGATTACAAGAATTAGAATTAAGTGGATTGTAGCAACCACGCCCTCAATCACCTAGATTCACCGTATAACTCAAATTCTCAAAACTATGGATGAAATTGTTCCTCCTTGCTCACGGACGTTTTTGATAAGAACTAAGCTTTTGGGCTGAATAATATGGTTGGTATTAGTTTAGATGTAAACTAATACAATTTTGGTTGTGTCACACCTAGTAAACTAGGACTAGGTTCATTATATAGCCAAATATGCTTGCTCAACTGACCAAAAACGTTACCAACAAGTTAATATCAAGAAATGATCGGCCTCCAATGATTCTGGAGAGTTAAGGCAACAATAAATGCAACTTTGTGTAACTGCAGTTCATGCAACCGAATCGGTTGCGTTTTGACCAAATGCCCAGCCGGATCCGGTTATGGGTCACGACCGATCGGCTGGGTGTTGCTGATTTGACTTTTTGTTGACTTTCTGCTTATACGCTTCATTCTTTGCTCTCGCTGATGATTTCCAAGGCAAAACTTGATCTTTCCTTGCTGTAAATACTTAGAAATCATTGTGCTTCCCAATCATTGAATCCAAAAGCTTCCTAGCTCGACTTCCTTCCTCGAGAATCTTCCAAATATGCATAAAAACTTCATTTCTTCATCATTCGTGATACATGGCTACATATACATACACAATACGCATCTTTTGCACTTTTGCAACAGTTATGAGTAAATATAGCCGATTATCATGCACAAAACCAACAATAACGCTACTAAAAACATGTTCATTTTAGGCGTTATCAAATTCCCCACTTAAGTTCTACTAAGCCTCGAGTAGGTCTAACATCTGCAAAGATTGATTTCAATGGTCTTGACACCATGGTTCCAAAATGTAACAATTATCCCAAAGGAGATAATTATTGGTTTGCTTTTAATATGTGAAAACTTTTAAAATGAACCAAACACTTTAGATAAAATAACTAGAACACCTCACGAATGATTTTAAGAATTCACTCAACACTCATATATTGTTGGGTATATGTAAATCACATAATTCCTAGTCATGATCAATGCTTTTTACCATAAGCTTGTACAAGTATCAAAACAAAGAAAATAAATTCATCAAAGAGGACTTTTACTCGGGTTATATCGTTAAGGCTAAGGGTTCATAAAGGGTATGGATAAGGCATGGGATGGTTTATGAAATTGGTGTTAAAAGAAAATAAAGTCAAGTCTAAACCTCCATGTTGCTAGCCATCATACAAACCACAATCCGTAAATGATTATTTCACCTCTTCAAATATCGATCTCCGCAAATATGTATAACTCAATTTAGCTCATTGGCTAATCAATATCCTTCATATAGCTCATTGGCTATAACCATTTTTATTTTTTATTTTTTTACTCCATAACAAAATTCCCCACACTTAGTGTAAGCATACACCACAAAAAAAATCGAGAAAGGCGTCTCTTTCATCTATGATGGAGAATGGTACACTATAGACAAAGTGTAGCTTCTTCATAATCATCAAAACAATCTAACATTCAAACAACTATCAACAAACCAATAGACATGACAAGGGTTGGCTAAAGTTTAAAGTGTAAAATCTTTGTGTATTTTTAAACTTTTAACAAATGAAAAGATTGGCTCAAAGGGTGTAACTAAGGGTATCTAGTGCTAAAGATGAGCACTAACAAATGGGTCCATATAAAGGTGGTTAACTAACCGATGTGGCTAGCTAATATATCATTAGATGTAAGCGGAAGGCCATTTGGGTTAAATCTATGATGCCTCTTATCACTTGAACAAATTTATATCACTCGAAAGTGATTTTAACCATAATGCATAACTAGTACAAGTTCTAGAATCGACATAATCACCGGCACACTCATAGCAAATATAAAACAAAAGATGTGTTTTATACAAAAGAAACCTCACAAATGCGTGAAAAAGGCTATTATGTATGCTAGAAAATGCTATCGAATCAAAATGAATTACTTAGTAATTTGGTTCAAATCAAAAATTTCAAAACCTCATTTTACCATTGAAATTCCCAAGTTATTTTTTAATATTTATCAATAATGCGTGAAAAAACTAGACCATCAAGGCGAATTCCTTCTAATCTTCGCATCCAAAGTTATCTAAAAATTAAAAATGCGTATCATTTTTCCTATTTTCTTCCCTCCCCCATACTTAAGTTTTGCATTGTCCTCAATATAATAAAAATGAACTTCAAAGTAAAGAAAATGGGAAAAGAAATAGTTAAAAGATACCACGGGATAGAATATGCAACACGCATATTGGGTCATAAGAAAACATGTGAGTTATCCAACTCCAAATATTTAACCATCAATAAGCTTCCAACACATCCATCCTGCAAACAAAAACTGCAACATACAATACACAAAACAAAACAAAACCATCCAAATGCAAATCCTACTAAAAACAATATAAAACCAAGCAAAATATGTTAATCATCCTAAAGAAATAGTTTAAAGAGACAGAAATAATATTGTTTAACACATCATAACCATTGTCTTTGAAACCGCAAATCACGAATGATCCACGATCACTCCTCGTCCTCGCTCATATCATCTCCTTCTTCATCATCATACTCATCATCATCATCACTTTCGTTTCGTAATTTTCATCCACAATCTCGAACGAACTCTCCTCTTCTTTTCTTTCCTCCAACTCTTGATGGCGATCTTCCAACATCATAACTTGCTCCACCAACCTCGGTGTCGACCATATCACGGGGCCGGATCGAAATGGTGCGTACCGGGATATGGATACGGATAGGGTCCAGGATAAGAAGTGTAAGGGAAAGGATATGGTGAAACATTGGGTGGATTGTAGGGTGGCAACTCGTAATTGGCTTCACGAGCCATGTGTTGAAAGATAGGCATTGAATAATCATTGATATAGTTGTTTCTCAACATCATCGAGTCTCTCCACATCCCTACATTGAATCTCATCTAAATGTTGGTTCCACTCTCCCAACCTGAATCAAAACTCTTGGGCGTACACGCTTTTGCGTTCTCCATTGGTATACTTTCTGCTTCTTTGTGGTGGTTGTTGTGTTGTTGTTGTTGAGGTTCAACCCATAACCCCAAGGTTTTCAATCTCCTATTCAAAGCATTCCCAAAACCATTTGCACTCCACATCTCACTATACTTTGGCTCTCCACTTATCCAATTCCTCATCAACGTAATACCCAAGATTCTTCGCCAACCTTGTCACGAATGTCCTCCACAAATGTTGCTATTATTCTTGATTCTCGGGGCCTCTAGAAAAATACTCGGCTATCCGCCAAACCGCATCACCGTCCTTAGTTTCCTCTAGTAACATCATAACCCATAAGTCCGGTTTCGACATTTGTCCACTTTCCATACCTATTAAACGGCCCGGTCACTATCAATTTGTGAAGTATCCTCATTAATGGATTCACGATGGTCGAGGCATTCCTCTAGCGCAAGAAGGATCTCCACTCGATTCCAATAGCGGGTACACTAGGATAGTCTTTTCAAACCTCTGAAGCCTCGAAAAGTGAGCTTCAAATAATCGATGATTAACCTCATGTGGCTCATACAAACCAAGAGCCACGCCAAAAAGCTAACAAAGTGTAAGCATGATCCTTCCACAAAGCCTAAACCAAACACAAACTTCTTCCATCAAGTTCGAACATTCACCTTTCTTTCAAAATACATGGTTGAAAAGAACTCCATACACCATTCTCGATAGACCTCTTCATTGACGCTAAATTTATATAACTTTTCACATACACATCAAACCATAACACAAAGTAGCATATAGATGGAATTCTAGAGAGAAAGTTAGAGGTTTAGGGAACTTAGTGAGAGAAAGTGAAAGATATTATTATGAGCTCCAACTCTCTACCTTGGAAGGTAGAGTATTTATAGTCTTACATAAATCGCCACACATCGGGTGGATCGGGCATCGATGGGTAAAGACCCGTCCGTCCTCCACGGTGTTACTTAACTAAATACTACTTAACTTAAAATAACTACGACTACGAGCTTTCTAACGATTACATATACTTGAGGTGACCGACTCTTTAATACACGGAATTTCTAATTCCTAACAATCTCCCAAAGGAGGTCACCTCAATCATGTACCAAAATTACATTGAATACAAATAGATATTACATTAACAATTGATCTTGCATTCTTGATGTAGTCCTTTGCTCTAAGCTCGTAGTCATTGATTCTTCACATTGCATGTTTGGTTACTTCAAGTGGAGGTCTTTTCTTGATCCACGTGATAATAATTTTGAGCCATCATTTGAGATCATCGACTATCAAAAATCTCGACACATCCTTTGTGGTGTTGGTATTATGTGATGTTGTGACTTTAGGACCGACATGCTCACATTACGGATCATGATATCTTCTCATCGAGTAGCGGAAGCTTTTGTTGAATCATGATATTGGCGGCGTAGCGAAGCATGGAGTGAAAATATCGAGTCATTGATGCACTAATCATGATTTCTTTTGAGTTGAATGTGTTAAGTGAGCATGCGGCTATGGATTGACCGCTTCATTACGATCATTTGCAAGCGTCGGGTGTACACGCATACAACGATTAGCAATAAATCGCACGAAAGTGTCTTTGATCACTTCGTTGAATTGAGTACACGGCCCACGGTTCCCGTTGATCGATACATGTCTTGTGTGATCGGTATAATTCCTAGAATTTCCTTGACGGGGTTTCGCGGTTGCTCTAGTTGTTCTCAAACCGGAGCGTCTCAAAGAAGACAACACGGAGTGAGTGAACCGGTAATTTTAAGTCCAGCGATTGATGAAAAGAGATTTGAAAAACAATCGTGTATTGCTCAATAGAAATTGTTTTGCAATACAACGAAGGTTTTATTGAAAATCAATTATCAATCATAAAAACACCTTTTGATTTGAAAAATGAGTACACGGTCGATGTGCTAAAGAAAAGTTTGTTAAGCACAAAGACCGGTTTTCAAAGGTATCCGTCAATCCACAACTGAACCGAGATTGATTCAAGAAATTGAATCGCCCCATTGTTTACATTCGGTTGTCACATGGTTGATCCATATAATAGATCTCACATGCCACCTACCGGGAGCTTGTTTGATGTTGGCTCGAAGGCTTTCCATCTTCATTGTGAATGTGTAAACACATCACTCGGATGTTCGGCAATACCACAAGGATAATCGTGGGACTCAAGATATAATCTCTCTTTCCACATTGTGTGAAGCAGAGTCTTCATTGAAAGTGTCCTAATGAGATTTATTGATGATCTCGTGGCTCTAGACTCAATTTGTGCATATTTGGATCTGTCTTGGGAGACTAGGGAGAGGTCTCCTTCTTCAATATCAACAATCTCTAAGAGAAAGTCGATAGATAATGTCGGTTCCCGTGAGAATGAAACAAGTCCTTTTAAGAGGAACTTGAGTGGTTTGGAAAGTTGAAGTGCGGTCGTCCTTTGGGTCCATGACGTCTTGTCTTCAATACCGATGTTACCATCGGTAGCATATGAATTGAACCGGTTTACGCCTAAGGTTGAATAAATGGAGGGCTATTTGTTTTCACCCTTTTCTCATTCAATTCTTTTAATTCTTCAACCCTTGATTGCTTACGAGACTTCATAGCTAGAACCTTGTTGGGTTTATTCGATTACTAGCTCGGTCTTAGTCCGCACTCTTCCCATATCTCATTTTTCTCCTTTTATCATCATACCTAAGGACTTCTACACTAACTAGTGGATTGTCCTGGTAGATCCCTCCGGTTACGGCGGATCATGGGAACCAATACCTAACCTTATCATCCTTATATCACCGTACATAAAGTAAAGTTGGTCGGTCTATTTGGTATTGTTCATACGCCATTGGATCCAATTGAAAACCATTTGAAAATCAATTCGGATACTTGTGATATATTATCAAAGCATTTTGTACTGAATTGTTTTGATATTTTAGAACGAGAACTCCCCTCAACATGTGCATCAAGTATTTGAAAATGTTTTGCACACGGAGGCAAGAGAAAGAATTAACTTCTTTGATTACCATTTTCTAAAAATATCAACATCACTTCCTTGATCAAATCAAGTAGATAAAGCATTTCCGGGAAGGATGAGGTTTCCATAAATTTGCTCCCCTCAATATGTGCCTCGAGGTTTGAAAAGAGTTTTGCACATACTAGAGGAACACACATTGAGATAAATGATCACGTTTCAAATCATAGGTTTAAGATAGATGCTCCCCTCAACATGTGCATTGAAAATTTGAAATCGTTTGTCACATGTGGGAAGGACGACATGTACATCCTTATAAAACCATTTACCGAATTATCGGTTTAAATCCAATTTAAATCACACATTCTCCCCGATCACAATTATCAAATCATTTGAGATTTGTGATCTCTTATAATTTAAATTGATTTTGAAAGCTTTAAGGAGAATTGTGACTTGATTATGAAAGCGTTTTAGCGATAAGGATCGGATTTTAAGACTTTAAACTCCATTGATAAAACATGCATGTACATCTTTTGAAAACAATTTAATGCCAAATAACTTTTTAATTTAATTGAAATCATTCTCCCCTCAATCAATGACATAGGTTGTTGATTGAGAGATAGAGATTTTGACAAATAAGTCGATGATTATCAAAAATAGAGATCGAGTTATTTTTCAAAGCATTTAGTTTTCAATGAGATAAATGTTTATAGAATCGAGCATGGAATTTTGAAAACATGATAAAACATGGCTCTGTTCTTTCTTTTAAAACCGGGTTATTGCACGAAAATGACAATAAACCATTTTTTCTCTTTCTCCCAAAATATATTTTTATTTTTTTTTTTTTTTTTTTTTTTTAAAATTCGAACAACATCTAAAGTCCGTGTCATTCTTTGAATGACATCACAAAGACCGTAGATATTATCGAACCGAGAAAAAAACATGACAAATTGACAATATTTTTGAAGATTTTTGAATTTTTTTTCATTTTTATGGATTTTGAAAGTTTTATAATTTTCTATTTGATTTTGAGAGTTTTATAATTTTGTATTTTGTTTTTCGAATAAATATTTACAAGAGATAGATGAAGATAGACCTTTACTCCTCGTCTTCCTCACGAAGGCGTTTGAGAGTTCGGTTGAAGGCTTTTCAAGCCAAGGCGTGGAAGAATAAACTCAAAGCGTTCTCTTGGAAGAGCTTTGGTGAAGATGTCCGCTAGCGATATTCGGACCTCACAAAATATAGTTCCACCACACCTTTTCCACTTGTTCCACGATGAAATGATGTCGAATGTCGATATGCTTTGCTCTTGAGTGTTGAGCGTTGTTGCATGAGAGAGCAATAGCACTTTATTATCACGATGCGAGGATTTTGTTGAATTCAAAGCCATAGTCGGATAATTGAGATCTCATCCATAAGATTTGAGCACAACAAGATGACATGGCTATGTATTCAACCTCTGTAGAGAAATAGAAGTACTCATTTGCTTCTTTGAAGACCGACTCACAAGCTTATCACCCAAAAGCGAGCACCTCGGATGTACTTGACGTGTATCTTGACAACTGCATGATCGGCATCGCATAGGCCGTTAGTGACATACCGGTGTCCTTGGTACCATAGTCCCATATTGATGGTTCCTTGGAGATACCGAAGACCCGTTTAAGCGCTTCAAGGTGCTTTTTAGTAGGCTTAGCACGGTATCTAGCACACATGCAAGCAATGAACAAGATGTACGGTCTACTAGGCGTGAGGTACATCGGGGATCCAATCATACTACGATATTTCGTTTGGTCAATCATGATCCACGAGTGGTCCTCATCTAGTTTGGTTCGATCAATCATGGGGGTGTCAGCGGGGTCACTTGAATCAAATCCAAATTTCTTTAAGATCTCATTGCATATTTAGATTGATTTATGAAAATGCCTCCGGGACTTTGTGAAATTTGTAATCCCAAGAAAAATGACATTTGTCCCATCATTGACATTTGAAACTTTGAACTCATTTCATTTGAAAACGATCACATTCCATTGGGTGCATCGAGGCAAAATAATATCATCAACATAAATTTGAACATGAGTTAAATGTTTGCACGACTTCACGGTGAACAATGTAGGATCAATGCTCCTTTCTTGAATCCGGTTGATAGAAGAAACTTTGACGATGTATCATACCATGCCCTTGGAGCTTGCTTTAAACCGTAAAGAGCCTTCTTGAGACGATAAGCGTGAGTAGGATGCTCTTGATTCACAAATCCTTGAGGTTGGGCGGCGTGAGCGACTTCTTTAAGATCTCCGTTCGAAATGCCGTCTTCACATCCATCGATATACTACCATGTTCTTACTAGCGGCATTAGCGAAAGATTACGATTGCCTCGATTCGAGCAAGCTGGAGCAAAAGATTCTTCAAAGTCTATACCCTCCTCTTGGCGATATCCTTTAGCAACTAATCGAGCCTTGTTCTTCAACACATCACCATGCTCATCAAGTTTCACTTTGAAGATCCATTTAAGAGCAATAATCATAGCACGATCTGGGCGGTACTAACTCCCATACATCAAGTCGATCAAACTCATGAATTTCATCTTGCATGGCATTGAACCGACTATCTTCATTCATGGCGGTTTAACATCTTTTGGTTCGATCTTAGATAGTGCGGAGTTGAAGAAACACCATAAGGCATCGGTTGCAAGTTGTTTCGGGTTGATACGAGGACGAGAGGATTTCCAATGATGTTGTCTAATGGATGATCGTGAGTCCATTTTCGAGGTGTTCATGTGGCGGTTGTTGAGGCGAGGTAGGCGAGTCGATGTCTCTGAAGAAGATGGTTCGATGATGATTCGGGAGTAGCAAATATGTTTTCAAATGGAGCATCTTGAGGAGTAGCAAAGGGATTAACTTCATCATTGATGCGAAACATTTCCATGATGTACATTTGAAGAATGATGATTTGTTGATGAGGCGAAGGATCGTGACGGTGCTTCTTGACTTAAAGATATTGAGGCGAAGGATTGACTTCATTCACGGGAATATGAGCATCCTCTGTTGTAGGGATCAACACCTCATTAGTAATTGAATCATACAGTTCATCAAACATAGGATCAAACAATTTCTTTACATCATCTTGGATGGAGGTACATATGGAGTTTCTTGAGAGAGTTTGGAACAAGAGATGAACCAATGGGATTGTTTTGAAGTGCGGGTCTGGTGGGTGTCCGAGGAGCCATTTGACGGTCGACTCATCAAGCGTAACGTGAATTGTTTCCATGATATTTGGGTTCTTTTGTTGTAGATTCGGTATCCCTTTTGTTTGGTGCATATCCTACAAATACTCCAATGTCGACTTTAGCCCTAAGTTTCCCTAAGTCTTGACCCTCATTAGTTGGATAGCACAATGCACCAAACACACGAAGGAAAGAGATTAGGTTTTCTGTTGTGGACAAGTTCATATGGAGTTTTCCATATACGGTGTGAATTAGGGAGCGATTTTGTGTGTAGCATGCGATGGCGATTGCTTGACCCGAGAAACATTGGAACCTTTGAGTAAATCAACATTGTTCTAGCGGCTTCAACGAGTTCGATTTAGTCTTTCAACTACACCGTTACATTGAGGAGTTCGTGGAACACTTCTTTGATGGTGATTCCAACGCTTTCATAGAATTCATTAAGTTGTTTGTTGACAAACTCGGTTCCATTATGCATTACGATAATTACGGCGGTTTTGTTAAGTCGAACTGCGGTTGTTTGATGAGTTTGATGATGATATCGGAGTTTCATCCTTTGTCCTTAAGAACTTGACCCGGTGAATCTAGGTAATCATCAACCACAACTAACACATATTTCTTCCCAAAGATATTACGCACCCTCATTGGTCCACATAAATCCATATGAATCATATGAAGAACTTACGTGACGAGTTAGTAGGTTTGGGTTTATGGGCATACTTCTTGCTTTTTCCCAATTGACATCTTGAACAAAGATGATCCTTTTCATACTTTAGTCTAGGTAAACCTACAACTAAGTCCTTTACGGAAAGATCGTTGATGGTGCGAAGTTCAAGTGATTGAGGCGACGATGCCATAACCATGACTTTGTTTTGAAGCCTTTGATAACAAGCGATTGGAGAAGCCCTCATCATGTCATCGATAGAGATGGTGTAAAGATTTGACCCACGAGTTCCTTTTAACAGTTCCTTACCATTAAGATCTCTAACAAAGCGGTATGTTTTACGAAGGCAACTTCTAGATCGAAATCACGAATTGACCAGCGAGAGCAGTTATGACCCAAACCTTCTACATAGTAAACTCTAGAGATGACACTATCACCAACAACATAATCTCCATAACCCATAATAGCACCGAAATGATCATTACCAAATCTAACGATCCGATGAATTTGCTCACGAAGTTCATGAGCGCGACCGGTCTCGGTCATATGCTTGGAGCGACTGAGTCCGGTACCACGAGCGATTTGAGCGATCTGCGGTTGAACACGAGACAAGAATGGATAAGCGGATAATTGGGATCCCCATGCAAGAATGGGTTCCATTTGGTTAGTAACAATGTTTGGAACACCCGCATCGAAATAGAAGCATTCATATCGAAAAGTGAGGCAATGGAATCGTTGTGAATAGATGCGATACTAGTGTCGATATTAGCCACATTCACGGTGTGATCACTTCTTAAGGAATAGTTCTACCGTGGGCATCCATTTTCTAGTGGGCATTATCGATTAGTCTTAAGACCAACGGTGTCCAATAAAAGCCTATTTTCTTGAATGTTCTTCTGTGGGTTTCCTTTGTTTTCTAACTTTCTTTCGTTTTGCCTTTTAGCCTTCTTAGCATGAATTTTAGCATTAACAATATTAGCGGACAATTAACATCATTAGGCGAGCGGTAACACCACATTCATGATTAGAAAGCGAATTCAAGCGGACATCGGTACAAGGTTTGCAAATAGTATCGAATTGAATTAATTACGATGCGCCTATGGCTAATACTAGAATCAACACGATTCGTTTTATTCAATTCAAGCTTAAAGTTCCTAGATTGTTCTTCTACTCTCTTCGGTGCACATTCTTAGCTTGAGAGGTCCTATCATTCCTTGTATTGTCTTGAGACTTTGACTGCTCCGTTTAATGTCATGATTACTCTGTAGAGGAATGGGAACATTAGTTGGTTTAACTACTCTTTGCATCACTGTTTAGATGTCTTGAGTCTGAACTACATGCGGTGCACTAAGGTTCACTTTCTTAAAACTAGAGTCTTGTGATTTGTACTCTAGAAGGCACACTTGAGTTCTCTTTCTTAGCATTGACGGATCTGGAATCGAACTACTTAAAGGCACACTACGGTTCACATTCAAAACATTGGGAATCGAATGCATATCATACTTAGCTTTAGGCATTGAGCATGGAATCAAAGGATTAACTCTCTCACCTAATGACTTTGGGCATATTGTGATCAAGCATTCTAAGATTTCTTGAGATCGTTTGGCATATAAGCATGCATGTCCAATTGCATTATCATGAGGTTTCTCTAGCTTATCCTCTTCAACAATCTCACGCAGACATTCTAGGCAATCCTTAAGGGATGAGAAGTATGTTTGAATGGCAAGTTTGTTGTTCCTTAGATGAGGAGGGACATATGTCACAGATAAAGCATATTTATTACAAGAGTGAACCTTTGATACAACATTCTCCCCATTGGTCATTGGCATTTTCCTTTTACGACTCTTGATTCTCAATTTCCTTTTGCAATGAAGCTATTTGATCGTTATTTTTGTTACGAGTGACTTTAATTGATTCAAATAACTCATTGAAATGACGTTTAACCTTTTCATTTTCTTCTAGAAAACTTTCATTTTCCTTTTGTAAAGCATTTACTAAGTTTTGAAGATGAAACGTTTGAGAATTCGAGAATCTAAAGGAGGAGGCATTTGGGAGCTGTCATATTGTTCGTTTGACCCTTTAATTGAGAGATTTGGGCTTTCAACTTTACGATCGTGTTGCCTGAGCTTGAATCATTCATCACGTTTGTTAATTTGAAAAGCGCATCAAACTCGGAGCATCGAAGATGTCTTGATATTTGAAGTTTTGACATTTTCTTTGAGATGTTGATATTTTAGTTGTAAATTAAAATACTCAACTTCTAGTTTAGAAAAATGTTTAACCAAAGTGTCGTGATCATCGGTTCAATTTTCTCGTTTAGTTTAGAATTAGTTTTTCAAGCTCAATGACACGATCATGGGAGACTTTCGAGACAGAGATAGTTCATGAAATTTGGAAGCATTAATAGAGCAATTTGAAGCGATGAAAAAATATCTTGAGCAACACATTCGATAATAAGAGTCTCATTTAATGTATGCAAGTTCTTCCTCTCAATCTCATTATATTTTAGTGCACGCTCATAATCACTAACTTGACTACCATTGCATCAAATTCCTTTTCCATTCCCTTGATATCGGTTTCTATTCCTTTTAAGACTCTCAAAGTGATCTTTCGAAGTTTAAAGAAAGGCATGACCTCGGTTAAATAACATTCTTTCATTTGCTCAAAACCCTTTCTCCTTACATTATACCGTGGGTGTGATCCTTTTCTTGCAAGTTTTCTCAAAATCAACAAATAGTTGAAATATAACATATTGACTAATTAAGGTCTTGCTTTTAGTGGCAATTTTCTAGGAACTAGATGCATTGGTGTATTAGGAGGATACACGTCGCTCTAGGCATTTTCCATAAAGGGGTTTGTTTCAACAATATTTTCGACTTTACGCTTATCTAAATCCTTTTCGAGAAAATTTGTTCGGGAGTCAACAATGTTTGAGGCTTAAACATGTTCAAGGAAATCCAGTTTTCCTTCTTGTAGTCATGGGGAGTGATAATAATTTTTTCTCTTTGCATTTGGGGTCATCTAGTTTTTGTTCATCCTTTCCTAGTGACTTCATCGATTTCTTATCTTCCTCGGTGCACTCAACGCAACTAGGTTTACGCCTAGGCTTAAGGATTTCATTACCATCATAAAGCACCTTATGAGCATTTCTAGCCTTTTAATTACCTCTGGATTTGGTTCCTCAACAAGGGAATGCTATGCTTATCGCTTAAGACTCGATGTTTAGTGACCATGTGAGCGATCTGAATGGTGTTTCCTTGTATGTACAACTTGTTTTCAAGTTTGTTTTCAAAGTTTTAGATTAGAAAAATCTCTCAAGAGTTTTGATTCCTTTGCATTAAATTCTTGCTTAAGCATTTTCACATTTTCTTGAAGTTCTTGTTTTGTTTAGTTGTTTTAGAAAGTTTTTCTTGCAAGGAATTTAATTCTTGTTTCAATACTTCTTCTCTAAACTTACTTTTTCTAATTCTTGTACTCACTTGGTCATCCATTTCACTGCTCACGGTGGTCAACTCAAACTTAGCACGTTGTTCATAAATAGCAACACGTTCTTTATAGGCATTTAGTTGAAATTACAGAATCATCGAGGCACATGCGGTGTATTCATCAAAACATAGTCATTGTTGATGCGAAGATGCATCACTTGGTACAACTTCACTTTCACTTTGTTTCACATATTGATCATATGGGACAATATCGATATTACCCATATTTTCAATATTTGATTCAATAACTTCGATTGATTGTACTTTGTCATGCATCATTGCACATCGACATCATCGTATAGTTTTAGTACCTCGAGATGAGCTTGTCATGGGATGGGCCAGCTAGTGGTGAAGAAGAGACCTTGGGAGAAACCATTGGAGAAATGCTAGCCATAAAAATTGTGTGTCTTGTGGTCCATCATCCACATCAGTCGTATGCATCACGATCGGCGACTTGAAAGGCATTCGATGATTGTGACCTATCTCACGAATAAGTTGCTCATCTACATCGCATCATAGGTCTTGGCATTGCCCTCGGCAAAAGCAACAATTCCTCTTCATCAAAGCACCATTGTCACGAGCTTGTGCGGTGACATCTTATCTACGAAGTATTGACGTTACATGGGCGCTTTGGAGATGTGCGGTTCCTTGCAATGTGTCCTCACCACCACGGTTATAACATTTGATTGGCTTAGCTTGACCTTGGTTACCATTCCTTCCTCGATTACGGTTGCCAACATAACCTCTCCCGCTCCACCTCGTCCACGATCATCTTGTCTTTCTGAGCTGGTTGCACCACGATCCTTCCATCTTTAACGGTGGCTTGATTGTGTGGGTTAGATCTTTGTTACGAGGTTGTTGTTGGTTTGTGGGAGAGTATTCATGTTTTGACTAATGAGAAGAGCTAGTTGATTAATGAAGTTACCACGTGAGCATCGGCATCGACTTGTTTGTACATAGGATCGGGAATGAGTTTGTGATTACCATTACCCAAGGGTATGACTTGTGATGCTTTGGTTGTGATTCCGATGTTTGAGTAGAAAGTTGTAGAGTCATTAGGCGAGCTTGTCTCTCCACGGTTGGTTTTGAGCGATTGAGAATCAATTTTTCAAACATAGCATGTCTCTCATTACGAAGGAGGAAGGCATAGAGTTGCTCATAGTTTGTATTCTTCAATCCTTTAGTGAGCTTCACGGTAACAAACTTGTGCCATTCGGGATTCATGTTGTTCACAAATTTTGAGTTCAAGCGAATGTTAGGCATAGTCATTCGATGTTCCTCATGTCATTAACTAACTTATGAAATCTCACATAGTACTCATAGACATTCTCATCTGGTTTCATCTTGAAGTGCTCAAATTAGTCATAGAGTTGGGATTCTCTGTCTTCCATAGTTAATTACGAACACGAGAGAAGCATCTTAACATTATCCCAAAGCGCCTTAGCATCGGTGTTATGATTGATCGACTTGTAGATGTCTTTAGGAAGACCTTGAAGAACAATGTTTGAAGCCACGATATCGCATCAAATCTCTTTTATCCTTATCATCAAGCTCATCATACATCTTAGGTCATCCATTCCGTAAGCAGGAGTACCATCTTCATTAGTATCAAGTATGTCTCTAGTCGTCTCAACTCGATATGGTCCTTCATCAATGGATTTGAGAATGTTGACACCATTTTCCTTTCAAGGCAATACAATCGATTCGTTGAGCCCAAGAATCGTAGTCGATTCTGTCAAGCATGGGTGGGCGAGTATCGAGCCATTGCTTGAACATCCTCGACAGCGATGGAGATGATAGTAGGAGCGTTGGTAGACATGTTAACAGTTATACGGGATTTTATAACTCTATGATTAAACGGAAATAGATTCTTTCACGGGTTTTACTAAATCAAGAGAAACCGTAAACAATCACTCAAGTCGCTAGAAGATAATGCACTAAGTCGCTAGAAGATAATGCACTAAGTCGCTAAGTCGCTAAAGATAATGCACTAAGTCGCTAACACTTAATTAGCTACACCACTAAGTCGCTAGAGTCCCAAGTCGCTAGACAAATGCAAGTCGCTAAGTAGTAACTCGCTAAGACTCAAGTCGCTAGCAAAATTTTGGCGACAATTAAGCTACTCAGTCGCTAAAGATACAAGTCGCTAAAGAGCAACTCGCTCTGGACCAAGTCGCTACCACCAGTCGCTACTCGTGGTGGAGAGTCCACTACTTGTACTTTAACTCGCTAGATCTAACTCGCTAGGTCTAAAGCGTAACTCGCTACAAATTTGTAAAGCAAGTCGCTAAGAAGAAAATAATCCGTGAGCTAAGTCGCTAGCAAGAAAAACCATATAAACATCACTTTTCAATCCAAAACAACCCAACCAAGATGATTCAAGCTTACCAAATGAAAACCTAAACACTTGTGATGATTCTAAACATAAAAGTACTAACAAAATTCAAACTTTAACACAAGAAATCAACCAAATGATGCAAAACCACTAAACTTTTCAAACTCAAAACCACCTAAAACCACTATAAATCCAAAGATGTGCAAGATATGATCTAACCATGGCTCTTGATACCAATTGTAAGATATAACTTTTCACATACACATCAAACCATAACACAAAGTAGCATATAGATGGAATTCTAGAGAGAAAGTTAGAGGTTTAGGGAACTTAGTGAGAGAAAGTGAAAGATATTATTATGAGCTCCAACTCTCTACCTTGGAAGGTAGAGTATTTATAGTCTTACATAAATCGCCACACATCGGGTGGATCGGGCATACGATGGGTAAAGACCGTCCGTCCTCCACGGTGTTACTTAACTAAATACTACTTAACTTAAAAGAACTACGACTACGAGCTTTCTAACGATTACATATACTTGAGGTGACCGACTCTTTAATACACGGAATTTCTAATTCCTAACAACTTTGAAATTTTCCGGTCAACTCACGGAACGTTTCAAAAGTTTTGAACTTTCTCATGAATCTTCTTCCGTCCGGACATAGTATATCGAACTTAACATGCCATTCTCCATCTCCGGTTTGCCTCTTGTAAGTCCCAGACCCTCGGTCTCCACTCCAAATTCTTAAGTTGCACTTTGTAACGAACCTAAAAAGTCGGTCAACTTCTTGTAAACTAGTATGTTTTGAATGGGTTATAAGCTTCCACCGCTAATGCACGTTCCATTTCGTCCTCTATATCAAAATAAGGCGGAGCCAATGGTCCATACATTGGGTTTCCTTGGGTATCACGTCCCACTTCAAAACAAGTTAAATCATCATTTGCTTCTATCCATTCTAACTCCTCCATAAATTCCAAAGTTGGTCCTCTCGGTTTCAGATAGTATGTTTGCCTTGAAATCCCATCATCAATAGTCATGGTACCTCTTCCCATGTCTATAATTGCACCACAAGTTCGTAAGAATGGTCTCCCCAATAGTAGTGGTAAACTCTTGTCCACCGGAATATCTAGGACAAGAAAATCGGCCAAATACGGTTGATAGCCAATTTGCACTCTCACATTCTTCACCTCTCCCATTACCTTCGCTTGAGAATTATCCGCCATAGTAAGCTTCGAATGATTAGGTTGCGGATTACTTAGACCTAAAGTCATAAACAATGGATAGGGCATCACATTAACACTTGACCCCGTATCGGCTAAAGCATAAACTGGTGTAGTCCCATTCACTTTTATTGGCAACACATAATTACCCGGATCCTTCTCCTTCCGTGGCATGCCTCTAAACAGAATTCGATCTCGCTCCTCCTCCGTGAGATTCTTATCTTCCAACCAAGCCCTCGCTAGCATCACCGCATCCAATTTCTTATGGTAAAGCACATAATCTTGGAGTACCTCTATCACCGGTTTCTTTTCATTAAGCTCAAGAAACTTTTGTTCTAGGTTTTATAAAATAGCTTCTTTTTGTTTTTCGGTAAAGGGTTTGAAAGTATTTGTAGTGGTTGGTGATGATGGTGTGTAATCATTTTGGTGGTTGTGGTTGGGGTTAGTTTGTTTGATGAAGTTTTCTTCCGATTTGCCTTCCCATTTTAACTACTTCCATCTCTTTCTCTTCCATGTTTGCACAAACTTCCACTAGCATCTTGTTCACTCCTTTTCCTTCTTCCAAATTAGTTATATTAATCCTCATTTCTCCCATTGCAAAATCAACTTGACACTTGGTCCTGACAAGAAAATCTCGACCAAAACATACATTAGGTTCATCCGCATTCCCTTCTTCTAACACAACAAAATCCGTTTCAAAAATGTGTCCATGAATATTGACCTTAAGATTTTTGACCATCCTTCTTCCATATGCTTCATAGTCCAAATGTACATGACCAATTTCGTCAAGAACCTTCCCCAAAATGTAGTTTTCTCCATAAGCCATATTAAGTTACGCGTCCCAAGCACTTACTCCTTCCACACTACAAGGCGTACCAAACCTCATTAGTGGCGAATCATACATCGTTAAATGTGCTTGTGTGAACACTACGACTCTTCCCTTCTTGGGAAGTTCAACCTTGTTTTCACCAGTTTCCTCCATATTAACCGTATCAATCCCCAAATCTTTCTTACTCTCTTCCAAGATACCTCCAATCTTTTCCGGTGAACTTCCGGTATTCTTGAACATTTCATCCAAAGTACGAAGGTATTCCAGATTCGCTCAAACTATCCATACTAACTAGCTAAACTTGACAAAAGCGAAACAAAACAAAATCCGAATTATTAGCGTTAGAGTTAGTAAAACAAGAACAAACTATAGAAACATATACTAAACAAGTTAAGATACTTAACAAAACTAAAAACATAAGTTAAAACTCAAAATCTAGAAATGATAAAAATTTAACGAGAGCTTCAACCGGATCGGTTGGCTCACCAACCAATCGTTTGGTTGAAATAACTAGACCAAGTGATCGAACCGGATCCGGTTGCGGGTTGCAACCGATCGGTTGAATCTACACAATTTTTTTTTTTTTTGAAAGAATTTAATTGTAATTAAGGAATCATTAAGATGTACTAAACTCTAAATTAATAAAACTCTTCATAAACCAATAATTAATAACTTAATAATAAAACCATTAAACTAAAAACTAAATTAACTAGCACTTAAAATCTACCATTAAGATAATTAAACATATAACCGAAAAATTACTATCTAATCATTAACATTAAAACTATAATTAATCCGAAACTAATTAACTAATAAATAACAAATGTAAAGAAAATATAAATAAATCTAAGAAATCATTAAACTACAAGACATAATCGCAAATAAAATCTAAAATGACAAGAATTACACTAGGAACTATAACACAAATAACTAAGTAAACTAGAACCATGAAATCAAAAATAAAATTTCAATCGAAACTCAACGGATTCGGTTGCGAGCAACCGAATCGATTAGCTTTAACCAAAACTTATATTTTTACTTTTCAACAAATTCAATTCCAATACTACCAATTTTACGAAAAATCCAAGAAAGTCAAAAATAATCCCCGGCAGCGCCCAAAACTTGATGTGCTACGATTGGTGCAAGTTTTAAAAATTTATAAACACGATTTAACCGTCTAATCTATTAACACATACGAGCAAGTATACTCGTCCGTGATAGCAAAGTTTGGTAAGTCGAGATTGTCCCAAGGGATTTTGTGTTTGAAACTATTTTGAATGAAAAGATTCCAACAAGAAAGCTTGTCAAGCCTTCCTCAAATAGTGATGTTATAGTGAAATTCAATAAAAATAAATATATATACTTGTGTGTAGTCTAAAGTCAATCATAAATAGTATTCATGAAGGTTTGGTGTATACTCTTGATGTGATGCACAAATCATAAGCAACTGATCCCCCAACCATGGTATATGTTTGTAAAAATCAATCTAAGAACAAAAACATATAGGTAATCCTTTCGGTCCTTATCCTAATGATTATCCTTTAGAAATTCCATTTGTTTGCAACATGTTCTTATTAAATTTGTTCTTACAATTCTTTCGACCCTTTCGTGATGAAAAATGTTCCTAGTCTTGTTTTAATAAGCAAACATGGTGGTTGTCAATCACCGTATCTCCATACTAGTTTGTCACTCAACTTTTTGGAATAAAACACAAGAGAAATCATTTTGGTCCTTTTTCTTAAAACATGTTTTATCAACAAATCAAACCAAGACTAGTATTTTTTCAACAAACTCATTTAAATAAGATCATATATACATGCATCACATTTGAGAACACTAATACGATTAACTACATCCCAACACACAAGTATATCCCAAAACTACTCCATGATAATAATAATAACTAAACACAAATCATAACAAAGTAATTCCAATAATTCAAGAGAATAGAATTCCATAACAAATTCATAGAATACCTAAGCTTTTGTGATTACAAGAATTAGAATTAGTGGATTGTAGCAACCACGCCCTCAATCACCTAGATTCACCGTATAACTCCAAATTACCAAACTATGTGATCATGCTAAACCGTCAAGTCTAACGGACTTAAAGCAACAAACACAAATGCAATGAAGATCGAGAATATAGTGAATTCCGGTCGTTTAGTCCCACGGAGACTCAATGGTGTGTAAACCGATTCGATGATGGAGTGATCACTAAGGATAGTGATGCAGTAAAGGTTTTGATTAAGAAACTACACTCTTGATTGATTGGAATAGAATTGGACACGAATTGGAAAGCACAACAATCGGATCAAAGAAACGTAAGCGTAAGTTTTAAAAACTACGATATCGTACAAAATAAAAAGTAAAATCTAAGAATTAAAAGACCTAAAAATATGAAAATAACATTTTGGAATTCTAAAATAAAAGAAAATTATTTTTAATACTATTTAATTAATTATTATTAATTAAAAACTATTTTAACTATTTAATAAATACTCTAAAATAAAAGAAAATAGGAAATAAGGCTAGAAAAATAAACTTATGATTCTGAAAAATCTAAAATACTATAAAACTAATTTTAAAACTAAAATATATTTTTCACACTTTTTATTTAATTATTACCAATTAATAACTATTTAAAATACACTTAATTACTAGAAAATATAAAATAAACTTGGAAAAATAAAATTTTAACTTTGAAAAATCTAAAATATGATAAAACTAATTTTAAAATTAAAAGATAATTTTTTATGTTTTTTAATTATTTATTACTAATTATTTATTATTTATTAACTATTTATAATTATAATAAATACTAAGCAGAAAAGGAAAAATATGAAACTTTTTCTAAAAATCCTATATGATGACGAAAACAAAGAAAATAGAAAAACAAGATTTGCTTATTAATAAGATGAAAAGAAAATCAAAAAGCTAAGAAATATTAAATAAACACTATCACCGATTTTTAATTGGACTTTTTCGGATTTTCTTTTGAAAACTACTTTAATACTGATTATATGAAACTTTAACAAAGACAAAATTTTATAAACCACAAATAAGCTGTTTTGATGGCTTATTGGCCAACATAACAAATGAGCTTATTTGGTGGAAATAAGCTCAAACAAGCTTACAACTAGAAACAAAAGCTCAAAATAGATGTAAACTAACTAGATGAACTAAAATAAAGCTAAAAGAGACATAAAAGCACATTGATAAGCTATAAGCAAGAAAATAAGCACTTGGCTATTTGCACAGAAATGGGACAAGCTAGAGGCTTGTTGCAGCCCTAGTAAACAAGCTCCAAAGTGAAAACTAAGTCTTGAAACTTCAAGATGACCAGTTTGGCTACCCAAAGAACTAAAGAACACAAGATTTGAACCACTAATAAGCTCTATATGAGCTTATCAAAATGGTACCAATAATCGTACAGTGATGCTTTTATGTAAACAGTACTCACAAAAAGCTAAGAAATAAGCACTCAAAAGTCGAGAAACCAAGAACTAGCATTTTGTATTTTCTTAAGCAACTAGACTTTAAAATCCAAAATATTATAAGCTGGATCCTATTAATAAACCCAAAGTGAAATTCCAAATTTTATTCAAAAACGACCTTATGAGATTTTGACTTTTTGATAAAAACCAAAATGTTGACTAAGATGGATTTTGATCTGATATTAAGCACTGATGATGTTGTTTAGAGGCTAACTAAAACTGATTTAAGCAAGATTACCAACTTATGAGCACAAAATAATGATCATGTCTTTGTAAAATCCAACAGTGGACAACCTAGTTAAGATCAAATGTGATTTTGACTTTTATCCAAAGAAGTACTGGTTTCCTTGACTTGTTTAAGTTAATAGGCACTAAAGTGACATAGAACAAAGACTGTTACTGTCTTAAACTCTTTTGATCACAATCAAACAGGCTAAAACAAACACCCCTTATTTGACTGTCTTAGAACTTTTTTCAAAACAACTCACAAATATAAACCATGAACTTGATTTCAAACATCATATAATCATTAATTAAGACCAATTAAGCTTGAACCAACAGTAATATCAACTTAAAACTAAGAAATGAGACTTAAGCTATTTTGACTGCCCAAATGAGATTTTTACAAAATGCAAATTTAAGAGAACAACTACTGATTTTAAAACCAGATACACTTAATTATGACTAGCGAACACAAAGAAACAAAAGATAAGCTAATTAATCACTACAACAAGAAAATGCCAAATTTATCAAAAGGCTTACAATAGCTTCCAAGCTCAAACCGAAAATCGAACCGGTGAACACCCCTATAAGCTTACCAATAAGCTACTAACCCAGGCCGTCCATAATACACCTTGCTCCATTGTGAACATCATCTCAGTGATTTCGATTTTTGGCTATTTAATTTGTATTTTGTGATTTTGACCTTTTGAAGCTAAACTGAATTTTATTGTTTCTAATAGCTTTTATAAGCTATTTGGGAGCTTATGTGAGCTAACTCATCCAGTATAAACAACAAACAACAACATTTGATCCAACATGAGATTTTGAATGAAAAATGCATAAACCGAAATTGATCTTGAAAACTTGAAATTGATTATTGAAAAGGATTCAAATACACTTAATAAGCTTAAACAAAACACTTGGAATTGAAAACATACAATATAAGACTTGGATTAAAAAAACGACTTAAGAAAACTTAAAATTACTCTATTAGATAGTTAATACATTGCTTCTTCTCCCACTTTATAGACTTTTCATCATTCCACATGTCTCGATTGTTTCCCACCACATTTGAGCCCTTGGATCACTCAAATTCATCAAAACCATACATGTGTCTTTTGGCGTAAACAATTCTTCAAAGCGGGTTTAATCATTTAATGGATTTGGTTGAGTCAATTAAGAGTTTTGTTGTTTAGAGGGTGGAGGAACATAGCATGGAGGGAGTTGAAAAGTGAGAAACCATCTCGGTTTTGGGTATCTGCTATGGTAGAGATAGTGCTACGGTGACACCGGTATTTGGGCGCGTTTTGCTTGGGTTTGACTTGCGTTGACCGTGGTTTAATAACGCGGGAGGTCAAAAGGGTTGGCTAGGGTTCTTTTTGCAATTTTGACCTGGGGCTCAAGGGCAAAGGGTCAAGGGTCAAACTGGTTTGGGCTAGCAGCTGGGCTTGTGATTGGGCTTTGGATATTATAAGGATCCGTTTGGTTAAGCTTAGTATACAAGGACTAAAAATGTAATTCGACCAAACTTCAAGGACTAAAAGTGAACTTTTTCCAATGCTCTCACAAGGACCAAACTTGACAATTTTGATAATATAAGGACCCTTTTTGCATAAATTCCATTTTAAAAGTCCAAGGACTAATTTTGCAAAATTTCAAAGTTTAGGGACTTTTCTTGCCAATTGACCAAAGAATCATTCAAGGATCATTTTTAACAACTTAAAAGATTTGGGGACCTTGAATGATAAATTTCCACATTTTGAATTCAGGGACTAGATTTGACAACTTTTTAAAACTTGGGGACTAAAGCGCCAATTTTGCAAACTTGATACATTTTCATCGATTTTGATATTTTTGCATTTAAAACACATAAAACATCGATTTGTGATATTTTGATCATTTGATGTGTTTTGAGTGTTTCAGATGATTTTGCGTTTAGATTACACAAAAATGATGAGTATTTGAACACTCATCACTATGGATGAAATTGTTCCTCCTTGCTCACGGGCGTTGTTTTAGTAAGAACTAAGCTTTTGGGCTGAATAATATGGTTGGTATTAGTTTAGATGTAAACTAATACAATTTTGGTTGTGTCACACCTAGTAAACTAGGACTAGGTTCATTATATAGCCAAATATGCTTGCTCAACTGACCAAAAACGTTCCCAAAAAGTTAATATCAAGAAATGATCGGCCTCAAATGTATATGGGGAGTTAAGGCAACAATAAATGCAACTTTGTGTAATCTGCAGTTCATGTAACCGGATCGGTTGCGATGGCAACCGGATCGGTTATGTTTTGACAAATGTCCAAAGGATAGGTTGCGTTTTGTTGACTTTACGCTTATCGCTTCATTCTTTGCTCTCGTGATGATTTCCAAGGCAAAACTTGATCTTTCCTTCTTTGTAAATACTTAGAAATCATTGTGCTTCCCAATCATTGAATCCAAAAGCTTCCTAGCTCGACTTCCTTCCTCGAGAATCTTCCAAATGTGCATAAAAACTTTATTTCTTCATCATTCGTGATACCTGGCTACATATACATACACAATACGCATCTTTTGCACTTTTGCAACAGTTATGAGTAAATATAGCCGATTATCATGCACAAAACTAACAATAACGCTACTAAAAACATGTTCATTTTAGGCGTTATCATCGGGTCATTTTGGTAGCTTGTTGATTGATGTAGTTGTGGTTTGGATGAGACGCGTGGAGCCGAAAAGCTTCTAGGGCTTGTTTGGTTCACTTGGTCTTAACCGTGACCGTGACATGACCATTAGGGTCATAAAATTGGTTTCGGGTATATTTGGTTGATTGATTGGTTGGTGAGATTATTTTGAGTTGGTTTGGGATTGAAGTGCACTATTATGACTTTTAAATTTGGACTTGATATATATATTGTTGACTTTAAGCTACGTCGGCGTTACTTTGACTTTTTAGTCAATAGTTGACTCCGACAAAGCCGTAAGATGGACTTTAGTATAATTTGTACTATTGATTGATTAAAAGCCGAGAAGTCATGACTCGTGCTTGTGGACTCGAAACGAATAACGATATGAGATTTATATTGGAATTTGACGAAATATACATATAAGCATGAAAATGCTAATAGACTATGAAATATAAATAATAAATGGGCTTTTGTACCAAAAATAACGATAACAAGTCTTATCTTGTTATTTACTATTTTAAACGAAACTAACGACTAAAATAGAAATGTTTTATAATAAATGAGTAATTAATGTTTCGAGTACGTTTATCAATAAATGTCAATTGTGGACATTTAATACTAGTTTAAGTATTTATTTGCTTACAATTGTATGCATGGGATACGGATAACCTAGCATTAATAGTGTTGATCCACGTGGGTAGCGGACTTATTAGGTTGACGAATCTAATAAGAGCCCGCTAGGTATGTTGGGTAACCTTATTAACGGGTGAATTATCCTTATGACTCTTTAGGATACGATTGATTTATGGGATAATAAGCGACACGAGTAAATAAATGAGTTTATCGAGTTGACGAATTCGATAAGGTCTACTATTTATTTCAAAACTTATTGGACTATGGAGTTTATCGTTTAGAGGTCTCACTGTGTCGCATTGAGTTATATATTGGTTGTTTGAGTGCATTCATAGCATCATATTGAGTCGATACACCCACATGAGGAATACCAAACACTAGGATTAAATGGTGAAACGAGACATTTTTGGAAATAACGAAATGGAATACATTGGGGTAGATAACATTGATTTTGAGGAATATATATTAAGTTTGGTCTACATTAATAGGTTGTGCCGAGTCGATAGTTCTTGTGCCGTGATTCTGTTATCTTACGCTAGTGTTTATTCGTCGTTGATTGCTTGAGGTGAGTTTCATAGCCCCACTTTTATCTCGTTTTAACTATATTGGGGTGAGAATCATACTCTTGTCTTGGAGCGTGAAAACTATTTGGATTTGCTTATATGCTTGTTGTTTAGATAGATGTGCGGTGGTCGTTGCCCTAGACTAGGGTAGCAATCCTAATTGCTATAAGCTGCTGCCTAGCTAAGAATAGACTTCTACCTCGACCTAGTCCGGGTTGACAATTGTTCTAGATTTTGCCACGACGGTCTTTGGACTAGAGTCATTGGGCCGAGTAGTCCCTCGGATGCGGGACATGTTTTGGTTGGTGATCCGGGTAGGATCGGTATTTATCTATCTTAGGTCTTGCATAGCAAATCAACTACTCTTGGTCTACTATGATTTTGTTGAACTTAAACCTATGAACTCACCAACGTGGTGACCTTTTAACATGATTTCTCGGTATTTGAAAGATGTTTGGAATCGTGGTTTGTGGAAGCTTGGGAAGAAGGCGGGGTTCAAGCATCATTTCTGACTCTGATAAACTTTGGGGACCTATTTGAGTAAACCATATTTTGGGCCTAATAATTATACTTTTGGATTAAATGTTTTGAATACTTAAATTTGGGATTGGTTTTGAATGTTAAATGACTATCTTTTTGCTATACTTGTGTGCGATACCAATCCAATAGTAACGCCCCGAAAACTTGATTAAGTCATCCGTTGTACCGAGATTTGGGGGTGTTACAAAAACTCCCTTTTCTTTAGGCTTGGGTGCTGCTGACTTGGTCTTCTTCCTTAAGTACAGCACATGAGGCTTCTTGTAAGTAGGAGAGATGGGAACAGTTTTCTTCAAGCTCTAAAGTCCCAATACAGCATGTTTCTCTCTTTCCTCTTCATCACTATCTTCATTAGGAGTGGTAGCAATGGTAGTGGCCTCTGTAGTTGTTGCTTGTTGTAGATCAGCAGCTATCTGAACAATTGGACTTAGTACTGATTGTAGAACACAAGGAGTACTAACCATAGTATTATCATTAGTAACTACAACACTAATAGTACTAACTAGGATAGTACTGATAATACATGTAGGAGTACTAAGTACTTCTTATGCATCAATGGTGATCTGTACTTCTTCTTCATCAGTAAAAGGACTTTGAAAAGCTGCACCACCTTGCCATTGACCAAATTCACTTCTACCTTGAATATCATAACTCCTCCCTGTTTGGTAGAATCCTCTATTGAGGTACTTGAGACTCGAACTTGGCCTTTCTTTGGAGAGATGCGGTGTTGGAGATGATGTTGCGGTAGGCTTGGAGAGAAGCTTGACTTGATGCTCTAACTTTTCATCTTTAGCGACATTCGGTATGAATTTTGCGTGACTTTCTTTGTTCATCCAAAGCGATCTCAGTGTTCACCTTCCTACATAAGAACACGTACAATTCCGTCATATCCTTAAGTGATAAGATGCCTCACCACTTCCAATGTGTTACATCTTTGAGAGGTGGGTCATTGAGCAAGTGAGATGAACTCACCCTTTTAAGATTTTTCTGGGTCCACCCCAGAGAGTGCTCACTAGGTGTTGGCATGGGTTGGGTCTTATTTATGTTACCACTATCCTCACTGACTTCTAAGCTTGGTTGAGTAGTGGCGCCTTACCATTCTATCTCCTACATCAACTGAGATAGGCTCATCTGGTACATTGTTAGGAGGAGAATGGGGCTGCGTTGTCCCACTCTCCTGTCTGGAGTGCCTACTTGTTGATGAAAGTTATTGATTTGGAGAGTTTTCACCATCTGTGGGTGTGTGTTGGGAGCTACATGTGCTTGATGGTCCGTCACCCTCTTCAATAAGCATGTTTTAAAATAATGGCACTACAACCTCATTATATCCTACCACAGCTCTTAACATATTAGAAAACACTTTGGCTGTGAGTATTTTTTATGGATAAACATTTTTGTGAGGCTGCAAGATTTGTTCCTAAAGATCCAAAAATATTTGTATAAACCTAGGATACATTAGAAACTTGCTTTTGCTAACTGCATTTTTAAGCATGCCCTGAAAAATATAATTTGAAAAATTGAACACCACGCTATTGTAAGGCGGATCAAGGTTAATAGCTATGTTTGTGGGAAAAGCATCCCACCAGATCCTTTTGTGACTCAAGTAATGTAAGAGGGTATGAATTAGAAACCTCCATTGTGGGAAAAGCCGACTTTGTGAAAATTGAAAGTATTGTCATGTCTATACCCCATCAATGAGAGTTGTTCAATTATTTCATGGTTGGCAAAGTGCTAATACCTTGACATCTCTCTAAGATGAAGATGTTCTCTTAGAGACGCTCGATAATAATAATTTGTGTTCCATCCACTTGTACAATTAAGCTGTGGTACCCTTCCTCGATTGTTGAGGCAATAGCAGTTTGCCAAAAATTCACAGACGGTACATAAGATAGTAGGGTTTAAAAGTAAAGCAAACATGATGCTGCTTCTATTAAGGAAAGCTGCTATCTCAGTGAATTCTTCATTACCTTCTGGCAAGTCCAAGCACGCCACCATGTTGTGCTTATCGAAAAATCAAGAGGAGCCATGAGCAATAATAATGAGGGTTATTTAAGTGGGATTTGATCGCAAAATCCTTTAGGGAATTGTGGTGAAAGCAATTGAAAAGTTATGCAATATATAGAGAGTTGGAGAATTTTAGTTGAACCGCCTTGTAAATATTTATGGTAATAAGGGAAGAGAAACCAATTAGAAAATCCTTATATAAAGAAACGGTAACAACTCAACTTGCAAAAGTAATCATTGCATAACGGACTTTTGGAATAAGTACTAAAAGCTAGATCATCAGTATTAACTATGCTTATCGGTATTAGCTTATGACCATCGTTATTAACTTTACCCATCGGTATTATCTCATAGTTTTGAAATTATAATCCGAAACCCCAATTTTGAAGGGATTAAGTGTGGTGATAGACACTTAATCAAGGTCGACCTTACATGGCCTCTAGTTTGGTGAAAATAAATGGTTTCGGTGCATACCACTGCACGTGATGGATAGTCCCATTAAAGGGCCTTCCCGACGGGGTTTCCACTAAATGGCGGTATTGCCTCCAACACAAGTGTTGGATTCACGGTTGCTCACTTGTTCTCTAAGCCGGATGCCCTTGGGCTAGTCACACTATCTCGTAAATGATAGAATGGCAAAGAGTGGGTTAGTGCGGTGACACGACAAACCGAAACCATCAATTCATGTTTATTAATACCACAAGAGGCCACACAATGCTTTGGCATCACAAAGTCGAGTTCTGACAAGTTCCATTATGTGGTTGCATGAGAATGAGCATAAGGAGAGAACCACACTTGTCGTAACAATCGATCACCAAATTCCATCCATACTTGCTTATGCTAAACACGAAAAGTTAGTCCCAAACCAAGAAAATACAATCCAAGAATTTTTTGCCAATCCGTATTAACTTAACACAATCAAGATTAACTAGATAACAATCAAGACAAACCACCAAATGACAAAACTTTACAAAAATAGAGAGATAAGACATATTATGGATGAAGCATCCTAATACTTGTGACCAATCTTGAAATCTTCCCAATTCAAAAGCTTTTGTTAAAAGATCGCAACATTAAACTCGGTATCAATCTTATCAACTTTGAATGAGTTTTTTTCATTGCGATCCCTTATAAAGTGATGTCTTATCTCAATGTGTTTAGTTTTAGAATGAGCAACTGGATTTTTATAATACATATAGTATTGTTGTTATCTATGTAATGACAGTGCCCATGAAATTATACCCATAATCAAGCATCGATTAGGATCGGAGAACTTAACCACAACAACTTGCGCAGCTACATACTCGACCTCGGTTGTAGAGTTTGTCACAATGCTTTGCTTGTACCGCCATGAAATCAACCTATCACCAAGAAATTGACATCCTCATGTGGTTGACTTCCTATCAAGACTTGCCCAAATAATCACATCGAGTAAGCTACCGGATCAAAGGGAGAGTCCTTAGGATACCAAAGGCCTAGGTGAGCATGGCCTTTCGGATATCTAAATATTCTTTAACGACATGCTGTGAGAAAGCTTTGGAGACTTGAAACCTTGCACAAGCACACACTGCAAACATAATATCCGTCCGAGGCGGTCAAATACATCAATGATCCAATCATTGACCAGAGATGTTGATCAACTTCTTCACCATCGACATCGAGGAAGTAATGGCTTATTGTGCTCCATAGAAGTGCTTGCAATCTTTGTATTTTCATAGCCAAACTTAGCAAATATCCTTAACATACTTATCCCGGACCGATAGATATGCCATCCGTCTTACGCTTGATCTGTAGCCTAAGAAAGAAGGTGAGTTCTCCCATAGAACTCATCGAAACCTATCATGAATCAATTTTTCAAACTCTGCGCATAGATCTGCTTGATTGATAACATCAAATAGTCCTTAATATTAAGTGTCAATTTCCCCGATAATGCTTGTATTTTATATCATTTATATGGATTTACGCTTGTTTTCCATTGTTTTCCACTTTCGGGTAAATTAAGGGCATTAGAGCTAAAGAGGCAGGCGGAGAAATATCAAAAGATTTATCACAAGATGCTACTTTGAAGAAGTTACGGCATAACTCATCTCTCACATTACGCCATAACTATTGCATGACTCGAAAACCAACTTATCGAAGGTTGTGGCGTTACTCTTCCCAAAGGCTATGACGCAACCGATAAGGTTTTAAAAGGTACCATTTGAGGGTCGTTTAAGCCCTTATTTGATCACTTTTGTATCCGTTATTGCTTAATATCGTTCCTTTTCACTTTTAGGTCTCTTGAAGGCAAAATCTTGGAATGGCACTTATTTGGACGAAAAGGCGAATATCTGAAGAAAATGGCCAAAGTCGAATCGAGACACTCAAAGCTGCGAAGCAAGGCGGCAGGCGTCGCGATTATCTGCGGCCGTCGAGGAGGATTTGTGACGATACGAAGCCAAAACCCTATTTTCAAGAGGCGACGTCGGGCTTTAAAAAGTAGGTGTCGCTACTCGGACGGCCTAGATGCGACCAGAACGGCGTCGAGAAGAAGAAGACGGTGTCACGAGACATAAGGTGGCGCCGTCATAAGGTTAACATGGCCAAGACGAAACCCTAATGATGCGATACGATACGGCCACAAAAACATAAGGTGACGCCGTCGCATATGTAATATTATATATAGAATCCAATTTTTCGGTTTTAAGAGAGTCTTTTTGGAGTAAAACCTAAAACCGAACCAAGGGTGTCTTATACGATATTTTAGGGTTCCAAACCCTATCTTACATCAAGATAAGTATTTACTTCATCAATACAATTATGTCTTTGATTATTTGTGTGTATGCTTGCATGTTCTCCATGTCCAAGCTAATTTATTTGTGTGTTTGCTTAGGGAGTATGAAACTTAATTATTGAATATTGATTAGTTGTTTCTTATCTTAGTTGATCAATGAGTAATGCGATAGGTCATTCGTTGTGTACTTAATGCTTGATTCATCTTTGTGAACCTTAGAATATAATTACGAGTAGTTGTAAGCTAAACCATCCAAGAGTGCCTTAGAGTAAGAGTTTATTATCCTAGTGGGTTTTGTAGACGAGACCCTTTGGTAAGTTCAAAGAGTTAGGGAGAAACGCATACCCTACAACTTTAGACACACAACGCAACTAAGAATAAAGACGTGACAACTCAACCATCAATAGGAGATAATTAAGGAGTAGTAAAACCTAAGTAAACACATCTTTAAACTATCATACAAGCACACATTAATTAGACATAGACTACCACCACCTTAGTTTAGATAATTAGATAATAGTAGAGTAATCGGTAGAAATACCAACCCCCAAATCCAATACCGAGATTCGTACCTTTCAATTTCCTAAAAACATAAAAAGATAAAAAAATAATCTTCCTCAACCTTAACCTTAGCGTAGTAACTTCTCACTAGCATTCCTATTCCTCTGAGAAACGATATCAATACCGTGGCTTACCCTAATACTACACTACAACGATTAGGTTCCTTTGCCTGGGGTGTTGAAAAACTTGCTTCGACGAAAAGGAAGTTCCTTTGACCCCGAGCAGCGGCTGCGTAAGCGTATCAAGTTTTTGGCGCGGCTGGCGGAATAGAATAGCTAGTTAGTAGTCCACCTTGTTTAGGTTTCTTTGCTTGATTCCTATCAAGTAAATTTTTCTCATTTTAGCGTTCTCTTAGTCTATCCCCTTCTTCGTGACCTTTGTTCGTAACACCCATCACTTTTCATCATGGAAGGTGATAACCAACCACCACTCATCAACCCACCACCAAATGACCCGCCAAGAGCCCGTACTCTTGGTGAATACTCAAGACCAAGCCACCTAGGCTATAGGAACACCATTGAGCTTCCGACCAATCCCAAACTACGGCCCTGCGATCCGACACCATCCGGTTGGTGCAAAGCGGATGTGCATTCCATGGACTTCATTCGGAAGATCCAAATCAACATCGAGGATTTCCTCAAAATTGTCGATTCCATCGACCTTGATGCTACTACTCGGGAGACCACGCGTCTGCGTCTCTTCCAATTCTCTCTACGGGACCAAGCTAGTAATTGGCTTGAGCGACTTCACGGCTCCATCTCAAGTTGGGATGATCTTACCTCGCTTCCTTGCTCAATTTTTCCCACCGGGAGAACCACTAAGCTTAGGAATGACATCTTGATGTTCCAACAACGTCAAGGTGAATCTCTCTATGAAGCATGGACCCGATTCAAGGACTTACTTCATAAAGTCCCTCATCACGGCATTGATCTTTGGCTCTAAGTCCAAATCTTTTATGATCATGTCAACTTAGTGATCTCACCGCAGAAGAATCATGGGGTATAATAGAGGACCTTGCCCTCTACGACAACGAAAGTTGGGATGACTGCCGTGAGCTACCTAAAACCGTCAAGGCAATCTCCTTGCCTTCCATCAACTCACAACCTTTCGACCGTAGGATAATCGAACTTGAAGATCAAGTAAAATTCCTCATGAGTTCCTACGAAAATCCTAAGTCTTCACACCATGTGAACAAAGTTGCTTCCCGTGCGAGCCGTTTGTGATCATCATAACACGCACTAGCACCCGATCCGGAACACGCTTGCTTGACTACGCATCCTCGCGTATTAATGGAGCGGGAGGAAGATTCCTACAACACCGGACCTAGGAATTTCAATGAAACCCGTGAGGCATGGAAAACAAGCCCAACTTCTCACGGGGACAAACCAAAGAATTCACCTCTAATGATTTCTCATGGCCCCACCTAACGGTCCTAACCAACAAAACATCAAAGGAATGTTGCAAAACCTAGTTGCATCCCAAGAAACCCAAATGGCTAAGCTCTCGGACCGCTTTAACCATCAACAAGCCGAGATGGATAGGAAGATAGACAACCTTTTGAAAGCCATAACCAATAGTGATAGGAAGGTTAGTGCTATCTAAACTCCCGAACCTTCAGGTATAGAGATTAAGGATTCAAGCAAGCTAACTAAGCACGTTCAATTTGTCAATGCCATCGCCTTAGTGAAACCTTATAGAATGTATGACGAAGAGGACCATACGCATGAATAATGAAACACCCGAGGAAGTAGATGAAGTGAGCGTTGACTATTTCAACAAATTTCCTACGGAAGAAGAACTATCTCACCACCCTCACTTAGTGCGTGACCTCCGTCACATGTATGTTAGAAAAGCCCTAGAATCAAGTTTGGGAACCCTTGGAATCTTAACATACCATGTTGCATAGGACACCTTTTGGCAAAGGCCTACATTGATCGCAAATCCCCAATCAACATAATGACTAGCACCTACTACAATTGGATAATGAAGAAGCCTATCCTAACTAGGCAAGACCCGATAATCCTAGGGATAAGTGCAATTTTCTTGGTAGAGTTAAGGGATTGCCCATATATGTAGGTAGTTTCACGTTCCCTACGGACTTCATAATTGTGGATGATATTAGCACGCCATAGACTCTAGCTTGTCCCACGTTATTCTAGGAAAACCTTTCATAGAAAGCAGGATGACCTATGACCCCTCGTTAGGAGTAGTGCGATTCAAGGATGAGACCGACGACATAGCTTACCAAATGCCGTTTAAGATTGAGAAGTTTTCATCACTCTAATGATGAAAAGGAACTTAAGCTTTGGTCTATTATAGGAATGATAAGGATAGGGAAAAGGGAGTAGATTATGTTATGGCTAAGATTTTCGGGTTCTATAAGGATTGTTTGAAATTAGGACGAAATATAGGACCGAGTGGGAGAGGACGAACTCTTAGAGAGTGCATCATAGGACACTTCTACAACATGGAATCCCGGTGAGAGACCGTCAAGAGGGCGGTAATGAGAAAACGTAGAGCACGACTACGAGTCTAGCTACAAGACTCTTAAATAAAGAAAAGCGCTTAGTGGGAGGCAACCCATGCTTAATTGTTTGCTTGTTAGTGTCATATATCTTTTATTAATTGTTTATCCTCATGTTTAAATTTGTAAAATGCTTTATTTTGTTTTTAACCTCGTCTTAATTGCATATAAAGGTATTTTACATAAGGGATAAGTGTAGGGAGGATTACACGTTTTCAAAAGAAACGTAAACATGAGAATAACAATTAACTAAAAGATATGTATGTTTGTTCGAGTCAAATGCTTGTATTGAGTCATAATGGGTGTTTTACGAAATTTTCCAGATTCTTAAGATGTAAATTTTCCGAAGTTTTCCGAAAATCGCGAGACCGGTTTTGTCGGGATAACTGGCGTCGTCGAGATTGCAACTTTGACGTCGGGAAGGAGTAAAACATCGATCACTTTTCTCGTTTTCGAGCTACTTATAAATTTTAGAATTTTCGGTCTTAATTTTCTTAGAAATTCAGTAAACATCCATTCCACAAGCATTATATCCTAGTTTAAATCGAGTCTTATATATATATTATTACCACGATTTTACGCGAAGGTTTCATTTGTTTTGTTCAAGTGTGAAGGTTTAGTTTGTCAAGAAGAAGTTACACAAGATTGGAAGGAGCTTTTCACGCAATAATTCTTCTTGGAAAGGATTTAACCACCACTTTACGGATCTACCGAGCTAATCGGGGAGTATTAGTTTCTTTCGTTTTTGATTACCTTCTTTTATCATTACTTTGATACTTTCGGGAACATTGGGGACAATGTTCGGTTTAAGTGTAGGAGGAAAATAATACGGGAACTTTGAAACTATGCTTATCCTTGATTATTTGCTTTGTCCAATTGTGATTGTGTAATAAACCATGAGAAAATGTCGGTTAGGGTAATTTTGGCACCAAATTTAAAATTTTTCATGACATATAGGAGTGGGCCATTAGTCTTAACAAAAGCGTCTCACGGATAGGAAGTTATATGACTAGCACAAAAAAACCTTTACCACCCAAATTCCACCAAAAATGTGAGGATCACCCTTAGATTAGTAGGAATTAAAAGCATTCATCTTCAATGCTTAGAGTGTGAACCGGTAGTATATTAGATTCTAGAACTTGTTTTGTGATGCATTCCGAGATCGCAAGTGAGACTACACTTGTGTAGTTAGGAATAACTAAATGATAAGAGGCATTAGGATAACCCTTGTTTGATACCCGTAATATAATTACTTCTTCCACATCGGTTGAGTAATTCCCCACACCCTTTGCGTTGTACTCATCTTTAGTACACGATACCCTAGTTAACCCCTCGAGCCTATCCTTTTCGCGGTTCTCGTGATGTTTCGGTTTTTCGAATATCAATGAAGAGCATTGTTTACACCCCACCCCAAATATACACCCAAATCACCTTAGCCTACCCCTTATGCACTCACTTTTAGTGCAAATTTTTGTTATCACCCTAAACCCTTAGTTCAATTATCGGTTGCTTGCATGAGTCGCTAAGTCGAGTCATATCCTTTGTATACGTTTTAGGACGATTGGGATTCATGGGAAAAGTTAAAGTTTATGAAATGACGGAAGGGCGTTAAATTCAAATTCCTTTGTTTGCATAATAATGTACCCCAAGTGTTTTGATCTTTTCAATTCGGGTCAAATTAGTGTTAGAGTAATAAAAACTCAAGTGTAGGGATATGCCTAAAATCCCTATCATTTTGATGTTACCGTAGAGGATGGTAGAGTAAAGTGTATGATTAAAAAAAATCGAAAAAAATAAAAAAAGAAAAAGAATAAAAATAGAGTGAAAAAAAAAAAAAAAAAAAAAAAAAAAAAAACATAGGGCTACCATCCTACATCTATCCTTTAAATTTATGTTTGTTTATTTCCGTTACCTAGAGTTTTAGAGTGTCGAGTCTTGGTTTAACAACGCCATTCTTCGTATGCATTTAACATAGAGATTTTTGACTTGCCACCACTAAATAGCCTATCCCACCAAACCCTTGTTTCCCTACCGTAAGTCTAACATTACAACCCTTTAAAAGACCTCTTTGATAGTCTTTCCTAGGTGCTTACGCCAAAGCGATGGAGGTTTAATCTATTCTCAAGCCTATGGTACCCTATGTACTAGGACCGGTTAATGAGTGTTTATCTTCCATTTCCTATTTGTTATATTTCATATATACACCGAGAGAGATGTGAGTATCAAACACCCCATGTGAGGTACTAGTATGTAATTCCGTGCTTGTTATGACTTTTCAGGGGCTTATATGTGTTGTGGACCATTTTAAATCAATGCTTCATGACCCTAACTTATAAATTAATTGGCTAAAAGCACATTTGCTTGAGGACAAGCAAATAACAAGTGTAGGGATATTTGATAAGGTTTTAAAAGGTACCATTTTGAGGGTCGTTTAAGCCCTTATTTGATCACTTTTGTATCCGTTATTGCTTAATATCGTTCCTTTTCACTTTTAGGTCTCTTGAAGGCAAAATCTTTGGAATGGCACTTATTTGGACGAAAAGGCGCGAATATGCGAAGAAAATGGCCAAAGTCGAATCGAGACACTCAAAGCTGCTGAAAGCAAGGCGACGGCGCCATCGCTTATCTGCTGACGCCGTCGGAGGATTTTGTGAGGATAAAGAAGCCAAAAGCCCTATTTTCAAGAGACGACGTCGGGCTTTAAAAGAGTAGGTGTCGCTACTCGGACGGCCTAGATGCGACCAGACGACGCCGAGTCGAAGAGGACGGCGTCACAGACATAAGGTGGCCCGTCGCAAGGTTAACAGCCAAGACGAAACCCTAATGGCGACACGACGGCGTCACAAAACATAAGGTGGCCGTCGCATATGTAATATTATATATAGAATCCGAATTTTTCGGTTTAAGAGAGTCTTTTGTGGGTAAAACCTAAAACCGAACCAAGGGTGTCTTGTACAGTATTTTAGGGTTCCAAACCCTATCTTACATCAAGATAAGTATTTACTTCATCAATACAATTATGTCTTTGATTATTTGTGTGTATGCTTGCATGTTCTCCATGTCCGGCTAATTTATTTGTGTGTTTGCTTAGGGAGTATGAAACTTAATTATTGAATATTGATTGGTTGTTTCTTATCTTAGTTGATCAATGATCTAGTAATGCGATAGGTCATTCGTTGTGTACTTAATGCTTGATTCATCTTTGTGAACCTTAGAATATAATTACCGAGTAGTTGTAAGCTAAACCATCAAAGAGTGCCTTAGAGTAAGAGTTTATTATCCCTAGTGGGTTTTGTAGGCGAGACCCTTTGGTAAGTTCAAAGAGTTAGGGAGAAACGCATACCCTACAACTTTAGACACACAACGCAACTAAGAATAAAGGCGTGACAACTCAACCATCAATAGGAGATAATTAAGGAGTAGTAAAACCTAAGTAAACACATCTTTAAACTATCATACGAGCACACATTAATTAGACATAGACTACCACCACCTTAGTTTAGATAATTAGATAATAGTAGAGTAATCGGTGAAATACCAACCCCAAATCCAATACCCGAGATTCGTACTTTTCAATTTCCTAAAAACATAAAAAGATAAAAAAAAATAATCTTCCTCAACCTTAACCTTAGCGTAGTAACTTCTCACTAGCATTCCTATTCCCTAGAGAACGATATCAATACCGTGGCTTACCCTAATACTACACTACAACGATTAGGTTCACTTGCCTAGGGTGTTGAAAAACTTGCTCGACGAAAGGAAGTTCCTTTGACCCCGAGCAGCGCTGCGTAAGCGTATCGATAACTATATTAGGTCAAATGAGGTTCCACGCGTGACTTTACACGTAACTATTTCATCAACTACGGCATAACCAAGTTTATTAAAGACTACGGCGTAACCACTTATAAGGTTCTGTAGTAACTAGCGAATCTAGTGCAAAATACGGAGGAATTGAAGGTTCTGGCGTAACTCTTGTTATGGTTCTGTTGTAACCCAGATTTAACCTATAAATACCCACAATTCCAGCATTTCTAATCATCCCATTCCACACACAACAATCGAGAACGTGGGAAAAAGCTCAAGGCGGTCTAGAGGAGCATCGAAGTGTCTCGAGGAGAAATCACTCCCCTACGATAAGCATTAGCGTTTTATATTTTCTTTACTTTCAATTCATGTATTTCATACCTTTGAATATTGAATTGGTTTGTATGATTAATATGATGCTAAGCACCTCTTGGTCTTGGCCTAGTTATGATTCATAATTGTTTTGTTTGCGTTTACATTACTTCCGTACAATTATTTCTAAGTGTATGCATGCATAGTTTATTGGTAGCCACCCTTGGTTCGGTAGTTTTGAATGGCGGTGAGGCCAATTTTCTAGGAGATATGACCAATGACCCTAGGTGAGCGGATTGAGGCGGGAAGGGTAAGATATGACCAACCGGCGACCCTTTCTACTTGTGCGATTTGACCAACCCGATCACCTACCGTTTAGATGAACTTAAGAATTAGGGGTGAGTGTTTAAGTTGCTAACGCCGGGCACTCACTATTATAGATCTAGCATGTAGCGGTACTTAATGACTTGGCTTAGGGGACCAGGAACAACAGGACTTATGAGGAGACACCTGACTTCTCTTGTGGTGGCATCTTTGCTGATAGGTTAGGGCGAATTGACCAAATGTTGTCCTCTCAACTTTGACCCCACTTGAAGTAATTGGAAGTAAGTAGACGTAGACATAACTAGCTAGGAGGATTAACTAGGTTAGCACCACTCTCCTCTATTGATTTACCCTTTACCATTTATCAGCTTTTATTTGCTTTATTCTGCTTTAGTAGTTTAATTAATTAATTCCCTATCGAAACCATTATTAATCTGTGACACCTAGACTTAGTAATAATCCAACACACATAGCTCTTGGGACGACCTCGGCTTTACCGATTGCTACACTACACGCAACTGCACATGCGCCTGTTAGTGTACTAGGGTGAACCATAGGTATAACGAGACTTTATAAATATTAAAACACAGTCGATAAAACCTACATCATTGGTTGAGCCAAAAATGATGTCATCTACATATATCTGAACCAACAGGATATCATTCGACACATTCTTGATGAATAGAGTCTGATCAATCTTCCCTCTTCTGAAGCCATTGCCCAAAAGATACTTGGCTAATGTTTCATACCAAGCTCTTGGGGCCTGATGCAGACCATAGAGTGCCTTTTGTACCTTGTATACTTTGTCAGGAAAGGTTGGATCTTCAAAGCTAGGAGGTTGGCAGACATATAACTCTTCTTCAATCTTCCCACCGAGGAAAGCACTCTTCACATCCATCTGGTATGCTATGAAGTCTTTATATGATGCATAGGCCAGGAATAATCGAATAGCTTCAATCCTTGCTACTGGAGCAAAGACCTCTTCATAGTCAATCCCTTCTTGTTGTGTATACCCTTGAGCTACCAATCTAGCCTTGTTCCTTATTACCACACCCCTTTCATCTTCTTTGTTTCTGAAGACCCATTTAGTGCCAATAGCTCTTTTGCCTTCAGGAAGATCCACCAGAACCCATACATTCTGAAGTTTGAATTGGAGAAGCTCTTCTTGCATTGCTTCTACCCAGTATTAATTTTCAAGAGCTTTGTAAACTTTCTTTGGTTCTGCTTGGGAAACAAAACAAGCAAAGAGACATTTTTGTGTGTCCCCATGGATTTTCTTCATAAATGGCACTGAAGAATCCAGTCTCACTATGCTGAACTTTAGCTCTTGTAGTTCTTTCAGCATTGACATCCCCAATAACATTCTCCAAGGGATGATCCTGATTGATTCTTCTGTGTGGTGTAGCAGGAACATCATAAGATGAAGCTATATTAGTAAAATCAATCTCATCAGCTTCACCATAGGGATCAGGAACCTCTGTGTTAACTAATGGAATAGAAGAAGGACCATCAGTACTAACTTCAGGCTCATCAGTACTAACATGTGGCTTTATCAGTATTAACCACATTAGTATTGATCACTTGAGGTTCTATCACTGTGTCATATGTATTGGTTACACCTTCTTCAGGATTAGAATTATTTGTCTTTTGAGGCTGATCATCATCTTTGTTTGCCTCCCTTGAAGAAGTGCTTCCAACTGAGTTGTCCTTCCAAATGGGCAATAGGATGCAATCATCATCATCATCAAAACCAGCATCAAGACCTTGCTTTTCTCCTACAATAGTGTTAGAATCCACAGAAACAGGCACATAGTTCATAGATTCTATTAGCATATCAATATCAAAAAGCCATTTTGGTCCTTGTCCCTCTACACTAGGTTTCTCCTCAAGAAACTCTATATGCAGATTCTCCTCTATCCTTCTAGTTCTAGAATTATAAACCCTAAAGGCTTTACTATTCAATGAGTAGCCAACCAGATATCCACTATCAGATTTTCCATCAAACTTACCTAAATGGTCAATGGTATTGAGAATAGAGACATGACACCTAAAGGTTTAAGAAAGTCTAGGTAGGCTTTCTACCTAAAAACAACTCATAGGGAGTCTTGCCATGAGGCTTTACTATCGATGACTGCATTACGAACATAACAAGCAGTATTAACTACCTTAGCCCAAAATATTGTGGGTAACTTGGAATCTGCTAACATAGTCCTAGCAGCCTCAATCAATGTCCTATTTCTCCTTTCAGCAACCCCATTTTCCTGAGGAGTCCTAGCTAAACTAAATTCTCTTTTAATGCCCTTAAGCTGACACAAATCATTCATCACTTGGTTTTTAAACTCTGTCCCATTATCACACCTAATGATTTTAACTTTCTTATCAGTAAGGTTCTCTACTGCAGTTATGTAATACTTAAAGATTTCACTGGTCTCATCCTTAGTATTCATGAAGAAAACCTAAGTAAATCTGCTAAAATCATCAGTCACAACCAAATAATACTTCTTAAAATTTAGGCTGCTAACAGAGATGGGGCCAAATAAGTCCATGTGCAGCATATGAAGTGGTTAGGTGATAGAGTTAAAAACCTTGGTCTTACAAGAGGCTCTATGCTGCTTCCCTTTGAGGCATGCAATACAGGTCTGTTTATTTTCAAATCTTTTTGAAGGTGAACCTCTTACAAGGTTATTTTTATCTAAAAGATTGATTACCTTAAAGTTCACATGACCTAGCCTTCTATGCCATAACATAGATTCATCCAAAGAAGTTGTGGCAACTAAACAAGTGAGGTTTTCTTTGGGAACTATGTTTTTCATACTTACACTGTACAGATTGCTTTTCCTAGGGAACTTAAGAAGCACCTCATCTTCACTAGGCAACTTAAAATTAGAAGATAAAACCAAGCAATCAGTATCTGTGAGACACTACAAAAAAATGGCCATTTAGTGACACACAAAAAGTGCCACGAGAGTCCGTAAGTGTCACTAAAAGCCGGTTAGACATTTGGTGGCGATTAAAAAGCATCACTACTATGACGCCACTAAAGGGTATTAGTGGCACTTTCAAGTTAATGTTCTTTGCAAATATAAGGGATGTAGTGGCACTTAATAATCATCTCGATGAGACCAAAAGCAGTTATCGCATTGTGCGTTGTGCCTCTAAATGTTTTCTTTTAAAATAGTAGAATGGATTTAATCACATGTATTATGTGCTAGCAAAGCATATCTCGATAGCATTTCGTGTTCTATATCTACAAAATATTATCAAAGGCGAGTTTGATTCAACCATAACACGTGAAACAATCAACTTAAAGATTTACATGAAAAAAAAATATTCATTAATCAACAAAGTTTTCCAATATAAATACAAACATAATAGAACTAATTAAGTTTAAATCTCCAACTAAATACATAATACTATAAACAATATATAAAACTAGCAAAAGAACTAAAACTTCATTCTTTGTAACAGATCTTCGATATCTCTTAAAAGCACAAATCTGTGAACAAACAAAAAAAATGTTAGAGATGATCAACATATTAAATTAAATGTTAAAAATTCATAAGTTGTAAACACATTAACAATTCGTAAGAAGAGTACCTGGTGTTGATCTCTTTTTTTCTTTAGTCCTATCCAAGACTTTTATAAATATTATGATTCAGTAATATCATAATGAATGTTGCAAGATAAAGTATTATAAAGGCAAAGATATGTTTTAATGGACACGAAAGGCATAATTAAGCAAGTAGCTTGCAAAAACTTACTGTACATAATCTCACCAATCATTCGATATGTTTACCTTTTTCTTCATAACCATCCCTAAAAATAAGAAAGATAATAAAATTAAAAGAATGAGGGTTAAGATTAGAAGAATAAAGGTTGGAACACTTACATGCCTTGATGATGCCTAAAGAAAAAAATGCAAAATGCGGCTAATGACATTGAGACCGAGACCATTTGATGTAGGGTTTTCTGAATGCAAATATTAGATGCAAAGTTTGAGAGATTTTAGGGCCCGCTCAAAGTTTTATGTTTTTTGGACACGCCGCCTAAATTGATCAAATATGTGAAATTATTTTAGGCAATAGTGTCACAATTGGTAAAAAAATAAAAAATATCAATTAATTATGATTTAAGACAAAACATTTTTTATATATCGGGTTTAATTTTCGCCCTCCATTTTTATTTAATATAATGAATGAGATTAATGCTAATAAAAATTTTTTTCTTCAAATACTAATATCTTTTAAACCGTTAATCTTTAAACGAAAATAAATATACCATTACAACAAGCATTTAATTATCTTTCTATAGATAGGCACTTTGATACATTTTCGACAAAAAAATTTTTCGTGTCTTTCACTTTTTTTTTTTTTTTCATTTTTTTCGTTCTGAAATTTGCATGAAAAAGTTACATGTGTTGAAACACTAATTTGAATATCACATGTGATATTCAAATTAGTGTTTAATCACATTTGTTTTTCATGCAAATCTCGTATTCGAAAAAAAAATGAAAAAACGTGAAAAAAATGATTTTTTTTTTCAAAAGTATATCAAAGTGCCCGTCTATAGAAAGCTAATTAAATGTTCGTCGCGATGGTGTAATTATTTTCACTTAACGATTAACGGTTAAGAGGTATTTAAATTATAAAAAATAAGTGAAATAATAATATTTTTTTAATCTCAATCACTGATTTCTTTTTAAATGGAGGGTGTAGATGAGTCCCTTGGTATGTGAGAAAAGTTTGGTTTGCAAAATAACTCTCCTCATTAAGCATTTAATGGCATGAAATGTATATATGTCGCTAATTCTAGCAAGGCATTAATATATACTTGAGTTTGTGCCATTGTTAACAATGTACATCAATGGCAGAAAATGTTAACTGCCACTAAATAGATAATATCTTTGATGACACACAATGATCTGTCACTAAAAACATACTACAGCGGCACATATATATCTTGTCACTAAAAATGTGTGTCACTAAATGGCAATTTTTTTGTAGTGAGAGAACAAAATTCTTTTTGTCACACATTTGTGACACACTGAAAAGATTGTATTTGAGCTCTTTCATATAGTACACATCTTCAAAGTCCAAATTACCAGTCTTGATTGTGCCTTTACCAGTAATTCTTCCACCTATACCACCTCCAAAGGAAACATATCCGACATTCAAATCAATGAAGTCTGAAAGATAGGATAGATTTCCTGTCATGTGCCTGGAACAACCACTGTCTGAATAGCCAAGATCATCATTATTGTTGGAATGTCCCTGCACACAAAATAAAGGAAATTAGTTCCTTTTAGGGACCCAAGCCATTACTGACTTGGATATGCCTCGTGCATCAATGTAATCATATTTCTTGAGAGTAACTAATGCACTGTTGGGTTGAGTAGTCTTTCTAACCCAACAAGTTGAGGGCTTAACAACATTTCCCTTGATTCACTTAGCAGCACTCACTTTAGAACCAGCAGATTTCATTTTAGGCTTAAAAGTATTAACTTTTGGCCTATCAGTATTAAGTTTTGGCTCATAAGTATTAACCTTTTTCTTGTAAAACTTGATTTGTTCATCATAAGATTTAAAGGTTTGTGCTATTCTAGCATGAAAGGGCCTTGGTGAAGTAGATGGTGAAATACTCTGGGTTGTGGTCTAGCAGTATTAACTGGCTTTGTAGTATTCAAAGATTTTATGCCAGTTTTAAGAAGAACTGCTCTTGGGGTCATGATGGGTTGAGGTCTCATGGGGTGTCTGCATTGAGCCTGCAAATGAGAAAAACTTCCACACACAAAGCAAGATTTGTTATACATGACAAATTCATCTCCTAGTTGCTCAGATTTTAGCTTATACCAGTTTCTTTTGTTACCTCTAGGACTAGATGACTGTGTCTATACATCTCAATATTTCTTGGTTTCCTAACGGTGTGTCGCTTGGTCCCACTGAGTTTAGTGGTCTGTTCTTGCTTTGGTTCACGGACTCTACACTTGTCTTTTATTTTCAAACACGTACACCTCGGTAAGGAAGTGTCACTGGCACTTTCAAATGTCTCATCAGTCTTTTCAGCCTTGGACCTAGTGGGTTCTCGGAAAAATGTGGGTGCCTTAAACTCTTCTAAGCCAGTATGTTCAAGGTCTATGCCAGGTGGTAAGGGAATACCTCTTAATGGTGGTGGTGCTGTCTTATAATCCATACCAGATTTGGCTTTGCCAATTAGTGCTTTTTCAAGGTATCTATCAATTCTCTTTGAGTTATAATGTTGTGTATCTTGAAGAGTATCAATACTTAGTTCTATGTTGTCTTTAATTTGTGTGACTGATTCGTTGTGAAGTGAGTGGTGAAAAACACAATATCAACGTATATCAAAATAACCGTAAAATTCGACAAATTAACCCTTTAGGAAAAAGGTCAACGTGCCAAACCTCACGGGTGTGATAAAAGTGATACCGGAAAAGTGGTTTCCCGGGTCGTGTCCCAACGAGGTGTGAATGGAAGGATTCGTTGAGTTTCGTGATTTGAACTTGAATTGGATTTTAATGATTTGGATTTGGTTACTGAATTCTACAATTAAATGAATGGGAAAGTAATTAAGGCAAGGAACCCTAATAAACTAAAATAAACTAACACTAAGCCTAAGAAATGATAAAACGAAGCTACACTAAGTCCTAGGGTGCAAAAAGCGTAAAAGCAGGAAAACAACCCGAGCCATAAGCGTAAAATTTTGCAATTTAAGGGCTACGGGTGTGAAATCAATTTTCCTACGAGCTATTTGACTAAAAATAATTTTAGGAAAAAGCGGAATATTTTTTTCGACTTTTAAATTAATTTCTACGAATTAAAATCTATTTTAATCTAATTAAAAATTAAAATACTAAACTACTTTTGAAAAATCTGAAAAATTACAGAAAACTACTTTAAGTTATGCTTGATCTAGGAAAATTAAAAAATCAGTGGGTTACTTATTGAAATAAGCTGGAAATAAGCTCAAAAGAGCTTAAAGGTGAAACTGCCTAAAATGCCTTAAAGGATTTGTTTGTGTAAAGTCTAACGAGACAAGACCCAAGGGCGCAATGGTAATGAGTGTGGTGTTGAGATGGATGGCGTGGGTTCGAGTCCCAGCCATGCCATTTTTTGCAAAACATTTTTTTTTGATTTTTCTTTTCAAAACTTCAAGATGCAACCAAATTGAGCACTTTTACAAAACTTTACTTATGAAAACCTTGGGAATAAGTCGTAAGCGACTTATATCTCAACTATTTTGGACAAGTTGTTTTGATGATCTAAAACAAGCACCCCTTTTAGCTAATGAATCGCATAAATAAGCTATACAAACGGTAAGCTAGGCTAGAGATGAAAATGGGACAAGCTACCTTATACTAAGCTAAGTCTAAATGAAGCTAGGGAGTTCTAAAAGGCGAAGGTGACCCTAAGTGCTAATGGGAATAGCGGTTGGGAACAAATGAGTCTAGGGGATCCTTAAACGCCTATAAGTGAACAAATAAACAATGACAAGGCAAAAGAAAACACCTAATAAGTGGTTAAGCGAACTAAACTTAACTAAGCTAACTAAATTTACTAAAGCATAACTAATGATAAGCGATTAACGAGTTTAATAAGCTAAAATAAAGAGTGGTGACTGTCTTGATTTGCGATCAGGTGAAAAAGCCTTTGAGGTCTGTTTAGAGCTTATTCATAAGTCAAGGGTGAGATTCCATCAAATTAAAGCTACAAAAACAAAGTCGAGACATTGGATTATCCCATTAAGCTAAGTGGTAGGCAAAAGAAGCGATTACATAGCTTATAAATAAGTCAGAAGATGACTTAGGACCCCTTTTTACTGATGCTGACAAAAAAACGGGTGAGGGACAGATTGTGACTTCAATTTAAACTAAGTTGAGAGAATCTTAGATGCATGAAACTGAAACCAGATCTAGTTGGGTTGGTACAGATGCTAGAAAAACAATGTTGACGAGCTTCTAGTTGCAGATAAGTCAGAACAGAGCCAAGAAGAACAAAGAATGGTCGCTCTCCTTTTTTAAAGTGTGTGATGAGCCTTTTTGTTTACTTGAAATGTTGCAAAACTTCCTCAAACACTTGAAAACCTAGTTAAACTAACTCATCGACATCAAAACTACTTGATGCATTGGTCAAAGTGGGTAAAAATTGTTTGTGACCCAAAACCAATTATATACCAAACACCCATAGCGGTTTAACTAAAGCGATTTGAAACCAAGATTAAGATTAACAGAGGCAATAAATTAACCAAAACCACTCTAAATCTTAATAACTAGGAATAGAAACCGAATTATAAAAGAAAAAGCAGAGAAAAAAACTTCCTTCATTAATTTTAAAAGCAGTTACAACTAGAAATTTTAAAACTACAACTGAATTGAAAACTAAGACTAGGGGTGCCACTTTTAAACACAACATGATCTATTTATACTAAGCTAAGATCTTCAAGTCTTCAAATCTTGTGTGTTTCTTTTGTGAGAGCAGTGCCAAAAACCATCCTTGTGCTATCTTGAATTCAATCTCGGTAGTCGAATAAGTTAGGTATCTTTTTGAGCTTATCTAAGCCATCCATGAGGCCCTTTGAAGCTGGGATTGCCATGGTGGCAAGCCTTGGGGAAGGGTGAAAGAAAGTAGTGGGTTTGGGATTAGGGATTATTTGGGTAAAAGGATTAAGGTGGTTTTGGGTTTGATGAAACTGGATAATAGAGGGGGGTTGAGTGTTTGGGAAGCAGTGAAAAGAGGAGAGAATCTAGGGTTTTGGGGAGCAGGGAAGTCTTGGGCGGGAAAGCAATGGGGAAGACAGGGGACGTGGTTGGGTTTTGATATCACTTGACCGGGTCAGGGGTGGGTTGACCGGGTTAAAGGGATTGGGTATTGGGTTGGGATTATTGGACTTGGGCTAAAAGTAGTTATTGGACTTAGGATTTAACTTGGATCCAAATTGTAGTTTAGGGGCCAAAAGTGTAAAATCCGAAATTCCAGGGATCACTCATGTCAATTCTGAAAATGTAATCCAAGGTCCATATTTGTGATTCTCAAATAGTGTAAGGACCGAACACCTTAAATGTGAAACCCGAGGACTAAACTTGACAATTTAAAATCCAGGATCAAACGTAATTTCTCAAACTTTTGAAATTTTTCACCAAAGGATTAATTATGACAACTTATGATTTCAAAAGGACCTTTGGTGACTTTTCTTTTAAATTACGTGCTCGGGGACTATTTCATCAATTTTGAAAGTCGGGGACTGAAAGCGCCAATTATGCAAACTTTGTTCGTTTTCATTTGTTTTAAACATTTTGCATCCGAAACATATAAAACACAATTTTGAGATATTTTAGTATTTTGATGCATATCGGAGTGTTTTAGATGTTTTGCGATTCGGTTTTGACTAAAGCGATGAGTGAATCACGACTCATCAAATCCCCACACTAAAGCATTGCTAGTCCCTAGCAATCTTTTGAGAAAACATAATGGATTTGAGTCTCTTTACCAAAAGCCATTACTCGGAGTAGCCAAATGTTTCGATTCAAGCAAGAACCATGGTACACCGATAACCATGTGATTTTGAGCAAACCACCGACTTTCAACGGTTTGATTTGTCTTTACCGTGCCGTTTGCTTCGGACTAGCCAACTCTTAGATAAATTATCAATATTCTCTTTGGTGAGTCGATTACCAATTATGGTTTTCCATGCCTTTACCACAAGCCATAAACTTGCGGGCTAGCCAACTCTTCACTAATTAAAGATATGGTGAAATTTGAACACCATACAATTTTGGGCAAATTGCAAGTCGTCAACGGATTTGATAAATCTTTACCAAGAGCCGTTTGCTCTGGATTAGCAATCCTTTTGTTTTTAGACATGGCGGATGATAACCGAAATAAGTGCAAAACACCTATTCCAAAAAAATTTTGGCCAAAAATGGGGAATTGGTGGATAATACATGATAAAATTCGCGAAATTCCCCACACTAGAAATGAATATTTCCCTCAATATTCAAAGTACCGCGGTTATGCGAAACTAAAACGTAAAGGGAAATACTACGGCCATTATTTGGATTTTTTTTTTTTTTTTTTTTTTGAAAACCTTTATACAACGTTGAGGCAACTCCCCGCACTAGGTGGTAGAAAGTAGAAAGAAATCGTAAATCTGGTGAAAACCCATATAGCGTGCTACTGTTTTTGATAACCGAGTCGCTAGCTTGACTCGATCCCCGCATTCATTGGTTCGTGGGGAAAGTTTGTAGATCCGGGACAACCAAGGATGGTATGTCCCCTCCAAAATAATGTTTCAATCTATGTCCATTCACCTTGAAGTTTGGCCCGTCGGTTTGAGATAACTCGACGGTGCCATATGGAAAAACTTTGGCAATGGTGAATGGACCGGTCCAACGGGTCTTAAGTTTCCCCGAGAAGATTTTCAATCTAGAATTGAAAAGAAGGACTCGATCACCAACGTTAAAACGCGGTTCTTAATCTTTGAGTCATGGATCCTCTTTGTCTTTTCCTTGTAAATCAACGAGTTCGTGAGGCTTGATCACGGAGTTCATTTAATTCATTGAGTTGAACTTTCCGGTGATCACCCGCGACTTAAGGTCAAAATTGGTATGCTTCAAGGCCCAATAGTCTTTGTGCTCGAGCTCGATCGGAGATGACACGCCTTTCCATACACAAGCTTGTAAGGAGTACACCGATGGGTGTTTTGAAAGCGATGCGGAAGGCCAGTGCATCTTCAAGTTTGTCGAGACCAAGAGGCACGGTTTTCACCTCTGGTCCTCTCCAAAATTCTTTTCAAACCACGATTGAAACTTCCACTTGCCCACTAGTTTGGGGTGATACGCGGTGAAAGGCGATGAGTGACACCGTACTTAAGCATGACTTTTGCGAATTGGTCGTTGCAAAAGTGCGTGCATCACGATCACTAATGATGGCACGGGAGTTCCAAACGGGTAAGAGAGACTTTAGAAACTTCACAACTACTCGGGCGTCGTTGGTAGGGGCGCTTTCGCTTCCACCCATTTGGACAAGTAATCGACCGCCACGGTATATACTTGTTCCTCGAGAAGACGGAACGGACCCATAAAGTCGATGCCCCAAACGTCAAGATCTCGCACACTTGAATGGCATTTTGAGGCATTTCATCTCTTTTAGAGATGTTGCTATGGCGTTGGCAAGAGTCGCAAGATTTGACGAGGTCATGGGCATCTTTGTAAATCGTGGGCCAATAGAAACCGAGTCAAACACCTTTTAGCGGTGTAGTTAGGGCCATGATGTCCCCGTGGGTCCATGATGACAAGCCTTTAGAATTTCATCGACTTTGGCCGTGAACACACCGTCGGATGACTTGATCCGCACAAACCTTAAACAAGAAGGGTCGTCTCGAAATAATGCTTAACATCTTTGAAAAATTTGTTCTTTTGTTGGGACGATATTCCTTTCACAACAAAGTTACCCGCATGAAAGTTTGCAAAGTCGGCAAACCATGGGGTACTCGAATTTTCATGATGAGATACCACATTAAGAGTCTCGAGAGGAAATGTTTCATTTATTTCCTTTTTCTCGAGCACACCTTGATGTGGATTTTCAAGACGAGAGAGATGATCAGCCGCTAGGTTTTCTGCTCCTTTTTTATCACGGATAATGATATCAAATTCTTGTAGGAGGAGAACCCATCGGAGCAATCTCGGCTTTGCATCTTGCTTAGCAAAGAGATATTTGAGAGCCGAGTGATCCGTATACACTATGCTTTTGGACAAGATCAAGTATGGCCGAAATTTCTCGAAAGCATACACCACGGCTAGTAATTCTTTCTCCGTCGTAGTGTAATGTGCTTGAGCTTGGTCAAAGTTTTGCTAGCATAATGTATAGGCTGGAAATGTTTTGATTTTCGTTGCCCAAAGCGGCACCTATGGCGAAATCGCTTGCATCGCACATAAGCTCAAATGGTAATTCCCAATCGGGGCAACTAGAATTGGTGCTTCCGTGAGCTTCTTCTTAAGAGTTTGAAAAGCTTCAACGCAATCATTAGAAGATGAAAGGAGTGTCCTTTTCAAGAAGTCGGGTCATAGGCGGATATTTTCGAAAAGTCTTGAATGAAACGACGATAGAATCGGCATGACCAAGGAAACTTCTAACTCCTTTGGCGGTTGTGGGAGGAGGTAATTTCGAAATGACATCGACTTTAGCTTTGTCAACCTCAATCCGCTCTTAGAAATCTTATGGCCAAGGACAATTCCTTCCTTAACCATGAAGTGACATTTCTCCCAATTTAGACTAAGATTAGTGTTTCACAGCGTTCACATCTTGTCCAAATGGGAGACATGTTGAAAACAATCCCAAAGACCGAAAAATCATCCATAAAGACCTCCATAGTCTTTTCGATCATGTCATGGAAAATGGTCATCATACACCTTTGGAACGTCTCGGAGCATTACACAAGCCAAAAGGCATGCGTCGGTAAGCAAATGTTCCATAAGGACATGTGAATGTGGTCTTTTCTTGATCTTGCGGTCAATGGAATTTGGAAGTAACCGAGAAACCATCGAGAAAACAATAGTATTCGTCTCCGCTAATCTCTCAAGCATTTGGTCCATGAAAGGTAATGGAAAATGGTCTTTACGGGTGGCTTCATTTAACTTCGATAGTCAATGCAAACACGCCATCCCGTAACCAATCGAGTGGGAATCAACTCGTTGTCATCATTTTCAACAACGGTAATGCCACCTTTTTAGGCACACAATGAGCGGGCTAACCCAAGGACTATCCGAGATAGGGTAAATCAATCCGCATCGAGAAGTTTTATGACTTCGCTTTGATAACCTCATGAATTTTAGGATTCACCTTCTTTGGTGTTGGACCGCGGTTTAAAGTCATCTTTCATGAGAATTTTGTGTGTACAAATCTCGGGTCAATACCCTTGATGTCGGAAGGTTCCAAGCGATGGCTCGCTTGTGTGACTTCAAAACCTTTATGAGGCGGCTTTTCATCCTCACTCAAGTCCTTAGCAATGATGACGGGTGATTTATTGTCACCCTCCAAAATGCATACTCGAGATGAGGTGGTAAGTCCTTAAGTTCGACCTCGGGAGGATCATTAGATTTTTCAATCGCTTTGATTTCCTCTTTATGAAGTTTTTGAGGAGGAGTGATGAAGGATCTTCATTGAGAATTTTCTCGATGAGAAGTATGTCTCCCTCAATGTCAATGGGAGCGTGATCTATTTCCATGGAATGAATCACTAGCCAAGTATGCTTCAATCTCTTCCAAAATGAAGTCACTTCCTCAAACGGAGTGAGGGAGGGAAGAGAGAGCAACAATAGGATCAATCGAAATGGGATTGCCACTCGAGAATCCAAGAATTTCTTGAGAATACTCCTCCGACACAATGTCAAGGACATCAATTTTGTTGATGAATTGTCTTCATAATTGGGAGAGTATTTCGTAACTTGATTGAGATTGAAAGTGGCTTCCTTGTTTACCCTCAAAGTAATTTCCCTTCATCAACGTCGATCAATGCACGACCGTTTTAAGAAGCACCTCCCAAGGATGAGGGGTACTCGGGATCGGCATCAAATTCGACAACAACAAAGTCGGGGAAATGAAACTTGCCTACTTTCACAAAACATCCTCGGCGATACCTAGCGGACGAGAACTTATGCGGTCCGCAAGCTCGAGGATCATACATGTAGGTGTAAGCGGAGGTAATGAAAGCTTTTTCCACATGGAGTGTGGCATCAAGTTAATGCTAGCGCCAAGATCGCCAAAGCGGAGCATTGAACTATGCCTTGAAAATCACATGGGATGAGAAATTTTCCGGGTCTCCTAACTTTTCGGAAGTTTTTAAGGATAACCGCCGAACAATTTTCGTTCAAAGAAGTTTTAGCCATTTGAAATCTTTTCTTTGTTATTCAACAAATTTTGATTGTTGGACCGAACTTTGGCATTAGAAGAAGAGCGTCATGAAACTAATCTCGAAGTGTAAATCTTGAAAGATTTGGATAAGCTTCTCCATTTGTTGACTAGTTTTATCACGGAGTTTTGGTCATTAAGCCTTGAAGGATAGGGAAGTGAAGGCTTAGGAGTGGTCATCGAACAACGGGTTCGAATGGAGGTAAGACCTCAGGAGATTGGACTTGTGCGGTACTTCGTGGGCTTGAGTTTTGCACCTTGTCCTTTGATACCTCGGGGTCTCGTTCCACATCCCTCACCGGAGAAGGATTAGGCATCAAGGGTCCCTCATAAGACTTACCACTTCGGGTGGCAATAGCATTCAATTCACCTTTTGGGTTGGGAATGGTATTACTCGGAAGAGCACCCGAACTTGAAGCTTGATTCTTTTGGCTCATGAGACTAGCAATCATGCTTTCAATCTTGCTATGAGATTGATCAATCTTGTTACTAGTAGTTCTGAGCTCGGAAGTGAAATCATTCTTCAAAGTGGTAATTTGATTTTGCATGGACACCATCTTAGCTTCATTGCTTTTGATGTAATTAGCAATGTCAATGAAAGCTTGAGGAGGTTAGGCATGCACATTTTGTTGAGGAGCTTGGAATCAGTTTTGATTGAAGTTTCCTTGATTTTGAAAACCTTGATTTTGATTTTGAAAATTCCGATTCTGACTCTGATTTTGATTGAACTGATGATTTCTATTTTGCACATTTTGATTGTTCGATTTTGATTAAACCCGGTGGTCCAAGGAAATTGTTAGAACGATAGGCGAGAAGGTTTCGGTCCCTTGCGGTTGGTAGGAATTACCTCCGTATTGTAGGAACCAAGCGGCATAAACGCTCTCTTGAGTGAAGCCACCGGAGGCTGGACACTCAAAATAAGGGTGGACCACCACAAGTTTCACAACTCTTGTTTACGACATTCACTTGTTGATTGTTATTATTGTGACTCAATTTAAGCGCGCGGTGGATATTTCTTCAATCTTTTGGTTAGAGTCGTGAATTCCGAAGATGGAAGGGTGGTAGATCTCCTTGACTCACTCCTCTCGCGGAGGAATCCCAATAATTGTGGTGGGCGGTCATGTTTTCAATGAGATCGTAGCACTCTTGGTCGCCTTTTCATAAAGGTACCACCGCAAGAAGATTGATCGTGTCACGATGTCTCGATGTTAACCCGTTATAGAACGTATCTATTTGGGTGACAAGCAACATGTTGTGGTTAGGACATCGATCAATCGAAAGCTTATAGCGTTCCATGCCTCAAATAAGGACTCATCGGGATGTCGCCGAAAATTACCGATTTCATTCCGTAGTTTCATCACCATCGACGGTGGAAAATATTTCGCCAAAAATTTGGAGACCATTTCGTCGAAACTATGGATTGAGTTCTTAGGAAGACGATCAAACCATGCGGTGGCATGAAGCGTCAAGGAATATGGAAAGGGGTATAAGCGAAGGCGCCATCGGTGACCCCATTTTGCTTCATACTTTGGGTGACGGTGAGAAATTTGTCGAGATGCTTGTTGGCATCGTCACCCGTGATCCGTGAAATTGGCAAAATTTTGGACTTGTTGAATCATGTGATGCTTAAGTCCAAAATCCGTGGCCTCGATGTTGACCGGGCAATTGGACCGCCCGCCCATCCATCGGGGTTGGCAAAGCTCCTCCATCGTTCGAGATCGGGAGCTTGATTTTGTGGCCCGTGTTGTTGGACTTGAGGTCCGTTCCTAGGTTATGTGTCATTGTGATTTGTTCAATGGTGCGATCTCGGGTATTTTTGCTTGGTTACGGTTCGTCTACGAGCTTATGAGCGGTCTTGCACTTCCAAAACAACACTTTCAATTAAAACAAGACCGAGGCAAAACAACGGTGAACTTAAACCAATAATCCCACGTGAAATGATCACTTCTACAAGTAAACGCACAAAGGAGCGGAGAGACTTTGTAGGTCGTGTGACTTATTAAAACCCGTCTCTTTTCGGCCGCAATTTAATGTCGGGCCGTCCTTATACCCTCACACAGTTTGTTAATCCGATAGAAATAAACCAAAACACGAGCGACACAAAGGCAAGTTTTAAATCTTTGGTTCGGGAACTTATAATGATAACACCTCGATTAAGAATGTTATATTGATTGTGTCTTCTATTTATTTAAAACAACAAGGAAAATCTTTTGTATTTTTTATCTTTTACATATATATACAAAGAAAAGAAAAATATTTTTGTATTTTGAATTTTATAAAACAATAGCTTCACGAGGAAGGTTCTTCAAGTTACAAATCGCAAAACTTCACGATATTGTCGCAACACACCTCCGGCAGCGCGCCAAAATTTGATTCGTTGTGAATTGAGTGGTGAAAAACACAATATCAACGTATATCAAAATAACCGTAAAATTCGACAAATTAACCCTTTAGGAAAAAGGTCAACGTGCCAAACCTCACGGGTGTGATAAAAGTGATACCGGAAAAGTGGTTTCCCGGGTCGTGTCCCAACGAGGTGTGAATGGAAGGATTCGTTGAGTTTCGTGATTTGAACTTGAATTGGATTTTTAATGATTTGGATTTGGTTACGAATTCTACAATTAAATGAATGGGAAAGTAATTAAGGCAAGGGAACCCTAATAAACTAAAATAAACTAACACTAAGCCTAAGAAATGATAAAACGAAGCTACACTAAGTCCTAGGGTGCAAAAACGTAAAAACGGGAAAACAACCCGAGCCATAAACGTAAAAATTTTGCAATTTAAGGGCTACGGGTGTGAAATCAATTTTCCTACGAGCTATTTGACTAAAAATAATTTTAGGAAAAAGCGGAATATTTTTTTCGACTTTTAAATTAATTTCTACGAATTAAAATCTATTTTAATCTAATTAAACAATTAAAAATACTAAACTACTTTTGAAAAATCTGAAAAATTACAGAAAACTACTTTAAGTTATGCTTGATCTAGGAAAATTAAAAAATCAGTGGGTTACTTATTGAAATAAGCTGGAAATAAGCTCAAAAGAGCTTAAAGGTGAAACTGCCTAAAATGCCTTAAAGGATTTGTTTGTGTAAAGTCTAACGAGACAAGACCCAAGGGCGCAATGGTAATGAGTGTGGTGTTGAGATGGATGGCGTGGGTTCGAGTCCCAGCCATGCCATTTTTTTGCAAAACATTTTTTTTTTTGATTTTTCTTTTCAAAACTTCAAGATGCAACCAAATTGAGCACTTTTACAAAAACTTTACTTATGAAAACCTTGGGAATAAGCTGTAAACAGCTTATATCTCAACTGTTTTGGACAAGTTGTTTTGACAGATCTAAAACAAGCACCCCTTTTTAGCTAATGAATCGCACAAATAAGCTATACAAACGGTAAGCTAGGCTAGAGATGAAAATGGGACAAGCTACCTTATACTAAGCTAAGTCTAAATGAAGCTAGGGAGTTCTAAAAGGCAGAAGGTGACCCTAAGTGCTAATGGGAATAAGCAGTTGGGAACAAATGAGTCTAGGGGATCCTTAAATGCCTATAAGTGAACAAATAAACAATGACAAGGCAAAAAGAAAACACCTAATAAGTGGTTAACTGAACTAAACTTAACTAAGCTAACTAAATTTACTAAAGCATAACTAATGATAAGCAGTTAACAGGATTTAATAAGCTAAAATAAAGAGTGGTGACCTGTGCTGATTTGCAGCAGTGCAGGCTGAAAAAGCCTTTGGGGGTCTGTTTTAGAGCTTATTCATAAGCTGAAGGGTGAGATTCCATCCAAATTAAAGCTACAAAAACAAAGTCAGTACATTGGATTATCCCATTAAGCTAAGTGGTAGGCAAAAAGAGCAGTGCATAGCTTATAAATAAGCTGTAAAGATGACTTAGGACCCCTTTTTACTGATGCTGACAAAAAAACGGGTGAGGGACAGATTGTGACTTCAATTTAAACTAAGTTGAGAGAATCTTAGATGCATGAAACTGAAACCAGATCTAGTTGGGTTGGTACAGATGCTAGAAAAACAATGTTGACGAGCTTCTAGTTGCAGATAAGCTGTAAACAGGAGCCAAGAAGAACAGCAATGGCTGCTCTCCCTTTTTTTTAAAGTGTGACAGTAGCCTTTTTTTGTTTACTTGAAATGTTGCAAAACTTCCTCAAACACTTGAAAACCTAGTTAAACTAACTACTGACATCAAAACTACTTGACTGCATTGGTCAAAGTGGGTAAAAATTGTTTGTGACCCAAAACCAATTATATACCAAACACCCCTTAAGCAGTTTAACTAAAACTGATTTGAAACCAAGATTAAGATTAACAGAGGCAATAAATTAACCAAAACCACTCTAAATCTTAATAACTAGGAATAGAAAACTGAATTATAAAAGAAAAAGAAGAGAAAAAAAAACTTCCTTCATTAATTCTAAAAACAGATTACAACTAGAAATTTTAAAAACTACAACTGAATTGAAAACTAAGACTAGGGGTGCCCTTTTCTGGCTTACAACATGATCTATTTATACTAAGCTAAGATCTTCAAGTCTTCAAATCTTGTGTGTTTCTTTTGTGAGAGCAGGCAAGCCAAAAACCATCCTTGTGCTATCTTGAATTCAATCTCAGCCGTCCAATAAGTTAGGTATCTTTTTGAGCTTATCTAAGCCATCCATGAGGCCCTTTGAAGCTGGGATTGCCATGGTGGCAAGCCTTGGGGAAGGGTGAAAGAAAGTAGTGGGTTTGGGATTAGGGATTATTTGGGTAAAAGGATTAAGGTGGTTTTGGGTTTGATGAAACTGGATAATAGAGGGGGGTTGAGTGTTTGGGAAGCGGTGAAAGAGGAGAGAATCTAGGGTTTTGGGGAGCAGGAAGTCTTCAAGGAAAGCAATGGGAAGACAGGGACGTGGTTGGGTTTTGATATCACTTGACCGGGTCAGGGGGGGTTGACCAAGGTTAAAGGGATTGGGTATCGGGTTGGGATTATTGGACTTGGGCTAAAAGTAGTTATTGGACTTAGGATTTAACTTGGATCCAAATTGTAGTTTAGGGGCCAAAAGTGTAAAATCCGAAATTCCAGGGATCACTCATGTCAATTCTGAAAATGTAATCCAAGGTCCATATTTGTGATTCTCAAATAGTGTAAGGACTGAACCTGCCAAATTGTGAAACCTGAGGACTAAACTTGACAATTTAAAAATCCAGGGATCAAAACTGTAATTTCTCAAACTTTTGAAATTTTTCACCAAAGGATTAATTATGACAACTTATGATTTCAAAAGGACCTTTGGTGACTTTTCTTTTTAAATTACGTGCTCGGGACTATTTCAATTTTTGAAAGTCGGGGACCTGAACGCCAATTATGCAAACTGTGTTCGTTTTTCATTTGTTTTAAACATTTTGCATCCTGAAACATATAAAACACAATTTTGAGATATTTTTAGTATTTTGATGCATATCGGAGTGTTTTTAGATGTTTTGCAGTTCAGTTTTGACCTAAAACGATGAGTGAATACGCACTCATCAGTGACTCTTTCTAGTTCTTCTTTTAACACAGTTATGGTGGTGTCTTAAAAATAAATCTCCCTATTAAGTACAACAGCTGCTTCAGTAAACTTTGACTTATTTTCTTTGAAATGCACAATTTGTTTTTCTAAAACAGCTAAGCCTCTTTTATGATTTGCTAAATTATAACTGGTTTTGGAAAACTCTTCAGCCAGTTTATCATATTGAGTTTTAAGAGACTCATATTCACTTAATGAGACACATGTATCTGAGCAATTTGATTTAGTAAGTACCTCAGATACCAAAGCCATATTGATTGGACTCTCCTCATCATCAGCCATGAAGCTCCAATCATACCCAGCACCATCAATAGCCACCATTGCTTTAGAGGATGAGTCATTGGTTTCACTACTCTTTCCCTTGTTCCTGGGGCTTCTGCATTCCCTGGAAAAATGCCCAAGCTTGCCACAGTTGTAGCATTCCACTTTTCCTTTGTCAAACCCAAAGATCACCATCATTGATCTTAATCGCCTACCGTTCTCTTCATGAACCTTCGCCTCATCCGATCAAGGCAATATTCCACTTGATATCCATCTCTTCCATATCATCCTCATCGATCCGTCTCGATCATCATGGGTGATCCGAGACCCATGTTGTTGCTCGAGAGATGAAAGCATAGATTGTACTTTCATTGATGCCTGTTGTAGTGGTAACCAAGCAATCAAGATAATATTAGTAATGGAAGTACTAACACCAAAACTGCCCTTATCGGACTAGTGATCGGATGAGCCACAAAAGCTATGTTTTGTGATCCAAAGACCGGAAGATGTAGTCAGAGGTCTTTTCATATCTTGTTCAATCACATTAAAGCTATTGGATGATTGTCCAACCCCATAGTTTCAAATCCCGCCTTGTTCTTCCATACAATGACATGAGTGTCCCATTTTAGTGATAGAAGACTTCTAACAAACCTGAGATTGATGTCCTCCTGAGGGATGTCCACACCCAATACAACTAGTTGACTGACAAGCTTTTGAAGCCAATTGTAAACTGAGTCAATGGACTCAGTTGCACCAGCAATGAAGTTTTCAAACTCTTGCTTCAAAAGAGCTTTCAGAGTCTTCTTGGTGATAGAGTTCCCACCAAATCTTGTTTCAATGGCTTTAAACAAGGATTGAGCATCCTTGTGCTTATTGAAGTTGAGTTGATGATCATCAGGTAATGCCATGAGAAGGAGACTTCTGACCTTGAGATCATTGCCTCTTAAGGCCATTTCTTCATTAGTGATGGGATCACCTTTGTTTTTAAGAACAACTTTGCCAGTCACTTCTTCAGAAACAATGGATTTGTAGGAGTCTCCATTGATCACAATGTTCCACAGCTTAAAGTCAAGCACCAAAAATTATTGTTCTATGCGCATCCTCCAGAGTTCATATTCATTAGGTTGCAACTTAGGAACTCTGGTAACAGCAATGGATTTGCTTGAATCAAAATCCATTTCTTCATATTTGTCACACAGGATCTTCTAAAAATAAAGCTTCAGGACACAAGCTTTGATACCACTTGTGGAATCCCAAACCTTGGATCTAGAACACTTAGCTTGTAAACGTGTAGTTGCCTTGGGATGGTTCCAAAACAACAATGAGAAACTTTGTTGTAGATACACACAAGTATGCAGAATCTACTTGAATGTACTTAGAAGATTAATGTAAGAACAAATGTAACACCAGTAGCTTCAATATTATTGATTAATAATACGAGTACTCTCCTAGTACTAGGGTGTTTACAACCTTGAAGCTTTTCTTAAGACGGCTAGAGTATTGGTTTTTACTTAACCTAGCTAGGATCTCCTTTTATACACTAAGGAGATCCCTTACAGAGATAACTATGCATTAAGTATATCATTTCTTCTATTGGTATAGAAGATATGTTGTTACAAACCTTGCACGACATTCTTAATATGGAATATTATTATCTCAACACTATCAGTACTAACTTTTGCACTATCAGTACTAACTAGTTACTACTTTTCTAACATCACTATCAGTACTAACTTTAATACTATAAGTATTAACTCCCAAAAGCGAATTTCCCAACATTTTGATCTTCAAATGTAAGTGACGCCGTCAGGTTATAAACTTGCTCAAATGTTATGAGCTGTCACATGTAAAATTTTCATCAAATTAGCCCAAAACGTGTTGTTTTCCAACTTTTGCGTCCCAAGTACCTAAAATATGAAAAGGAACGATTTAAGGTAATAACTGATCATAAGTTTACGAGTATAGAGCTTAAAGTAAATGTGCTTTTATCCAAACAATTTACAAGTTAGAGGGCATTTAACATTAGTTTAAAACATCCACATGTTCTACAATAGCCAAAACTGTCACGAAAATTATATACTAGCACCTCACATAAAGTGTTTGGATTCTCTCATCTCTTAGGTGTATAAGTTGTATAACTTGTATAGAAACGGGAATGTTAAACACTCTCTACCTTTCACAGCACATTGATTACCATAAGCTTGAGAAAATATCAAACCTTCATCGCTTTGGCATAAGCACCTAGGATAAGCTATCAAAGAGGGTTTTTAAAGAGTTGTAACATTAGGTGTAAGGGTATGAAAAACACGATTTGGCGGATATAGGGAATTTTACTGATGGCAAGTCAATCATCTACCTGATCACATGTAAAAAGGCGTTGCTAAACCAAGACTCGACTCACTAACTTCTAACTCTTTTTATATTTTTCGTGACTCTTTCTTGACTTAAACAAAATATAAAAAGGCAGGATGGTAGTCCGTATGTTTTTCTTTCTTTCTTTTTCTTCTTTTTTTTTTCTTTTTTTCTAATTTTTTCATTTTTTTTCTTCATATACTTTTGCCCTACCATCCACAAAATAATACATCAAAGGGATTTATAGTTGCATCCCTACACTTGAGCTTTTAAATATATAAAAACTAACTAATGACCCAAATTGCGAGGATCAAAACACGTGGAGTACTTAAACATTTACGTAAATATTACTAAACCCATGAGTCTCAATCATCCTAAAACCGTATACACAAGATATGACTCGGCTTAGCAACCATATAATGAACTAGACAATTAACCAAGGGTTTAACAAATAACAATAATGCACTAAAAATGAGTGCATACAAGGAAGGCTGAGGCGATTTGGTTGTACATTTGAGGGTGAATTGTAAACAATGCTCTTCATTAAACAAGCCTATGGTTAAACGGGTCGACTTTCCAGTTCATTTGAAGGTTTACCAACCAATAAATTTTTAAGGGCACAAATAGTATTAAAACTAGCAAGTGTCGGAACATGCAAAGTTCTATCTCACATTGCTACCACAATGAAACTATCATATCTTTAGAAGTCCATTGAACAAATGACAAATAATTAGATAAAGTCCATAATAGTGAGCCTATGGTTGGGTTAGCTTTGAATTGGGCTTAAAATATATATAAATTAATATCTATATTAAATGATCAAATAATAGTCATTGGACCTTGGGGCTCTTGGGCTCGATTGATAATCTGAAATCAATTTCTTATTAGTTATTTTTTTTACGTTTTCATCGTGACGGTTTGGCAAAAAGATGCAATATTTCTTTTGATCAGTTATATAACATAACGGTATTCAGAAGAGTTGCAATGGTTCAATGGAACGCTTCATACACTTTATATACAATTTTCTGATATGAAAGAAGACTAGAAAGCCAAAGATAATATACATAAAAGTCAATCATGAAGCCATACTAGATTCGCTAGATTCAAGTTACATATTTGAAATGATTGTTGTATCCTCTAAACAGTCATACTAGTTAGGACGAAATTCAGTTTAAGGACACTGCATTTACAGGCCTTAATCACGTTGTTGTATTATTTGATATTAGTGTAAACTATTCTTTAAAAATCTTGTGAAGAATTTTTAAGATGGATCAAACGATACTTAAACCTCATGTTGAAAAACCTATAAAGTTCAAAGGGTATGACCTTTGTCTTTAACAAAAGAATATGTTGTTTTTCTTGATAACGTTGCATGTGTCATATGTTCTCACGAATTCTAAACCAACATATCCATATGTAGAAGGACAAAATGTTTCTACTAAGGCACATGTGACAAACTATGAAAGGGCTGTCTTACAATGGAATCATAATGACTACAAGTGGCAGACTATGAAAGGGCCACCTCACAATAGAATCATATTGACTATAATTTTAGAATAAATCTTCTGATTGCTTTGGATGCTTCCATGTATGTTATTCATCCAACCTTTGAAACTGCAAGGGAGATTTGGGGATCGTTCAAAAAGAATAAAGGACTGAAGTTGCATGTTCTAAGAAATTTGTTATCGGTAAATTTCTAAATTTCAAAAAGTGGAAGTAGAAGGTATGGGTATTAACTCTAGCTTTCTTTTTTATTATTAAAAAGTTGCCCCAATCTTGGAAAAATTATAAGTTATAGCTTAAACATTTGATTGATGATGTGATTTTTTAGCAACTTGTACTCAAAGTTCGTGTTAAGGATGATAACAAGATGAATGAAAAGGTTGATGCAAATTCAATAGAACCAAATACAAACATGGTTGGAGAAAGTTCTTCTAAATCCAAGTCCTACCACAAAAACAAAGGAAAAAATGGTGGTGGTTTTGGGCAGAATTCTTCCAAGGCTAGAACGAAGGATTACACCCAACAAAAGAACAACGACTTCAAAAAAATCTAACATTTGTGGGTCTGTGCGAAACCTGGACATAAAGCTAAGGATTGTCACCATAAGAAAAAACATGGAGGTGGAAACTAGAGGAAATTCCTTCCAAGAAAATAATGTGGAATCACCAAAGGAATTTGCTAGAGTAATTGAAGCCTTTGTGACTACAAACACTATTGATTGGTGGGTAGATGTTGGTGCCACAAAGCACATCTGCAACTCAAGAAAGATGTTGGTATCTTACCAAAAGGTTTTCGAAGTTGCTGAACGTAAGAATAGAACATTGAAAGGCATGATAATATCAACATTAATTACTTCAGTGGCTTCTTATATTCTTTGGGGTGAAGCATGTTTTGATGCAAACATATTATTAAATAAAATTCCTTATAAAAAGAGAGATAAATCTCCATATCAAATATGGAAAGAAAAACATCCTTATTATAAAAGGATGAAGGTGTGGGGTTGTTTGGCAAGGTACAAGTACCTTTATCTAAGAGAAACAAACTTGGACTAAAAATAGTTGATATATTTATCTTGGTCCAGAAAAGAATAATGTTGCTTATAGGTTCCTGGTTTACAAATCCAATGTAGAGGACGTAAAAAATGACACAATTATAGAATCTGTTGCAGCATAATTCACTGAGAATAACTTTCCTTGTAAAGATAAAGACAAACAAGTCTCAAATCTAAGAAAAAATGTATTAGATGATCAGTTGTCTCAAGATCAAAGAGACAACAATTCTGAATTTCCACGTGATAATGTCAAACCTAGAAGAAGTAAGTGTGCAAAAGTCTATAAAGAATTTGGGCATGATTATATGACCTATATTTTTGATGAAAAACCACAAACATATAAGGCTGTTACGGATTCATCAGAAGCACCTTATTGGAAAGAGGCTATATTCAAAGTGAAATAGACTCAATTGTGCATAAAAATACATAGAAATTGTTTGATCTACCTTTGGGGCACAAACCAATAGGCTATAAATAGATCTTCATAAAGAAATTAAGACCTGATGGTTCCATAGAAAAGTATAAGGCTCATTTGGTAGCTAAAGGATACCGTTATAGAGAAGGTAAACATTTCTTTGATACTTATTCATCAGTTACAAGGATAGCCTCTATAAAAACGTTGATATCTATATCAGCAATTCATAACCAAATTATACATCAAATGGATGTAAATACTGCTTTCTTAAATGGTAAACTAGATGAATACATCTATATGCGACAATCTGAGGGGTTTGTTGTCAAAGGTTAAGAGCATAAGGTGTGTAAATTGATTAAATCTCTTTATGGCCTTAAACAATATCTAAAGCAATGACATAAGAAGTTTAATGATGATGATGAGAATTTAATGAACGAGGAAAATGAGAAACATGATGATGATGAGTATGAAGGTTGTATTTGTATAGTTTTTGAACTATGACAAGAGATGTTTCTTTGGAAAAAATGAAATGATGATTAGTATGTTTTTAAATAATTGTATATTGGTGTATGCATGGAAGATTATTCAAATTGAATAATTTGGGCAGGTTACTGGGAATTTTCGAAAGACCTTTAGGGACATGTATCGTCACAAAAGGTTTTAATAGTTTGTATTTGTCTTTTTTTCTAAATTAACCACTTTAGCGAAGACAAATATCATAGACAAATTTCATATCAAAAGGTCTGCATAACTAAATTTTTATTCTTTACTTAAATACTTATTGCGACAACAACTTTTTTCGAGGGTTATCAAAAATACCTAAGCCTGACTAACCCGATCCGAAGACGAATAGTCTTATTTGGGTTATGTTATGCGGGTTAAAAAAATCGTTATTTGGTTAATCCGAATAACCCTCACAAGAGATGTTTTTTTTAACTTCCTTACTATGTACTTTCATGTTTTCTACAAAAGTATTACCCACTTTTTTAAACTTTATGTTGTAATAGGGCTTATTCAAGTTAACTTGAACCGATGTTCAAAAAAAAAGAACCCAATTAGGTTGAACCGAGAACCCGTACCCAAATATCCTAAATCTTACTATCACCAAGTACGGGTAATGTTTTTCTTTCCCAAACCCCGATTAACCCGACCGAATAATGAATAGTTTTAGCGACATCTTTCTTCATTGCAAAAAGTTCTAACATGAGTAAACACGTAGGTTCGCAGGTGTCGTCGCAAAAACCCTTCAGCTACGAGCCTTTGCGACGACCCTTGTGCGACGACTTTTTGAGTTCTTGTGATGACATACATATACCATCCAAAATCCCATTTTTGACCTCAAAATGGATACTATATAAATTTTAGAGTTCACAAGAATGTGTTATTAGAAGTTTGATTTAGAACTCTTTTTTAGGGCATGTTTGTCTTAGCTTATATAATAGACTTAGATGGTTTTGTAAATTTGAAAAAACCTTGTAGACCCACTTTTTTCTTCTTATGAGTTTATCAAGTTGAGTTTACAAGTAATTCAAAGCCATAATCTCAACCGATACGTTTATAAGCCAGGAAAAATGGTTTACAAGTTTTTCTAAATTTACATACTTATTCAGAAGCCTGGTACACATAACTCAAACACCCCCTTAAACCCTTTCAACATGTAAGGGATCGAGAACATATGACTTTCATGTATCTAAGCTTAGGTATACAACCTTATCAAAAGTACATTTTGTTCTTAATCAAAATCATAAAAAATGTCATATCTTCTTATTTTCATCATTTCCTATCACTATTAGTAGTTTCTCAAAAGCACTTTTTCATTTTACGAAAATGAAAATGTATATATAGCAAGTTAATACTAATAAAAAGACTCGTCCAAAAGGTGCAAACTACACAACTAACAAAACTGAGTTTTCACCAAACAAATTTCATACAAGCTCATTTTGACATCATTTAGTCAATTTTGATGTTATTTTAAAAATTTTAAACAAGAAAATGTAGTTTTGAACTAGTAATATGCCTAAGCTTATTGATGAGGACGTTACTGGTAGTAGGAGTAAGGGTACTTCTACATAAGTAATCCTACTCCTAAACATACTGAGGTTATTAGATTCAAAACGTTACTTCCAAGTAACTCTACTCCGAGCATATATAAGTAACCCTACTGATGTTTCCTACAGGTTTTTTATTTGTGTCGTGTTTTTTTTATTTTAGTTTCTTTATTTTGTTTGTTCTAGAATAATTAGGTTTTCTTTCTCTACAAGTTTTATTACCCTATAAAATAGGACTTATGTTTCATTGTAATGGATCTTTTGATCATTAATTATTAATAAACTTCGTTTTTAGAGTCTTTACTATTGTTTGGGTTTTATTTCCTTGAGGTGGGCCTCGTATATCACCCTGGGATTATGGATTATCTAAATATGCTTTCGTGCGTCCTGTGTCAGTTGGCATCAGAGCTTCTTAGTATCCTAGGGTATTTGGTGTGTGAGGTTATACTTCAATTAATGTCTAGAGCTTGTTAACATCCTAGATGATGAATGGTGTAGAAGATTCAAAAACTTATATTGTTGGTGGGGTATGGTATGAAAAGCACATGGATTATGATTTTATCAAAACCATATCCAAACTTGATAGAAAATCCACTATCTATCAAAATCTACGTTACGTGTTCTTAGGTGGATGTAACAACCACAAAAACCATGAAGGTAGCAATTATGGATGTTCAAGAAATCGTCCAACTATAGGCGAATCTATTGACAACCGTAGATGCAACCAATTCCCGTTCAATAATGGAAGGGTTGATGAATGAGAAGAAAATATGAAGATGGAGATTCGACTACCAACAATCAAATTGTTTTGTTCAAAGGTTTTGATCAATAATAACGTATTTTCTTTACTTATTGACAATTATGGAGCCAAGAATTTGGTGTCGAGAAAATTGGTTAGCTATTTTAATTTACCAATTGAGTTTTGTCCGATTAGAAAAACACAAGTTTGTTGGGTTCCAATATTTATTGGTAAATCGTATAAATGTGAAGTGTTTTGTGAATTGGATGATATGGAAGATTGTCATGTTCAGTTGGGAAAATCATGGGGACAAGAAGTTCAAGGTTTTTATGATCTAGGGCGTAATCTTTACTTTTTCTTATGAGAAGGAAAGAGAATTGCTATGGTTTCATCCAAAGTAAAACCACAAATCACATACCCCGAGGTTGAGATTGAAGAAAAGTTGTTGAAATCCGATGTCATTGTTGATCAATGTGATGTTGAAGTTGATATGACAAATATAGAGGCATCGATAGAAGTACCGGAAAGGACAAAGGAAGTTGGTGTTTTGAAGACTTGTGATGAAGGAGTTGCATATTCTAAGGTTGAGGGAGATATGAAGGGTTTTGATTGTGAGCAAAAAATGGATTATGAATGCGTCAATGATTTAAAGGCTTGTGATTTTAATTATGGATTTATTTTTAATATGATTATCACAAATCCAACAAAGTTTTCAATGCCAAGCAAAGAAAATAATTTTATTGCAACTGAAGACTTGGGAATTGTTAGTAAGAAGTGCATAACTCGACATTTGATGTTATGGGGTAATCGTTGGGAAAGTACTCGAGTTAATGTGAAGCGCAAATCTACCCAAGATAAGGTTCGTCGTGAGAGGTTGTTCGAGGTAGATGAAGCTCTTGACAGTGAGAACTCGATGGCGAGTTCTTTTTAAGTGAGGGGGAATGATGAGGACGTTATTGGTAGTAAGAGTAAGGGTACTTTTACGTAAGTAATCCTACTCCTAAACATACTGAGGTTATTGGATTCCGAACGTTACTTCCAAGTAACTCTACTCCAAGCATAAGTAACCTTGGTGTTTCCTACAGGTTTTTTATTTGTTTCGTGATTTTTTATTTTAGTTTCTTTATTTTGTTTGTTCAAGAATAATTAGGTTTCTTTCACTACAAGTTTTACTACCATATAAATATAGGGCTTATGTTTCATTACAATAGATCTTTTGATCATTAATTATTAATAAACTTCGTGCTTTAGAGTCTTTAATCTTGTTTGAGTTTTATTCTCTTGAGATGCCCCTTATATATCACCCTTGAATTAGAGTTTATCTAAGCTTCCGCGTATCCTGCGTCACTTATGTACATAACAGTCACATATTCACTCTTCTAATATACTATTTATGACAATTTTTTAGAAATTAACAATATCAAGGAGTTTAGAAATACTTTCTTTGTCTCAAAATAAGTGTTTACATTTCTAGTTTTGATGTTTCAAAATAAGTGTTTATTTTGTATTTCAATCAATCAAAAGTAATTTTGGTTGGTAAGGATGATATTTAATTAGTGGAGTAGAGAGAGGATCAAATAAGAAGAAAAATTAAAATGAGAAGGATAAGAAAAAACCACAATCACACATTTCCGATGCACCTACAAATATAGATGCATCTTTTTTTTTTAATGTAATTTTAATTTGAAATGTGTGGCTAGAAATTCTTCTTATTCTTCTAATTTTAGTTTTTCTTGTTATTGCATCCCTTTCCTAGTTGAGTATTTAATAACTAGTGAGAAATTTTAAAACTTTATGCAATATGAAAGTAGACTTCTAATTTAAGACGATTATAAAAGAATTACTCCCTCCGTCCCATATTAAGTGTCCGCTTACATCATGCACAAAGTTTTAGAAATTTCCACTAACTGCACTCTCCACCAATCAAATATCATTTTTACCCACTAAAATCTCATCTCATTTGTTGAAATAGAATATGGACACTTAATTTGGGACATCCAAAGATTTTATTGTGAATACTTAATATGGGACGGATGGAGTACTTTTGTTAGGTGTAGATAGTTCGACATGAGCTGCCATAATGAGTGGTTCCGTACAAGTCCAATATCACTTTATTCTTTTTTTAATTCATGGTGTTCAGTTGACACAGTTATTCAGGACTCGCATACTCGAGCAGTTTGTGGCAAACAACATCAGGTGCACCATCTTCCCCACATCCACCTCTTCATAACCCCACAAGTCCATAACAATTCAACGAAACTAATATATATATATATATATATAAGTGTCATCAAACTTAATAATATCTTTCTTTTATAAGTCAAAGATAATGCAAACTCAAACTCTATCTATCAAAGGGAAAAAAAAAAAAAAAACTTTGGCTTGTACTGAAAATGACAGAAAATCGTAAATTTGGGTTTTTAATTTACTGTCTCAAATAAAGTGTGCTTTAAAATATGTTATAATTACATAAGTTTAATAACCTTATTCTTACCATAAATTATGTCGACTTCGCATGGGTTTGTGTAATTCTAAATATTTTTGTCAATAAACTCTCATTTCCTGACATATATATGCACACCACTTTATGTTTGTGCTAAGAAGGGAATCTTTGTTTCATCCGATTATTAATTTTATATTATGTTGATCGGCCATCAACAATGTATAGTGGCCAACAACCTTGTACCATTTTGATATTTCTCTCTTTTCTAAAAAGATATTGTTTACTTCAAGTAATTTTAATGATTTTATAAAGGAAACACTAACAAGATAGTGGTGATAACTGGTAAGAATAGAAGTTTAAGTACTTGTAAAGAAATATTTGCTACACGAGAAGTGTAAAGTTATATCGTTAACTTATACTTGAAAAATATACAAAGAAAAAGGAAGAGTGAACGATTGCGAAATTGGTTAAGAGTTAATTACAAGACTTGTTCACATAGTTATCAGACGTTCAAAGCTTAATAAGTACATCGGACGTCCATATTATGATATTTGCCCATCCCTTAGCCGGCATTTATCCAATACCGTCTATTACCTCATCTTCAATAGCTCCACTCGCTCCAGTTCAGCCATGAATCCACTCCTACTTTTTATCAAAATCTTCAAACAAATTAAAACCGTTTCATCAAACTGATTCAAGGCATGCGCGTACAAACACATGATATATAATAAAGACTTTAACCATATAAACATATATGCTATTCTAGTTTCAATGTGATTAATTTTATAAATATATTGTGCTAGAAAAAACGTACTTCCATAAATATAAGGTGTATCGTCATTGAACATATACATGCTACAGCATTCTTGGTTTCTAACATCAGGTTGCCAAAGGTGACTAGTTAGTTTCACTTTAAGTTTTTGTATTAACAAATACTACTCTGTATAAAATATAATCTGGCATCTATAAATTGTAGTGTTTTATACTTAAAAACCTTACTTGCTTCAAGTAATTGGTAGACGAGAAATTACATAAACATACATCATTGTACATGACAAAGCTTTACAGTGTTAGCAATCATTATTATCGAACATAATAAAAGAGTGTTTGGGACTTACCCGCTTAATTTTAAGCACTATTAGATATCACATCAAATGGCATGCATGATAAATATAGTAAATGAATTGCTAACTCAACTCTCCTCGCGATTCCCCGCCTTTTAGTGAATTCATTTCACAACACTCCAAATGATATGTGTTAGTTGTATGTGTTTGTTTGGGTTTTCCGTATCTTTCCCGTGACATCATTATTCCCGCATATAACCTTCACAATCTCTTTCTCGTCAAACACATCCCAAAAGTAAATGATTTTGATAAATAAAGTTCGTATTGATTGAAATAAATGTTAAAGTTATAAAAATTTGAACAAATTAAAATAAACATACTAAAAATGTAAATAGTAAAAACTCATAAAAATATATTAAAATGGATGAATTAAAGAGCACAAAATTTTAAAAAATATGGTGAAATTAGATCATAAAAAAATTAAACGGATTAAAAGATATTTAAATTTAAAAATAAAGGTGATTAACTAGTTAATTGGAAGTCGATACGTGTCTCACATTATCGGGCTCTTTATTTTAACATAGAGCCCTTTCCTTTTGTTATTTTTAGTTAGGTCGACACACGTCAATTAACGATTAGGACTTTTATCTAAATTTTTTGTGGATACCACAACTTAAATGCTTTATATAGTAAGTATAGATATAGAAAGCTTTTACTGTTTGATAAAAATCTGAAAGAAGCTATATCTCTTGGTCGTATTATAAACTTGTCAAAGTTGTTTTGCTAACGTGACCTTTGAGGGAATGAGGGGTACACCGTACAAACATGAAAAAAAAAATTAAAAGAGCACCTATACGATATGCAAAATTCGAATATATCGGGCCAAGAGGTTAGGTATGTTCATTGGTTCGGTTATTGGGTTGCTCGATTTAGTTTAATTAGAAAAAAAATTGGGTAAAATCAAAAACCGAATTTGAATTCGGTTTGGTTTTTGGTTGACCCGAATAACTCGAATGACATAATTTATGACTTTTTCATTTAGTTATATAGATTTTTAGCTAAAAAAAATCAAGCTTAAAAATATTATATTTATACTAGAAAAGAGTTTAAATATTTTTTTTTATATAACTTTATAAAAAATATATATATATTTATATGAATTCGATTTTCGGGTCGGTTTGGTTTTTATTTTGCCAAAACCATATCCAAACCAAAAACCATATATTTAATTCGGTTCGGTTACATGTTATATTTTCGACGACTTTTATTCTAATATCATAAACATTTACAGTGCGTTTCCTAAAAATAACGTGCAAGAAAAGTTTCATCGCTGATTTGATAACCAGGTAAACGCATTTATATATATTACCCTGTAAAAGTACACGATTATTACTCATCTGAATCTATTTTCAACTTTTTCATAGATCTTTCATAAGAACGTGGACAACGATGCAAGTCGTACTTCTGAGTTATTCTCTTTGACTTGTGGACCTGATTCGAATGTAACATCACTCACCATTGCTTAGTTAACGGTGTGAGCTTTCTGGTACACGACCACGATATACGTCGTACAACTCAAAACATCGGAATTTCATCAGCTGGCCTGATGGAGAAACGTACCATAGTCAGTTGGAATAAATTCGAGCGCTTAGTTATATCGGCTCTCGCAAGGTTGTTGTTCCGATGTAAATGGTTTGACACTAGAGCTGGCATAACAGGTCCGACACGACACGACACGACACGAACACGATAAGACACGGATCGTTATGGCCTAACACGAACACGACACGATAAGCTAATCGTGTCGATCTTAAAACACGAACACGAACATGAAAATTAACAGTTACACGAACACGACACGATAAGACACGATAAGAGGTCTTAATGACTCTTGACACGCTAAAACACGAAATCTTAACAGTGTCTTTAACAGTGTCTTAACAGTGTCTTTAACAGTCTTAACAGGTCTTTAACAGTCTCTTTAACAGTCTTACTGTGTCTTAACATGTCTTATCGTGTCTTATCGTGTCTTAACAGTTACACGAGGTCTTGACACGAACACGACACGTTATCTTATCGTGTCATCTTACACAAACACGAACACGACACGAAACACGATAAGCCCAAACACGAAACCTGTTAACTTCGTGTCGTGTCGTGTCGTGTTTTCGTGTTTCGTGTCGAAATTGCCAGCTCTATTTGACACTAGTAACACTGCCTCACGCTCCAAATGTTGTGTTGCTAAAAATAACATAACATGTACTTTGACTTATAATGATTCTTTTTAGAGATCAAGCATACATTCTTGCAACACAAGCAACACAAGTCTTCTACCTTGAAGACCCGGCTAGACGACCACTTCATTGGAAAGTCGTCCAAGATGTGAATCACTAAAAGATCTAGGATTGGGATGTTATCGTGGTAGAGCACGATCAAGATGTTATACATGACAGCAATTCATCATCTTGTATTGTTCACTGATTTGGGTAATTTGGATTATACGAGTTTGAGTATAAATGATAAATCAACTGAAGTGGATGCCCCGCTAGATATTGAAGTTTCTAATGATGATACTGATTTTATTGATGATGATGAAAATGATGTTACCCATGATAATGATGTTACTAGTGATGAAGTTGATGACAAAAGAGCACTTATTTGAATGAATTGTTATTATGTGTTTAAATGTGTAAATTTATTTGAATAAATTGTTATTATGTGTTTAAATGTGTATATTTATTTGAATGTGTGTATGTGTATATATTGGTCCACAAAATTATATGTTCTTTTACTTGTATTTTTACAAATGATGTGTGTAGTTGCTAGAGGACACAATGGTGATACTTGTGGTGATCCACTTGAGCAGCCCATGAGGTTACCTCACCAGTGCGAAGGTAAAAAATTGTGGATTATTTTATAAACTTGAATTTGATTACTTGTATTTTTATGCATCAGCACTTATAATTGTAGGTTCGGGTAAATGCGGCGTCGCAAAAACTAAGGCGTTAAGGAATACCGTTAAAAAAACGGTAGGCCTATATCGATTGAGCTCGAGCAGCATGATCAAACCATAGGCGACCATGCATCGTAGTTTGCAATTCTGATCGGGTAGCTTTTTCGGCACATTCCCCGTAATTATGATTCATGGGCTAAACTTCCCACAAAGGAAAAAGAGTTGATAATTCCTAGAATCATAAGTCTTGTTTATTTTAAATCTATTTTTATTGTTATCAACTGTTTAGATATGTGTGTTTTTTTATTTGCAGGACTTTTTCATCCTATAGCCCCACTTAGATGATAAAACTATAGTAGATCTTGTTCAAGGATACACAGTAGGTGGCATGGTCGCAGTTGGACTTGAGAACACTTTCCAGACCCGATATCACGACAATAATGTCAAGTTCAAGAATAGATGATTTACTGGAAATCGGGTGGAAGCAGCAAGGCGGGAAAAGTCGGCCGACTAGAAGCATGGCGATGTTGCATGACAGCAACTGGTCGACTACTGGATTGAGTCTGCTCGTAGTGATGGCTCAAGGGTAAAGCAATTAAAGCTAGAGCTTTAGACTCTCAATTTTTAAAGCCTTCAATTTTCCAAGACCTTGTATATATATAGAGAGAAATTTAGGGGGTGTTTCTTTTTTTGTTTGGATTAAGAGACTTATAATGGGTAGTGGGTCCCCCTTTTATTACAACCAATTAATGAGGAGGAGTATTATTTTTACACTCACATACAGTAAGATGAAATAAAGGAATTGATGGGCCCCAATATAAAAAGAAATAATATTATATAGCCTTAATAGTGATTAAGAGGTTCTAACAAAAAAAGAAACACCCCTTTAGTCACATGTTTTTTTGGTCATTGTCTTTAGAGATCCTGGATTACGTAAGGCCCCAAAGTTGCCGATAAATGTTAAATAATCAAAAAATTTGCCCTCTTATTTTCTACTTATAAGCCTACAAGTTGTAGAAAACTAAACCCAATATATCATGCCCTGTAAATAAAAGATGCTTTAATTGCCCAGAATTAAGTGTGCATCGAAGCTAAACCAAAACGTGATTCAATGACATTAACTAAACATGAACGAGGTGCTTTTAAGTTACTTTTAGGATTTGTTATTTTGTATAACGTGTAGTAAAAAACTGCAATCAAAAGATCTTTGTATTAATGATGCTATTAAATCGGGTCTTTGACCTTTTACCAAAAAAAAAAAGAATTAAAAGGTCTTGTGCTCTTCTTTTAAAAACGTAGAGATAATGGATTTTACGATGCTTTCATTTATGTAAAAAAGATCGCTAAAGAAATGAATGTAGAACCGAAATACACTGTAGATCAAGCTATTTCGTCACTTGAAAGTATGTTTGGCCAATTTAGAGTGTATTCAAGTATTTATAGTTTTCTATTTTAGCATTGAAAAATTAAAGTCATTTGATAATAACAAGCTAAAAGATAGTTTTATTAACCTTGAAAGTTCTTTAAGTTATAACAATTGTTCGGATATTAACGATATAGATTTATTTGCGGATTTAAGAGTTTTGTGAGAAATTATACATGTAAATATTGATACACCGATTGATATGCATATCTATATAAGAAGTATAAATTACTTCACTAAAGTTAGCTTAAAATTCCGTTCCGGTGACACTTGCTTATGCGAAGAAGTTTACAAAACTAATGTTAGCTAAAAGTTGTTTGAGATCGAAATTGTCACAAGAAAGATTAGATTGATTAACTCACTTATCGATTGAAAATTAATTATAATATCATGTAAATTCTGTAAATTTAATCAAACATTTTGATTCAATAAAAGCTAAGAAAAAAACTATACAAATGATTTTTCAGCAAATAACTTTGATATAAAAACCTCATTTTGAAGCTTCACTTTAGGCCTCCGTGAAGGTTGAGCCGCCCCAGCCTACTCGGCAGAAAAGATCGGAGAAATGCCGAAAACCGATCTGGGAATGAAGTGCCGACCTATAAAGGATCAAAATATTTCGCTATTGGATGACATGAATATGTAACGCTTAATAATTTTTATTTTTTATAATATTTTAAAGGTGTTGGATGAGTTTTTATTTATTTGTTTTATATTGTTTACATATAGTTCATTCAAAACCATTATGGGGACCTTATCGAGCATTACAAGCGTACTCATTCACATGATGGATGCTTTGACACTCGGCAAGGTGAGACGCACTATGTAAGTAATTTGTTTCCTAACACATGTATTCATTATGTATCCCGGCCTATTGATGGTGCACTAATTACCAAAGACCCCTTGATGCATCATCAGTGTAGTTTGGTAATTGGTGCAACACTTACCAAACACACTTGATGCTACAATAGGGGTGTTTGTTGAATGCTGCACCAATTACCAAACACCATAATGATCCATCTAATGTAGTTTGGTAACCCCGTTGCACTAATTACAAAATACCCTTTCATCATTGTTATATTAACTTTCTTGCTTTTTTACTACACAGACGCCGAGGAAAGCCAAGCAAGATCAAGTCGTCGCCAAAATCCGCCCATTCAAAATGCATCAAGAAATTATGGATGAAGTCCTTCAAAGTAAAAAACATGGGCATATAGCAGGCAGGGGAAAGAGGTTACCGGGTATGGGCTCGGGTATTGGCAGGAGCTTACAACCTAGCCAAGGTTATTGTGCCTAGGAACAAGTTGCTAAGATGATGAGGCAACATCATGTGGAACAAGCCAAGTGGAGATTAGAAGCTGAGCAGGTTAGACAAGCATCTGCAAGTACCAAAACCGCCTTTAACGACTTTTTGGCTTACTTTAACCTTCAACAAGCACTAGCAGGTTCTTCTTCACCGTATACCCCTCCCCCGATGGTTTGTCCCCCTCCTCCAGTGTACACTCCCCAAGTGTTTCCTCTTGACCCTAGTTATTACAACCCAACCTTTGCTCTCGAACCTAGGGCTGCAATCAAGTCAAGCTTTTATCAAGCAACTTGAGCTCGAGCTCGAGCTTGACTCGATCAAGACAAGCTTTTATCAAGCTCAAGCCCAAAATTTAGCTAGAAACATATAACGAGTCAAGCTCAAACTTTTGATAGCTCGGCTCGAGCTCTTATCAAGCTTTTTCGTGCTTTAATATATATATTTTTTCATAATAAATTTATATAAGTATTTAAGGGCTAATTTGAGTATTACCCTAATTATAAGGACTTATTTCATAAATAAATAAATAATGTATTCTAAAAGAATTTTTTACCCTAAGTAATCTAACGATTTGTATTCTAGCGTCTCTTTTCTCTTCTCTGATCATTCAACAACTAAGTAAGCTTCTCTTTTTATTACTATTAAATCAATCTAATTTGGTTTTCAAATATGGTTTTAGTTTGTTTTACTTTATAAATATATTTATTGATGAGTTTGGCTATTAAACACAATATTTTTGTATACATTCAAGCTTTTCAAGCCCTCAAACTTTGTTCGAAATTTACTCAAGCCAAGCTCAATCCTGGATGATTAAAGCTTGAAGAGCTATCAAGCCAAGCTCAAGCCTTGTCAAGCTCGAGCTTGGCTTGACTCGATTGCAACCCTACCCGAACCTTGCCAAATAGTACGTGATGATGAAGATTGTAATGGTGATGGTGATAATGATGATGCTTCTGATGATGAGTAGGGGTTGAGTTTGTGATTTGTTTTTGTAGTGACATCGTTTTGTTATTTGCATGCACATATTAATATTAGTTTAATTGTATTGTTATTTTAGAAATCTATGACTTCATTTGATTGTTTTGGAATGAATATCTGGACGGATGAATTTGAATAATTTTGTCTTATTGTTTTGGGTGATTTCTAGTTTGTGATTTGGTAGATTTTTTTGAAAAAAATCTGAAAATACTACAGTTTTTTTCTGCATTTTGCAGACACTTTTAGCGACGACACATGTCGTCGCAAAAGTGGTTATCATATTTGCTTGCAGGCGTTTTTGCGATAACACATGTCGTCGCAAAAAGTGGTGTCCCAGCCAATAAAATATTGTTATTTTAGTAATTTATATTTTATATATTTATATAATTAAATAATTATTTTTTATTTAATTTGGAAGATACCTTTAGCGACGACATGTATCGTCGCGAAGGTTTGTGCACCCACTTCGGTTAAGCGTTGAAGTTGAATTCGCTTAGGGCCCACCTGTCGTTGCTAAAGGTTTTGACTTTTCGTCGCCAAAACTTTTCGCGACGAGGATACGACAACAACACTTTGGAGCGACGACAAATCTGTACTTTTAGCGATGAATCCCTCGCTAAAGTTGAAATCCTTGTAGCGTATGCGTGTCGTCAACCAGGCTTTCCTGAAGAGTAACTGAGAAAAACACGTTTTGTGGCTCGCTAACTTTGATACACTGTACAGTACTTCCGATTTTATCATTCATATAGTGAATAGTGGCATACTGGCCTGGCATGTAACTAGGAAAACCATCACTAAATTGAAGTAATTAGTAAGTTATTCCACTGGATAAGTTTGTAACAAAACTCAGTCGTCAAACATAAAATTTGGACTTTCATCAATTCTTTAGTTAATTTAACATTTCGTATTTAAGAATATAAACCTACATGTATACAAATAATTATTAACATGTTTAACTGGTAAAACCTATGAAATGTCGTTTAACTTTGTAGTTCCAACTTCCAAGTAAAAACCAGTTAATGAGCGGTTTATACTCTTGACACTACAAGAAAAATCAAAATAGTCGGTATAACTAAGCAACTGTAACTAATTAAGGACAATTATTCATCACCTACACTTAAATGAAGTGGTCATTACAAAAGCTGTCCGTATAGATTTATGATATATATATCAATACCAACACCTTTTGTATGGTATGTGAATAGGTTGGGAAATGAGACGACCGATTCTGTCACTGTAGGTGATTATTACTGACACAATTTTTGCCACTCATGTAAAACTAAAGTCCAAAAAAACAACAATCAAAAGAATAGAATTATAGAACTAACAAAACCATTGTGTTCGCGATCTAAAAAAACACAATTACCAAACTTTTGGTTCAGGTTTCAGTTTTATAAACATAACTTGCTAGCTAGTCACCTCTAGATTATTTAGTCGAGTATAAATAGCCTAACAAAATCCGTAGAGTTCTTTTAACTTTTTAGAAAACCATTACACTATAAGTTTAAACTTTAAAAAATGGCTCATATCTTATTATAAGTTGTCACAATGCCACCTACATGAAATATTTTGGAGGTTATCATTAGATGAGTAATTGGTGTTACAAGATTGCGTTGGACCGTTGGTGGTAGTTGAGATATAGTCGTTCTACGGTTCTACTTCTACCTTCTATCTTTCGTTGATCGATTGGATATTCTAAAGAGATACACGTGGCAAGTTCTCAACAATGAAAGCTAGCAAGGTTTTTAGGTAGGGAAATCTATACCACCACGTGTCCCAATCTTAGGTCAACATTTGTCCTTGCTAAGATGACATGGTTAACTTTGAAATCAGAAGTCACTATATGAGAAGATCATGTCTGTCACAGATTCTGATTGTATGTTTATAATCCAAATCTACAATGATATTTTCTAGCCGCATCACTGCCAATCACTTACCCACACGTGTCCCTAACGCTTTTCGTTTATAATATAATATTTGTGTATATGTTTGTTTTTCTATCATTAAAAGTTTGAAACAAATATAAAAGTGGTCTCATATCTCAATTGAACTTGTGATATAGTTGCAACCAAATAAGAAATCATAAAAGAAACGAGATGCAGTTAGTGTGATAATCATTATTTTAACATTTAATATGTTATTTTAAACGATATGAAAGCTAGCAAAGAAACCAATGGATACAAACATAAAGGCATAAAATAACAACCGAAGATTTCCCCATAAGAGAACACCCGCAAATCAACACATCATATCTTTTGTATAACGAAACCTTAAGAACCTAAGAAACCAAAAGAAATCGCTAACATGCGGGGACGGAACAAGGGGGTTACCGTGGGTCTTGGGACCCTCATGTATTTTTTCGATATAATGTTAATTTTTGAAAAAATATCGATTTTTCTTATGTGCATCTTAAATGCATTCGGTTTATCGAAATGTGTTTTTAGTATTATTTAATTAATATACTTAAAAAAAAATTATACACCCGATCATATTTGGTCTTGGTTCCGTCCCTACCAACACAAACACCTAATATGGTTAACTAACTGATTTTCGATTAGTCTTTAGTTTTGTTAACGGCATTATTTCAATCTCTTAACATTTAACCAAATTGTCTGCATAGCATTAATTAGACACCTACATACGTTTTCCCAAAAATAAATATGTAGATAAGGAAAGAATGAGAGGTTGTTTAGTTGACTCAGAAACTTAGGACACATTAATAAGAATCACGAGTGCACTTTTGCACTTTTGCTTGGTGTAAGCTATGAGCTGGTTTCCTTACCATCCTATATAAGCCCTTTTAATGGCCTAATCCTGTATCAACGTAAAACACATAACATGGCTAGGATTCCTTTATCTATGGTGATAATGCTTCTTCTCATCCATCTTTTATCTCCTCCTTCCATCAAATGCGGTGGCAGCACCATATCATGTGGTGTTGCCGCCATGAGGCCATTAGAAGAAAAAGGCGGAGAACATGTTATGTACAAGCCCAAAGCAAGTGTGACAACTCAAGGTCAAGGTGTGAATGGTTGTTTGCCTAAAGGACTTCGACACAGTTCTGGTCCTAGCCGCTACATAAATAATCAACCTCTTAGCTTGACTGGTTCATCATGCTCCACTACTCCGCCATGAACTGAACTACATAAGCTCACTTGCACCCAAGAACAGTTAACCATATAGTATATACTATGTCATCGTACGCTATGTATAGGACCATTTAGTCTTATTTGTTTATTACTCACGTTAAATATATACAATTTCAGGATTGTTTAATACATGTATAGTCGTAAATAGAAGTTTACGTGTATAAGTCAGTGAGTTGTATAATGCATGCACTATATATATACTTGTTTATAAGTTTCTTTTGTTTTCGTATTTAGCTCTTATGTTTCTAACAAATATGTGAAGCTTGGTGTGCTAATCGACTCAAGCTAGATACATCACAAGAACCAACTTCATCAATCAACAGGACGGACCTACTTGAGAGCCGGGTGTGGCAAGTCATGAAGTGTAAATTGTTTATAAAATATGTTTTTTTTAAGTGCAACCTTCGATTTCAGCTAATATATTATTTCTGGTGCAACTTTATTACACTTATAATCATAAAAAAAATTGGGTGCAACTTAACATCCTCTAAAAAATCATAAATTCGTCATCAATATATAAAGATTACAATATATTTATACTCTACGTAGAGAGATCGAGCTAATTTTGAGTTTAGCTATTTAGACATCCGTACATGACGTTTTAGATATACCAATACAGTATATCTTAAAATTATGGTAAACCAGAAAGGGTTTTTTAAGCATATAACATTGCTTAGATAATTTATAGGTTAATTAATCATAAGGGGGGGTGGAGCCAAGAGGCCGGTCGGTGCTTAGCCTCCCCCAATAGCCCAATTCATTTGTTTCTCTTGGGCGTTATAAGGCGATGCTACACATGACATTATAAGACGGCAAAAGATATGTAACTTAACAATTTTACAAAAGAGTTCGACCCCGTTTAACACAAAATTCAGGCTTCACCCCTGATCATACCTTAAGTTTTAGTCACTTTGTCAAGTTCTACTTGTTTGAATCAGCTGTAGTATCGTTTGAGGCTACAGAGTTCAGATTCAAATGCTGATTCACTATTAATCATATGAGATGTTATGAACATGACTACAAAATTTTGTTTACTGAGAATTTATTTAAATATTTTTGCTCATCTAATACAAGTTTCATCAGCAATATAATCATATACACTTGGGCCTACTCAGTAGTTCATTTTGATTTGGGCCAATCTCATTAGTTATTCTTTGTTCGATCCAGTTATTGAAATTTATGAAGACATCCATCACGAGAACTAATTTATAAATCTTTCATAAAATTATACACCATCATTGCAAATTTGCAACAAGTTACACAACGAAGGGAAGTAGATACCTAGAACATTATTTGATGTTGGAAGAAGATGTCCGAAAAATGATAACGAATGTCAGAAAAGGAAGGCATGGAGATGACAAATTGTCGACGAGTTCGGAAGGCTAAGGGAGTAAAGGTTTGGAACAAACTTTCAAACTCGTCTCCCTCATCAAGTATGATTTTCTTGACGTGCAGTGGTTCCAACAATTTGATTATCAAATCATAAGCTTAACGAATTCACCTATTTGACTTTTTGAAAGGCAAATTCTCTTACACAACCAATACAATGTCACGTTTGTCTTGTTGGAGTTGAACCCCTGACAGGGCCGGTCCTGAGATTTCTAATGTCCTGGGCGAGTCGGAAAAAAAATGCCCCTTGTGAAGCTAGGCGGCATTTTCTTAAGGGTTTTATTCGTATAATAAGAACGCATTTTTTTTATATGTCTCGATCTAGACGCGCATACTATTTTTGTTCCATTTAATGTAACGAACTTTCAAGTTTTGTACTAATCTACCCCATGAAACTTGTTTAACCGGATAACAAAAAAAATTTCTCCAAAAATACTGCCACGTTGGATTTCCACTATATACCCTATTGGACCACCACCACCAACACAAATTCATCCCCAAATTCTTCCCTAATCCTAACCCTAATTCATTAAAACTGATAATGTCTTCATCCTCCTCCAATCGCAATTCATCGCCCACCACCACCAACACATTGTCAATATGAAGAACTAGTAATCAGACAGACTTCGCGAACAATTGATTATCCTTTAAGGCGTTTTCTTGGATGCGTTGAGTATTATAATGTAAGTTATTTGTACATTGCTTAAGCTGAAAGTAATGACTGTTGATATTAGTAATGTGGTTTTGGTTTTAGGGTTCAAGGTGTGGGACATTTTACTGGCTAGATCCTGAGTTACCTAATGAGTATTACAAGCAAGAGGTTTTCAAGTTGATACAAAAGGAAAAAACGTTTGAAAGAAGACAAGCACTCATTGAATGAAAAAAATAAGGGATTTGGAAAGGGAGATCGACTTTCAAAAGTCAACTATGGAGAAGGAATTGTTGATGCTGCAATTAGAGTTGAAAGAAAGCAAGTCAACTGTGGTTTATTTAAGGAAAATTGTAGCTGTTATGTGTTTTGTTATTGCTTTCATGTTCATTTCCAAAATGTGATGTATTGACTGTAATGACCTTTTATGAAATGAAATGCTTGTTATGGGATATGCTTATGACTGCAAATGAAATGCTTGTTATGGGTTTATTTGCTGCAAATGTATATGACTGCAATTGCATTATTGATGCAAATGCATTGTTGCTGCAAATGCATTATGACTGCAAATGAAATGCTTGTTATGGGTTTATTTGCTGCAAATGTATATGACTGCAATTGCATTATTGATGCAAATGCATTATTGCTGCAAATGCATTATTTGCTGCAACATAAAAAGTCAGAAAGTAACCCAAAAATGGTGTAAAAGGCAAAATACACAGTCTCAAATGCATTATTGATCTAAAAGCAGAAAATAAAGAAACACATAGGACCGCAATAATCTTGAATTCATTACTGCCATTAAAAGAAAATTTGTGAACATAATGTCACACAATCCAAGATCATGTTAACACCTACCAGCATTGTTTACTAATACCAATCCACATTGTTTACTACAATTACCCCTACCAACACATTGTTTAGTACAAATACAGGACCCAATGTTTGACTACTTAAACATAAAGACACCAAACACTTAAACATCAATCTTCTGCAAGCACTTCTTCCACATCCCATGCTTTCTCAGCACTTGATCCTGAACCATCTGCTGGAAACTTGAATGGTTTGCCTTTCTTTGCAATCCTTTCTGACTTGGCCCTTCTTTTCAAAATGGATGTCTTAAGAGTCCCAGCTGCAAGGCTTTCTTGAACAACTTGGACCATGGTTTTATTTGTATTACTTTGTTTAGTAGGAATGGTATCACAATCCTGGATAGTGTCTTCTGTCACTGATTGCTCCATTTGTACCTGCAAAGTAAATACATAGTCATTATGTTTTAACATTCTTGGTCAACAAAGTAAATACAAAGAAAAAAGTAAGCAAGATTTATACCTCTTGGACAAATCTAGTTTCTCCTACTCCAGCACCACTTGCACCATCACCAGCCACACCAGATGCATATGCACCATCACTAGCCATACTAGATGCCCCTGCACCACTAGCAAAATCACTTGGACCACCATCACCAGCCACACCAGATGCCCCTGCACCATCACTAGCCATACCAGATGGCCCTGCACCACCAACAACATCACTTGGACCAGCATCATTTGGGATGACATATGCAGAACCAGCCTTCTTTCTACCAGGTTTTCTTTTTTTCTTTGTTGGTTTTGGTTGTGAATCTTTTTTACATGTTTTTTTATTATGACCCTTTTCCCAACAAATCTGACATGTCATCATCCTACCAGACCTCCCAACTTCATTAACATTTTCAGTGGCATGTTTGATTCTGAATTTTCTAAGCCTACGTGGCATTCTTCTAAGCATTGGTGGCAATGGTGGTTCATCACTAGTATTAGGCCACATTGAAGAACCACCCACTGGCCTAATGAAATAACTATATGTATTTTGCCACATCCTTTTTTAATACCAAGGAGTAACACCTAAAGCTAGTTCCTTTTTGATGAAACCATAAGCAGCAACTGTGTGTACACATGGAACTCCACTTAAAGTATACCAATTGCAAGTACATGTTCTAGCCTCTATGTTCACCCCAAAAGACTCATTTGCCTTCCTAACCTCATAAAAATTTCCAGCCTCCACTTCTACCCTCATCAGGATTCCTTCCATAAAGAATCATTTCTTCTGTACCACAACTGATATCCATTAGCCACCCCATAATTGGTTAAACAGTCTTTGAGTTGTTCTGGGTGTTCAAACCTCAAACCCAATGTAGGTTTCATCTCATTCCATGGAAGGCTAGGGTCATGTTCTGGATAAACTGCCCCAGGAGGAAATTTATTCTTTGCATCTGCATTCTCCTCATCACTATCTATATCCTTAGGAGCACTACCTTCACTAAATTCACTAGGATCAGGAGCCTCAATGTGGTCAAGAATAAAGTTGCCATTGCACAACTTATTAAGAAACGGGTCTTCAATATCCTATTTGGTATCTCGTACATCTTCTTCTCCTACAACAAAGATCATGTCCATATCCTTTAATGTCTTCTATCTCACCTATCTCATCATCCGAAACCTCATCGTGACCTATCTTATTTTGTAACCAATGGCTTAAATCATATCCATGATGTTACACATACAAATCTATTTCCTTTTCATTCTTAAAAGCTAGGGCAACAAACTCAGCTAGGTCATTATCATCCTTAATCTCTTTTAAACCATTACTTAGCTCTCTACCAAAAATAAGAAAGTAAATACCTTTAACGGGGAACTAACATGCTCCTTTTATCAGCTTGGACAAACGAAGGATTATCATACCAACGAAATCAATGTCTGGTATTCTGGATACACCACCTTCCTTATACATGAGAGGTGACGGGTTGAAGGTACCAACATGATAGAAATTAACTGTTAAACGCATTTTAATAAGGATTAATTGATGGATTAGAACATAGGTTTGATATGATGAAATTAGGGTTAGGGTTTGAAATGATGAAATAATTGGGGGAAAATATAAGTGGGGTAAGTGTGGGTTGTGTGGGGTGTGTGGGGTGATTTTTAGGTTAAGTTAATATTAAAAAAATGCCAGATATGATCAATAGCCGATTTCCAAACTTTTTTCCCGGTAGCCAGTCATCTTATGGGTAGAATGGAACAAAAGTTGAAAGTTCATTATATTAAGTGAAACAAAAAATAGTACGCGTACTAGATCGGTACATTTGAAAAAGTACGTTGCTATTGTATGGCTAAAACCCTTTTCTTAATCTAATTTTATTTGATAAAGAGAAATCTTCAATACGAGACAATTCATATTAACTTCAAGATTTCTAATTTTATTTGACAAATAATTGACTTCAATGCATGTCAACATCTAATTGTGTGATGTAAAAGAGTTAAAAAGATGAAATGGAGCAAAATGGCCCAAAAATAAAAAGAGCTCAGAAGGGCCTGTTGTGTCAACCTGGAGTTCAGATTGGTCTGATGGACTTAACCATCAGTAAAGGCATCATCACAACTCTTTTTAAAGTGCACCAGCTGGGAATAGAACCCGGGTCTATTGCATGACAGGATACTACTCTACCACTAGACGACTAGTGCTTACACGTTGTGGAATGGTTTTAAAGATAAATATAAGAAACACATTTGTATGTTTTGGTTAAGTGTCGATTAACACGTTTATTTTGCAAAATGAACTGCTTTATTTCCTTTCAAACGAAATTAGTTAATTATTAATCCAAATTCATCTTCTAGCTTTGAAAATAGATATTTAAAACTGAATTAACTAGTTATTTACATTCATGATCTTAGATAAATACAAAATGAAACAAACCATATCAATATGGCGAAACCTTCATCTGTTACCCTGTAGTTTAATCTTTTTGGATGTTAACAACGTCGATTCTGTTAGCCTGTTATGTTTTTCTATGTTGTAACGGGTCTAGCCCGATGCTAGAACCTCCTAGCCATCTTATATATTTGTACTTGTATTCTCTATTCTGCAATAAAGCAAATCACAATACTTACCTAATACCGAATATGGTATCAGGCCTCAATCAATTTAAAAACCTGCGCTCCTTTCCTAATTTACTTTACCGTTCTCCTTCACCAATCACAGAAACCTAAAACCTTTCACCATTCTGTAAAGTTTATTATAAAATGAAGTCCGGTGATTTCTAAAATTAAGACCAATTTATGTTCAAAACAATAATTTTCCATTTTCAAAACAATATTTTCAAAAATTGTTTAAAAATGGTATCATTCACTACTTTTCCTGCACAAGATACGTTAGGTGGAGATAATCATAAGTCGCTTTTGTTGATGTTGTTGTAGGCTTGAAGAAAACCGTCTGTGATGCGGTGAGACTTCTTACGCTGCATTTTAATGCCAACTTAGGTCAAATTTAAGCTCGCTTCTTCAATCACTTGAAGAAAACCATCCGCTGATGTAGTGAGACCTCTTACGCTGCATTTATGCCAACTCTCCATAGAAGTCCAATTAAGCTCGCTTTCTTCATTTGTCAACCCAAGATATAGTTACCCTTTCCTTTCTAAGATCCAATCATCTTCGCCAGGGATCCGGATCGAACATTCTTATCAACCATGATATCTCGCACACGTTAGTGAACATATATACAAATATATGGTGGTCGACAACACCCAAACAAAAATCGACTAATAAAAGTCAATTCAACATATCAATCAGTTCATATAAGGCATGGGGTTTGTGTGTTAATCAAACTCTAATCATCTAAGCCTAACAATCATATCCTAAATTCCTAGTCCTTCGACACAGGAAAATATCATTTTTAATTAAGCACGTAGGATAATTAAGAAAGCTCGTTAGATGATATAGATTTGAAAACATTCTCCCCCTCAATCAATGACTCATTTTCTAAAAAGATTAAAAGCGTTGAAGTCATTCATTGAGTTTGCAAATTTACGAAAACTCTGAATCTGATTGATTTACAAGCAACTCATTTACCACCATTTTTTAAAACAACAAATATTTTTCTAAAGAATTTTAGACGGAAAAACATTTGTGTAGGAACAGCAGTCCTTCGACATACTTTCCTCATTTTGTTGTAGGATAAGTGCACGAAATTTATGAAAATCGGTTTAGCGCAACACTTTCCTTTCTTTTGAAGAGCGGGTTGCTATCAGAAATAATAGCAAACCATAGTTTAAGCACGGGTTACAGTCTGAAATAACTACAAGCCATAACTTTTGAGACATGATTAGAAAGGAATATTTACACCTCCTGCTCGAACTTCATATATGGTCCCGTGCCATTATTGAATGACATTTCTAAGACCGTAGATGTTATCGATACCAGAAGACATGTCTTGAGAAAACATATTTTTGGTATTTTTCAAATTTTCTAATTTTTATGGATTTTGATGGTTTTATATTTTTCTATTTTCTTTTTGTTTGTTTTATATTTTTGTATTTTGCTTTTCTGATTAATATTTACAAGGATAGATTAGATGATATAGTTAAAGAAGATGATGATACGAGTACCGAGATAAGGATATCGAGCAGCCCCGTTGTAGAAGATAGAAGTCATCATCCCTAAAACTTTCACCACCAAAGCTTCCGAGGCTCTTGAATCGAAGAAAGAAATTGAACCATCTGAAAGTGAGACTTTGGCAGCTTCCCCCCAAACCGAAAATCCTTATGTTGAGCAGATTCAAAGCTTTCTTTCAAGCTTCCATTAGCCAGGTGTACAAAGAAATACACCATTATCATCGATCTTGCTGCTCCTTTTAAGAATAATCACCGTGATTCTTCGTTCGAGGTTATATCATCCAATAGAAGAACAACAACGTTTCATCCCACACTTAAATGATTCTTCTCAAATTTCATTCCACTAAAGTCTGACGCAATCCATTCCAACAGGTGTCAAGAGAACACTTCTCCCAAGTAGATGAATTGATGCAGTCAGTCTCTTAGACTAGAGCTCATGAACCCGAATACACATACCCCGAAGACAAAGAAACTTATACCATCAAGTAGCAGATTAAGTCCAATATCCAAAGAATAACCCGATGTATACTTTTCTCTCCCCAAGAAAGTGTATGAAGCTCAAGAACCCGGTACCCGAATGCCCAAAGAGAGAATAACCGATAACATTGAAGAAGCGGTGTAATCATCGATTATCTCTACGGTGACAATCTCTGCGGATGTCAACACCGAATAAGTGATTCTATCTCGAATCACGATTAAGCCCTCAAGTAAAACAAATGAGCATCCCAATGTACACAATCTCTCCCCGATGATTGTGATAGCATCAAAATCATCGTACACTTGTGTACCTCTTTTATCTTCGTAAACTAACTCTTCCATCTCTTCCCCACATAGTTGGAATAAGAACACTAAACACCTTGACGAGTAAGACCTTGAGTTTCATCGCGGTCATGACATTTGTTTTCCGGATATCTTCAATCACTTAGAAGAATTAAGTTCATCAAGTTTACTCACCATGAGTCAAACCTTGAGTTTCTCTACTGGTAATAACATTTGTCTTCCGGATATCTTCAATTACTTAGAAGTATTAAGTTCATCAAGTTTACTCGCTTAGATGCTTGTCTCCTTCCCCTTCCGGTTTTGACACTTCGTAATCAAGAACTCTTTGAAGCCCAAATACTTGAAATCTTTGAGAAGAACACTATTTGCACAAATATATCTGTGAGAATCAACTTGTCAAGGTAATGTGAGCAAGTCTAATTGGGGATTAAATCAATTTTCACTCTCCCCAATTTGTGCTCTCCCTAAACCGACAATCTATTTGATAAAAGCCCAGACAAGAAGAAGTATTTAGATCGTTAAATGCAACTCCTCTTAGTCTTCTAACATGTAGCGTAAAATGTAGAACAGTCAGACTCGACCTTCTTCAAGACTGCTCATTGGGGAATAGATAGTTAACATCTTCAACTCACACCAAAAGCATCCCAATTAACTTACATCTTGCAAATCCCCTTAACTAAAATCCTCCCAATCAAACAAGAACGTAAAGATGTTCATCAAGGAAATCAAGAATCAGCCGCAACGAACACACAAGATGGTAAGACCAAACTACCAATCACATCAAACAAGAACAGAGAGATTGTTCGGAATCATCATGTTGATGTATACGTGAAGCATTAACCGGAAGCACTTTGTCGATAAACTCATCAATCCGACTGAAGATGTCAACCAACGGCTCTTAGAAGAAAAACTCCATGTGAAGATGACCCGATAAGAAGAAGATCGGTTCTTACATGAGTTTGGAGCCGTTTGACCATTTATTCTCATATATTAATCATCATGCAGTAGTTTCACACTTCTTCTCCCCCTCAAGAATTGCATACGGAGATGCCATTCTTGATTAAACAAGTGAAAATCATCCAAATGTAGTCTATTCACACTTCTCCCCCTCAAAATTAGCACATGATGTCTCCATCTTCATTATAGTTGAGCAAGTGGAATAAGAAAACAATCAATGGCAGCTCGGTTCACTTGATCATTCAAAGCGCATGGAAAAAGCATGAAGCATGTTGATGAGAATGGTCATATAATGAGAAGATTTCTCTTCTTCTGAAGATAAAGCGCACTGACATGTACACTTTTCTTTTCTTTAGAGTACGAGGCATGAACGGTTGTGTTCATACGTCATAATCTCTCTTTTCAACCTCTCTTGGCAAAACATGTAATCCCACCCATTATCATTCAAGAGGCTCTTTGTAGTGACAATGATGGAGAAAACCCAATATGATGAATTTGACCTCAAGTAAACTAACTCAACTCGTGACTTAAACTTGCACATATGTAACAAAGAGCGGTGCCGATTTCCATTAGCATCTCTAAGTACTCTCTATGTACTCTATACTCTTCAACCAACCAACCATCAAGTATAAGACGACATTACCTCTTGAAAATCCACAATTAAATGTGCCATCGAGCACTACAACGTAACTCCTTAAAGTGATAGTTATTTTGTGGTGGTATGAGCCCAATTCCCCAAGTGGTAAAAGAAAAGGTAAAAGACACCCAACAATAACTAGATTTCCAAGTCTTCATTTTGATAATACACTCGAACAAGGATCATGAAGAATCTTCATCCAACCATCCCCGATACCTTCGGATACTAAGTACCCTACGCCGTGATAATTCACTTCAACCTCAAATAAATAATATCAATTAACCCCATTGTCACATCTTCCGTTAAAAGCTCAACTCTAGCCTTTTTGACATTTAAATGAACTTTGATAATGGTTTCATCCCGACCATGGTTAAGCCCGTAACCTCAGAAACCATGTAATAGCCATACCGCCATGACGAATATCCAAACACACATCCAAATCATGAAGTACACCCTTTATCCCTTCTTTGAAGCAAAACCGTAGTACCAAAGATCAAGAAGATCCGAATTACACTTTCTCTTCTCCAAGATGGTTCCATCATTACGGATTTTACAATTCCATGGTTTAAACCGATAAATAGATTCTTTCATGGATTTTACAAAACCAGAATAAACCGTAAGATAGCTCCGAAATGCACTTTGTTATTACTAGATATTTCCATTGTCACGGATTTTACAAGTCTATGATTTAAACCGAGAAATAGATTCTTTCGCGGATTTTACAAAATCAAGACAAACCGTAAACAATGTCGGTTTGAATGTGAAATGACAACTTTGGTTTCGTGAATATCTGCTTTAGGGGAACATGCAATGTTCATTATCCAACATCAACAATATCATCAATCATCCAAGAACACTTTGGTAAACACATTATACACACATTCTCGTCGGTGATGTCAGACCACATGGAAAAGTAAACCCGATATACCAAACTTGATCATGAAGTAGAATTCCCAGTTTGTTACTTAAACTTGTACTAATCCTTGAAGAAGAAACGGTGTACCCAATGTACAAAACCTCTTGACATTATCAACTAAGTGAGACACAAGTGATAGTTACGCTGGGGTTAGCGAGAAAGAATCACAACCGTAATTAAATAGCCAAGTCTTTATCACCCTCTATAAACGCCCAAACAAGTCATCTTCGCGGAAGGGTAGAAAGAAAGAAGATGAAATAAGTAAACGCACCCGGAAAACCTTACTTCAAATCCAAATAAGAAATACCTTACATAAACAACCTCGTAGTCAACCTAGTTAAACGAACAATTCAAGCCGTGAAATAATATCCTCCGTGATAATGTGTACACCAAAGTATCAACCCGCGCATCACAGCAAAACACAACATCAACTCTCATTATCACAAATCTCATTGTCAAATAGTATTAGTGATCCAAATTTGAGAAGTCCACCATGTCCATCAACCAAATCAAAATCATTAAATATACTACTCAAGCCCGTAAATTTACGATAAACCATAAATCCAAATTCACGAACATGTAGCAATATCCAATGAAGGCCCGGTTCATAGATATATCCAATATTACATTTGAATATAACTACCCACATATAACAACATGATCCAATATATTTGATGCAGTGTCCATTTATGAATCCGGATTCAGTATTTAACCATAAGAGCCAATACTGCATACAAAAAACCATGGTATACAGCCACATAAATCATGACCAACATGTTTCATAACACTCATTTGGCCCAACATATTCACGACCATCATTCGGCTCAACATATTCATCCATACGGCCCACGTTACAAAACATATACCTGATCCAGTAAAGATTATCAAACCCGATCCATTCACACACAAATATTAGTGACCGGTTATATAAGTGGCATATCCTAAAAAATAGGTCATTTATCACTAACCCTAAACACAATATCTGTTTTAGAGCGCCCCCATCTCCTCTCTGCTCTATCAACGCAGCTCTTATCACCACCATGAAATCGAATCTCAACTCTCATCTTACTTAATCAAGAATTCCTCTCAGTCCATCACCATATCCAAACCGAAGAATATACCCAACGAGCTCAGTGTGTATCTTATTGTATCTGTTAGGAATTAGAAATTCCATAGTGAAGAGTCGGTCACCCCAAATATAATCTAGCATAAGTTAGCTCGTAGACATATCGTTATTTACCGTGTTATTAGTTAGTTATTTAGTTTAGAGCAACACCGTGGAGGAAGGACGGTCTTTACCCACTGTATGCTCGATCCACAATCCAAGGAGGACGTTTAGTTTGTAACTATATATACCTCTACCTCCCAAGGTGAGGGTTGGACCTTTCATTCTTCTTAATCTAACCTTCTATGTTTTCTTTCACTTTCTCTCTCTAGAAAGGCTCCCACTTTCTCTCTAAAACCTCTAAATAATACGACCATATTATTGTTTGTTATGTGTTTATGAACCAATATGTTACAATTGGTATCAAGAGCCATAATTAGATCATATCGTGCACATCTTTGGATTTCTAGTGGTTTTAGGTGGTTTTGAGTTTGAAAAAGTTTAGTGGTTTGTGCATCATTTGGTTGATTTCTTGTGTTAAAGCTTGAATTTTGTTAGTACTTTTATGTTTAGAATCATCACAAGTGTTTAGGTTTTCATTTGGTAAGCTTGAATCATCTTGGTTGGGTTGTTTTGGATTGAAAAGTGATGTTTATGTGGTTTTTCTTGCTAGCGACTTGATATACGGATCTCTTTCTTCGTAGCGACTTGCTTCACAATTTTGTAGCGAGTTACGCTTTGGAGCTAGCGACTTAGACCTAGCAATTAACAAAGACAAGTAGTGGACTTTCCACCACGGGTAGCGACTTGGTGGTAGCGACTTGGTCTCAGAGCGAGTTGCTCTTTAGCGACTTGAATCTTTAGCGACTGAGTAGCAATTGTCGCCAAAATTTTGCTAGCGACTTGAGGCTTAGCGAATTACTACTTAGCGACTTAGTTGTTTAGCAACTTGGTGCTTAGCGACTTGGTTCAAGTGTTATAGCGACTTGGTTGATTTTTACGAAGAAGAGGTTTGACCAAAGTTGACTTTTACGCCAAAACTTCAAACGGCCATAACTTTGATCCAGAATCTGCGTTTTGCCGAAATACCACCAAAACGACCGAACAGTCGAATATTGTGAGATTTCACAACAATGTCGTGAAACGAATTTTTCGAGGCCCAAATCCCTCGAAAGGAAGTTATTGAGGTTTTAAGTTTTAGACCAAAAATTCTCCGTAAAACGTGGATCAACCAATCCAAATCTCAACCAATCAACATTTCACTTTTCCTACGAACAATCTAATGCCCTATCACACAATCGTCTTTCATTGTATCGATCCATCACCATCTTAACACATTCCATTGGTCATTGCTTAACGGTTTGGTCTTGATTTTAGTAAAATCCCGCGAAAGATTTTATTTCTGGTTTGAATCATAGACTTGTAAAATCCCGTGCATTCTACCACATCATGTCCTACTCTATCGACCCAAAGGATTTCGTATACTCAAACCGTATGATGTCAGAGACAACCATGAGAATATTAGCTATTCGATCGAATACGATGATGGAATCAATCAATGATGACTTGAGTTCTTCATGCTCGAGTCCAATGAAAAGAATTGCACCGCTTGACTACGTAATGCCATGCAAAAGGAAAGTAGCATTGAATCTTATCAACAACTTCACTCACACCTTATGTTACTCACACCGATTGGAATGGAACGAACATGCATTGCCCTTTTCCGTCAAGACTTATCCACATTAACGGAACAAGATTATTGAACTTAGAACAATTGGAACAACAACTTGATAAAGAGAAGGTTCAAGAGGTTAGTTCCAAAGGTCGCACTTCAAGTGATCCACAACCAATTTCGATCACTCATCGCTGGGGAATTTACATCGACATGATCAAGACATGACCGAAATGTCTTTCAAGAGACACACCGAATGGAAATTAGCGTGTTCATTGAGACATTCATACAACTCATGGATAATGTGGAGAAGTACATTGAGGAAGTTACACATAAAATGAAAACGTGAATGAGTGTCGTGTGCGGTTGAGAGATAGTTGTGATAAGTTGGGTAATGTATCTATTGAAGAATCGGTGTTCTTTGAATGCGTAATGTCGAGTCAACATATAATGATGAGTCGGGTAAAGCACTGATGATGGATCGCTTGGCACCGAATACTGAGGCTCGTAGATTGATAAGCTTGACACATCTAGCGGTCCAGCTGACTCTTGTTACACATGATGGGATGCGATATCGCACTGAAATTGAGCAGTGTCATGTAGTGACGCACCTTTCCTGCTCAATATAGTGCATCCGCTAAAGTACTTAAACAAACCGATCATGATGTCAACATGACTTTGTTAAATCTTCCAGAATCGAGGTGAGTCTCGAGATTAAGTGTTTCAAAACAAACAATAAGGTTGATAAAAGGCTTTTGATGAACTTTCAAACAAATTCTCAAATCTTGAAAACATTGCATTTCACTTGAAATTGCGATACAAAGTAAAGAAGAAAGTTTCCAAATTAACAAACCGTGTAAAATCTGGAACTTCCGAATTCCGTGAACTTTTGAAATGAACACTTTGAAAGCTCACTTCAAGACAAAGAATCAACTATCAACAATTTGAAGAAACATATTTCGGTATGCATGTGAAAAGTAATTTGGTTACAAGTAATTCGATGTTAATGTTATTGATGATATTCAAATGAGAAATGATGAATTAGCCGTTTGTGTGCCAAATTACTAAAGGAAAATGAGTCTTTGAGAAAGAATCACATAGAACTAAGTGACTCACAAAGAAGCTAAAACTAAGTCAATGAAAACAAACTCTTTGATAGCAAAATTGATGATCTCAAAGCTCAACTTCGTGAAAAGAGTTTCGCTATTGTTGCTTTAAAAATGAGCTCGAGAAAACAACAGGAATAGTGTGAACACTAAGTTTTCAAAACCATCAAACTTGGGAAACCAGTTATTAGACAACCGAATGCGTTTAGATCCGAACGACCAAAATTTTCAAAACGCGGTTTGCCTCCCAAGTTGATGCGAAACAAGTTTTGACAAAACCACCACTTCACCTCACTTGCCTAGGAAAATTGATATGAATGACTTGTATAAGAACTCTTATCTTGAAATGGCTAGAAAGAAGGCACATAATCGTAGAAGATGGAATTTTAGGTGCAAGACCTAGGATGATGAATTCTTCAAAATTTCAAGGCACTACTAGTAGTTCTAAGCCATTACCTAGGAACACTAATCTAAAGACTAGGGATTGGCGTACATCTAAGAGTAGTTGCGTTTCGATTAAAGCTATTCCCATAGCAGATCACTCTAAGAAATATAGATCTATTTCGAATCCAAACAAGTCGCTTGCTCAAAGTGTCCGAAATGTATCTTTAATGCTAATCATGATAAATGTTTCACAAAATCCTCAAGAATGTAAATGCTCATGCAATGGTACAACCTCGTTAAGTCTAGGATTCACACTAAGTCATCTACAAGGCATATGAAGCAAATGAAACCAAAAGCCTCACCTAGATGGTTACCAATCGCTAAATCTTTGGAAACTAGGAATAAGGATAAGTCTTTCACTATGCATAAGATGCCTAACAATCCTAGACCTTGCCATAAGTGGATACCATCCGGTAGAATTTTTAAGGATGCTAGACTTAGGTGGATACCTACAGGAAAGATGTTTACCAATAGCATTCTCAATGTTGACCGTGAAACCCCAAAGGGTTTGGATATCGATGTCACTAACCATAATATATGCAATCAAGTTTGTAATATTAGTGCAGTAGTCCTTACTCGGTTGCAGATACTTCGATCCTTCAATACATGGATCGGCTTAAAGTATGGATAACAAAAGGATTGATATCTCATAATTCACGGGTTCTAGTTACTCAACATTGATATTCAATCGGCTATGACGTCTGTTCACTTCAGTTCAGGCCTCGTTCTTCAACACTATGGCATCTGCAGATAACACTTCAGGCCCCGTTCTTCAAAGAAAAGAAAAGTGTACGCTTCAGTGCGCTTTATCTTCTAAAGAAGAGAAATCTTCATGTTTATGACCATTATCATCGACATTCTTCATCAACAAGCTTCATGTTCTTCCCACGCTCTTTCAACCCTCAAGTGGATCTACGTTCATTGGTGTTTATTCTTATTCACTTGTTTAAATCAAAAATGGCAACCTCGGATGCAATTTTTGAGGGGGGGAAGAGTGCATATACTACATGTTGATGGATGCTTGAATTATGGTCATTTGACTCTCCTTCAACGCCTAATGCCTCACTTACTATGGATAACTGGGATTCGTTGTTTGAGATTTATTGATTCAAGATATGTTTGATGAGTACTTCCAACCTCCAACGAATGTTGATCATCTAGATTCTGAAGCTCATGCTCCGGTTCCTACTGACTCAATTGGTTCACCATCTAAGAAGTAACTCTCGGAATTCTCAAGAAACCTTATCTCCAGTTATTTCACAAGGGCTATCATGATATTGTAGTTGCACTATTGAATAATGATCCGCTCTTTGGTATTTCTTTGCCAAATCTTCACGGATTATTGTTCCTCTCAATGTGCACGCTTATAAATCAACCACATGAACATTAAGGAAAATGACTACCTCATCCGCTCATAAACATTATTGGTGAATCTTCCATCTGTCTCTACATGTATATCTTAGGAAGAATGTATTGATGTTGAGGAATCATTTGTTCGTTCATTCAAGGGTCAATGTACATCCGATTGTATGTTGCTTTCACGTGTTGGGCATTTGGCACAAGTTGATGACTTCGAGTTAAATCATTTATCACTTATTTGAGATTGAAGTTGACTTTCAACAAAGGCGTGTTCTTATTTGATAACTTGCTCGGGCTTAAGATTTTGAGTCAAGACTTGGTTTATCTAGTTACCAGCAATGGGGTGGTTGGTTGAAGACCGTTAACTATCACTATTAGGAGTTACGTTGTTTTACTCAAGGTCACATGCGATGACGATGTGGATAATCTCAAGAGGTGTTAATGTCTCATACTTTGTTTGAGTAGTGAGTACTTAGAGATTTTCTTGAAGCATAGATTCTATTACACCGCTCTTCCATTATTAAGTGCAAGCTTAAGATACAAATGCGGGAATTCGACTTCGCTTCAAGTTTGGTATATCGGGTTTTCTTCAACAAAGGTCACTTCAAATTGTCTACATATGGGTTGATAAAGATAGTCGAGAGAGTTTTGTAGCATTGATTCTCACAGATTCTCGAGAACTAATTGTTTGTTCTTCTCTATTTCAAGAGTATTTGCCGATTCCGAGGTATCAAAATCATTTGGGGAAGGATATATTATTCCAACTATTTGGCGGAAGTGGTCTCTGAGACCTTTGGTATATGTTACTCAAAGCTCAGCTGGAAGAAATGTGAGAAGAATATTTGGAACGCGAGATGATACCGCCTATCGACATCTTATATACGGTTTATGATAAAGTGCTTTGGTTATTGACTCATGTACACAAGGTAATGATGATTTTGATGAGATCGCAACCATCAATGGAGAGATATGTGTACTCAAGGATGCACAACATGTTCACTTGATCGAGCTAATTCACGAGATGATTAGTGACTCAACATGTTACATGGATGTCATCGCCTCTACTCGTGTTGGATACATGTGTACATTATGTGTCGATTGGGTATGTGTTAGATAACCGGAATGCACTTGGTAAAATGAAGATGTTGATATATTGTTCCCCAAATTGACAACCGGTCAATCTCGAAGAGTAAGGTGTACATCGGGATGCACAACAGTTCATGTGATCGGTCGTAATCGCTAATCCGGATTTGATAACCATTGAGACGATCAATGTTTCAACTTGTTACTTGGTGTTCTCGTGTTCCTGAGTGCCGAGCTTCAATCAATGAGACCGCTTTGTATTCAACTCTACTTGGGAAATGGTCTTTATTCGATGTTTGTCGGCTTGGGGAAGCTACCAAAGATTCAAATTGAGAAGGCTCATGTTCAGATTTTCTTAGAAGCCTCGAATGCTTTGGTGGCGAAAGTTTAAGAGATGTTGATTCCTCTTTTTCTACATCGTGCTAAACGATATCTTTATCTCGGTACTCATTTCATCATTCTCTTAAACTAATTTATCTCTTGTAAAAATTTATTCGAAAAACAAAATACAAAAATATAAAACCAACAAAAAGAAAATAGAAAAATATAAAACCAACAAAAGAAAATAGAAAAATATAAAACCTTCAAAAATCCCATAAAAATCGAAAAATTCAAAAATACCAAAATATGTTTTCCAAGACATGTCTTCGGTATCGATAACATCTACGGTCTTAGAAATGTCATTCAATAATGGCACGTGACTTTAGATGAAGTTCGAGCAGGAGGTGTAAATATTTCTTTCTAAACATGTCACAAATCTAATGGCTTACGCTATTTCGCATCAGAACCAGCTCAAAATATGGCTTGCGCTTATTTCGATCGTAACCCATGCTTAAAATCATGGTTTGCTATTATTTTAGATAGCAACCCGCTCTTAAAAGGAAGGAAAGTGCTACGCTTAAACGTTTTCACAAATTTCGCTCACTTATCCTAAAAACAATGAGGAAAGTATGTCAAGGATCATTGTTCCTACTCAAATATTTTTCCGTCTATAAATTCTTCGAAAAATATTTGTTGTTTTCTAAAATGGTGGTAAATGAGTTGCTTATAAATCTATCGAATCGAGTTTTGTGAAAATTGAAAACTCAATCAATGACTTCGCTTTTAATCTTTTCGTAAAATAAGTCATTGATTGAGGGGAGAATGTTTTCAAATTTATATCATCTAACGGACTTTCTTAATTATCCTACGTGCTTATCCGGAAAAATATAATTGCCTATGTTGAAGGACTAGGTTTCTAGGATATGATTGTTAGGTTTAGATGATTAGAGTTTGAGAAACACATTATTCCCATACCTTACATGATCCGATTGATATGTTGGATTGACTTTTATTAGTCGATTGTTTGTTTGGGTGTTGTCGACCACCATATATTTGTATGTGTGTTCACTAACATATGCGGTATATTGGTATATAAGAATGTTCCCGATCCGGATCCCACAAATGAACATGATTGGATGCCGCAAGGAAAGGGTAACGATATCTTGGGTTGACAAATGAAGAAACGGAGCTTAATTGGACTTCAATGGAGAGTTGGCATAAATGCAACGTAAGAGGTATCACCGCATCGCCAGATGATTTTCTTCTAAGTGATTGAAGAAACGGAGCTTAATTTGACCTCGGTTGGCATTCAAAATGCAACATAAGAAGTCTTATCGCATCGGCAGACGGTTTTCTTCCAAGCCCTACAAAGAACAACTAAGCTTCTCAACCACCTAATGTATCTTTGCAGACAAGTAGTGAATGATACCATTTTTCTAAAACTTTGAATAATATTGTTTTGAAAATGGAAAATATTGTTTTGAAAATAAATTGGACTAAATTTTGAAAATCACCGGACTTCATTTTATCAAAATATAAGTCACTCAATCATTGACTTATGTCATGGATCGAGGGAGTGTGATTTAAAATAAAATATTTTCAAACAATATTTCATCAAGTCCGCTTGTACAAAATCATGTGGTGATCTAAAGATTTAATGTTGTGTCATGGTATGATTTTCTTTAAAACTCAAAGATCATCAAAATGAAATTTTTCTGTTCTTGTTTGATTGTGAAATTGTTTTATTTTACTTAAAGGTCTCTTAAAACAAATCATACCGACACTAACAATCTTTAATGTTTAAACTGTTCTATCTCATCATCTTTCGTAATTAAATCTTGCCAATGCCTTTCCCTAAAATTGTCTAAATAATTTAAATCTTTTGGGATTACAAATCTCAAATGGTTTGAAATTTTGATCATGGAGAGATCGTGATTTAAATCTCAAATCTGTTTTAATGGAATTGGTTTTAGTCCTTCAAAGGCACTCCCGCCTCCATGTGCCAAACGATTTCAAATACACAATGCACATGTTGAGGAGGAGGATTTATCCAAAAACCGATGAGTATTTAAACAAGGCCACATTTTCTCCCATGTTTTCTAAACCTAATTAAATCACTTGGGATCCAAAATCTCAAAGGATTTGATATTTTGATCGGGGAGAATTTGTGATTTAATAATGAAATTTGATAAAAGTTGATCGCTTTTGATTCGGTTATGCAGTGCTCTCTCATATGTGCTAAACGCTTTCAATCTCAAGCACATTTTGAGAAGGAGCATAACTATCGAGGTACAAAAGCTTTTAAAGTTATTTATAAAGTACCTTGATTGAGTTATCAAATGGTTTTCTTAATGGCTTTTGTAATCGTGGATGTGCTTCAAAAGAACTCTTGCCTCTATGTGATAAAAATGATTTCAAATATCCTATGCACATATCGAGAGGAGAATTTTACCATGAAAATCAAATGGCTTTTTCAGATGAAAATTGTGATCAAAGAAAATATTTCAAAGTCCTCTTGCCTCCTTGTGCTAAACAATTTCTAAATCATACGCACATGTTGAGGGAGGTTTTCTAAATGATCAAAACTATTAAGGTACAAAATGCTTTGATCTCGTATCACAAGTACCTTGATTGGTTTTCCAAATGATTTTCAATTGGTTTCATGAAGGAAAGAACAATACCAAAAGACCCACCAATTTACTTTATGCATGGTGTTATAAGGATGGTTAGGTTAGGTATTTGTTCCCACGATCCGCCGTAACCGGAGGGATCTACCGAGGACAATCCACTAGATAGTGTAGAGTCCTTAGGTATATTGAAAAAAGGGAGAAAAGTGAGGTATGGGAAGAGTGCGGATCGAGACCGAGCTAGTAATCGAATAAACCCAACAAGGTTCTAGTTATGAAGTCTCGGTAAGCAATCGGGGGGTTGAAGAATGAAAAGAAATGAATGATAAAGGGTGAAAAGAAATAGCCTCCATCAATTCAACCTTAGGGCGTAAACCGGGTTCAATTCATATGCTACCGGTGGTTACTAAGGTAACACTGGTATTGAAGACAAGACATCATGGACCCAATGATGCACCGCACTAAACTTCCCAAACCACTCAAGTTCCTCTTAAAAGGGCTTGTTTCATTCTCACGGGAACCTACATAATCTATCGACTTTCTCTTAGAGATTGTTGATATTGAAGAAGGAGACCTCTCCCTAGTCTCCCAAGAAAGGAACCAAATATGCACTATTGAGTCTAGAGCCAAGAGATCATCCACAATATCTCGTTAGGACACTAAATTCTTGAAGACTTGCTTTTCACACAATGTGGAAAGTAAGTATATATTAAGAGTCCTACGATTATCCTTGTGGTATTGCCGTAACATCCGAGTGATATGTAAAAATATTCACAATGAAGATGGAAATCCTTCAGAGCCAACATCAAACAAGCTCTTGGTGGGTGACATGTGAAATCTTGCAAAAGATCAAGCTTGTGACAACCGGATAGAAACGATGGGAGATTCATTCTTGAATCAACCTTGGTCCAGAATGGAATTGACGAATACTTTTGGAAAACCGCTCGATGTGCAAACTTTCTTTTCTCTAGCACGTCGAATGTGTATTCATTTCAAATTCAAAAGTATATCGATTGAAAAATGCTTTTAGAAAACCGCTCGATGCGAATCTCTTCTTTTCGCTAGCACGTTGAATGTGTACTCATTCTCTAATACAAAAGTATTTTGATTGAAAATTGATCTTCTCATAAAACCTTCGTTGTATTGCAAAACTCTTTCTTCAAGCAATACGCGATTGTTTTCAAATCATTTTCATCAATCGCTGAATCTCAATTACCGGTTCACTCACTCCGTGTTGTCTTCTTTGTGACGTTCGGTTTGAGAACGACTAGAACAACGCGAAACCTCGTCAAGGAGATTCTTAGGAATCCTACCGATCACAGCAAGATTTGTAATCGATCAACGGGAACCGTGGGCGTGTACTCAATTCAACGAAAGTGATCAAAGACACTTTCATGTGTTTTATTGCTAACTGTTGTTTGTAGGTACATTTGGACGGTTGCGGTGATCGTAATTGAGACGTCAATCCAAAGCCGCATGCTCACATCATTCACACTTAATTGAAGAAATCATGACCGTGCATATCTACATAACCCGGTTCGATATTTTTATACTATGCTTCGCTACGCGCGCAAATATCATGAACCAAAGAAAGCTTCCGCTACTCGATGGAAAGATGTCATGATCCGTAGTGTGAGCATGTCGGTCCGAAAGTCACAACTTCACATGATGGCAACACAATAAAGGGTGATCCAGAGATTTATCGTGGTGATGATCTCAATTAAAGCTCAAGATCATCAATGATGTGGATCAAGATAAAGGCCTCCACTTAAAGTATAAAGTTATCGGACTTTAAAGAATCACCGCAAAAGCACAAAGATGCGATGTTGAAGAATTAATATCTACGAGCTCAAGACCAAAGATTAAATAGAATGCTAGGATTCGAAATGTAAAATATGGGTGACCTCCTTGGGAAATTGTTAGAATTAGAAATTCCATAGTGAAGAGTCGGTCACCCCAAATATAATCTAGCATAAGTTAGCTCAGACATATCGTTATTTACCGTGTTATTAGTTAGTTATTTAGTTTAGAGCAACACCGTGGAGGAAGGACGGGTCTTTACCCACCGTATGCACGATCCACAATCAAGGAGGACGTTTAGTTTGTAATTATATATACCCTCTACCTCCCAAGGTGAGGGTTGGACCTTCATTCTTCTTAATCTAACCTTCTATGTTTTCTTTCACTTTCTCTCTAGAAAGGCTCCCACTTTCTCTCTAAAACCTCTAAATAATTCGACCATATTATTGTTTGTTATGTGTTTATGAAATCCAATATGTTACAAGATTTGGCTTCAAGATCCTTGAACAAGGGTCTCGGGTAAGGTGTGGTGTTGTTTGTATTGTTTTGATTTTTTGACGAACAAAAGGGATGAAGTAACATATTAGTTATATTCATTTCTTTTAATTGTTCGGATATAAATTAGAAGCAAAGCTTCAATAGGATCTATGATGGTATTTGATCAACCAAAAATTATTGGAATGATATTGTGAAATGGTTGAGAAAAAAAAACTGAGATCAATCAAATCTTTTTTTTTAGTCTTGATTGAGATGGAGATGATGGAGGATGAGTTAGGTTAGATTTGATTGGATGTTGTTGGGGTAGGATATGTTGAGTCGGATGAGTTTGAAACAGCTTCTTCATCTCATTTTCTTAAACTGAAAAACTAAGGACCAAAGATGGTTTATCAACCTGAAGTCGTGTGATGTTATGGTGTAATTGTTGGAATAAGTGGTCGTGTGGTCAAGTCCTCTCATTCTTCATTTCTGTTAAGTCGCTAGCCTAATGAGTCAAGTCGCTAGGATTTGTAACAAGTCGCTAGTCTAAATCGCTATAAAAAAAATGACAGTCGCTAAGTCTTCAAACACAAGTCGCTACACATTTATAAAACCAACTCGCTTGTCATTAAAAAATGACAAGTCGCTACCATTTTTAATATCAAACACAAGTCGCTAAACAGTTGGTATTGAGGTCAAGTCGCTATCTGAATCTTCTTGAAATAACTCGCTGAACAAAAAAAAATAAGTGCTTTTGACCAGTTGATTTTTAGACAACTCGCTACGACGAGTTGTAAAGACAAGTCGCTAGAATTTTTTAGGTCACAAGTCGCTAATATGATATACGACTTATTCTGATGATTTTCCGACCAAATTCCGACCACCTTCAAAGTTACCCAGAAAAGACTGCATAAAAATGCTTTGTTTGCCCAGTTTGACCAAGAAAAAAAGGACATTGACCACATGGTAGATCACACTTTGGTAACAAAAACAGTCATACAAATAATATAGCAACCTGTTTGAACATATATGACACAGAACTGATATTGACATTCAAACCAAATGACTTTAAGTTTTTGACCAAATAGAGGATACCAAGAACTGATATTGACATTGAAACCAAATGACTTTAAGTTTTTGACCAAATAGAGGATACCAAACATGTAAAGAGACTGTTAACAAAAAATAAGACAAAAGTTACTGCTCCGAAAAATATGTTAAAACAGCTTCAAAAACATGATACTAAACCACATAAATCAACAACACACAACACCCTTGGCTCTGGTACCATTTGTAGGATCGATATATTTATGTGTTTGATGATTCGGGTGGTCTTGGATGATCAAAATACATGTTAGACATTTTAGAGAGAGAAGTAGAGATAGGTGTTCAAGCTAGAGACTTGGTTCACAAATTGTAAAGGTTAGATTGAAGCACCACCCTTCCATAGATGGAAGGGTATTTATAATTCTGCATAACACGACCTCCTATCGGCCTGGATCGTGTATACTGATGGGTAAAGACCCGTCCTTCCTCCACGGTGTTATACTACGCTAAACTAAACTAATAACTAACTAATAAACTGATAAATAACGTAACTAACGACAAGTCTACGAGCTAAAAAAAGTCCAACTATTCAACAAAACACATCAAAGACCTCGACGAGACGCCTCTTTCACCATCATGAGAAAAGACCCCATGAAGCTCAATGCAAGCAAATGAGATACCAGGCTACTCCACCGTTTTGATCCTGGAATTTCTCAAAAATTTTGGAAATGAACGACACCACGCACACGCAAAACGTCATAGATTCTTCTGTGGGCCTTTCCACTTTGCTAGCCTTTCCCTATATTTCTTTACCGATCCCAATAGAATCAATAGATGCGGGATTTTCGGTCTTAGGAGGAGAGGAGGGTTTCTATGAACAGATGTATGCTAGATAATATTTGGGGTGACCGACACTTTAACATGGAATTTCCAATTCCTAACATGTTTTCTCTGCAACTTCCGATCTATGTCCTCATCATCTTCTAAACTCTTATTTCTTCTACATGCGCTCAAAGAATATGATGCTCCTCAACATTTTGATGCCCTGAGTTTCATCCACTCACCCAAGACTGTGGTCGGCATGCTTAGGAGATAACCATCACACGGATACCAGTAGACCAAAAGCCCGTCGATAATTCACCTATTTAATTATTCATATACTAATCGTTGTCACTGATTTTAGGATGATCAAACACGTTAATACCTTTTCAAACTTAACATTCAGCATAGAACGTATTCATAGAATTTTACTAGTTAACATAGCTTTAAAAACATAATTAACTAATTAAGTTTTTGATACACCTCTTTATAGTTCATACCCAAATAAGTGAAGTAACGATCTCTTATATAATAAGAGATTTTCAAAAAATGGAAAAAAAATGTTTAAAAACTCAATTAGATCAATGAGAATGCATAATTCTAACTACGTGGCAAAATTTAACATTTATATTTGCCAATAAAAGTCAAAATTAGCTTCAATTTGATCAAACTCATCTAAATTTTATCTAGCAAAATAAATATGTATAAAAACATGTGTCAATTTTTTTTTTGAAAAACTTAAAAAATTAGAGGGTAATTAATAAACCTTTAGACATTAAATTTTAAATAAATTTCATGAAACTTAAATATACTTATCAATTTCATTTCTCGTAGTTTTAGAGATTTGTAGATCATTTCTCGTAGTTTTATTGAATGAAGTTACATGTTTTATGCCATGTTGTTTTGAGTATATGTTTGTTGCTTGAACACTTATCTCACTTTGATGTTAACATCATTTGTTACATCACCATTGCTGGATTATGTTTTCAGACAGACGGATCCCTCCATTATGCTTAGACGGATCCCTCCAAGGAGGGAACCGTGGGATCCGTGCAACAGAAGACATGTTTTCTACTAACTTGAGTCTTATTTGCAGGAAATTATGCATTATATACTTGTTTTCTAACCCTTGTTTTGTAGATTTTTAAATATACACATGAAGACTTTGACACCCTAAGCTAGGGGGAGCTTTGTGTCAAACAATACATTGCAAAACCATTTGCAATATAATCTTCATTTGGATTACATTTCATGACGTCCCTTTGCAAACTTGCAATCATCAAGGGGAAGCATTATCGTCACAAAGACAAAATCATTTGCAAACATAGTTGCAATGCATTAGCTTAGTAGTTTTTCTTACTTGACGCCCTCACAAAGGGATGGACTCGTCAAGGGGGAGTTAAGGCGAGAACTCTTCCCGTTACTTGATCTCTATATTTTCCTTTCTTATTACACGTTTTTCTTAAAACAACGTGTTAGTTTCTTTTCGACGCTCTTTTTGTTTCGACAAAAAAGGGGAGAAGAGAGTAAAAACTCCAATTCAAACTTTTACGAATTTTAGTTTGTCCTTAAAATAACTTTATGTTTTGTCGTCAACAAAACGGGGGAGATTGTTAATACAAATAAGCCGTAAAAAAGTTTATTTATATTTTATGATCTTCTAATGTTTTGTCGATAACAAACGTAAAATCATTTTAACGAAACAAATAAAATACGTAAATGATTTGAGCCAATAGTTTACTAACACACTTACGTTTTCACATAAAACACTAAACAAGTAAAAGTGATTTTATGATTTAATAATACATATGTACAACAACTAGTGTTTACATATTGGGTAAATATATACATAACTAGTATGTATCATAATGGGTAATACAATGGGTAGAAGTTTAAGTATTTGACCCATTGACCAAACACATTGAATGTAGTTGGGTATAACCCAAAGTCCATGACCCATGCCCATAGAGCATAACCCATTGCATGACATCATGCATAAGTCATATATGGATATTATCCATGACCCATGGTTTTAACCCATGACCCATGGACTAGATGCATTGCATCTACTTGGATACCCATGGTCCAATGTCTAGGACCCATGACCCATGATCCAAAACCCATGGGCAGTGGGGCGTCCCACGGATCCCTGAGAATACCGGACGGATCCTCAGTGAGGATCCGTGGGATCCGTGGAACAAGAGCTAAAATTCCTCTATAAATAGTGAGCCATTTCTTCATTTTGGGTTGCCACTCCCACACATACTTTCTCCAAGTATTGTAACCTTTCTAACCTCAGATCCTAAGGATCTCTCTATGTATTTTGTGTTTTATTTTTGTGTGATTCTCTAGGTTCCTCTTAAAGGCGAGATCACCACCTCTTGAAGTCGAGCAAGCTCAAGTCCATGAGTTGACATGCTTCGTCATCATCAAGACTACTGAGGTTCTCTTGTTGATACTTCTTTCTTCCTTCATAGAAGTGTTGTGTCAATGGCATTAGTGAAGGATGCCGAAAGAGTCAAGACGAAAGCATTAGTGAAAGGTACTTAACGTCCGTGTCAAAGGCATTAGTGAAGAATGCCAAAGGAGTCAAGACGAAGGCATTAGTGAAAGGTGTCAAACGTCCGTGTCAAGGGCATTAGTGAAGAGTGCCTAGAAGTCAAGTCAAGTGGCATTAGTGAAAGATGCCAAGGGCGTATAATCGATGAGGTGCATCGATGTACAAATAGAGATAGGTTGTACCCAAGGATATTGATATCCTTGATGATGTTGTAATAAGGAGTTGGTCTCCTTTGGGGTTAAGTGTTGTGTAGTGTTGGGTAGTAGTTCCTCCATCATAATGGAACTCGGTATTTAGCCTAGTACCGGATAAAGGGTAGGCGACGTTGTGATAGGTGTGGTTCTACCTTGTGGAAGAACCCGGTGTCTAGCCTAGTACCGGAAAAAGAGTAGGCGACGTTGTGAAGGCTTCTCCGCCATAAGGAGTTGGTGTCGTGTAGTGTTTACGAACTCTCGAGTAGGTGACTCGAGGAGTGGAGTAGGGCAAGGAAGGTGTCCTTGTAGCTGAACCACTAGAAACACTCGTGTCGTGGTTATGTGCTTCTTACACTTTATCTTTCATTACATATTTATATATCTATCTATCAATGTCTAACACACACATCTAAATAGATTGACGTAAGTCGATCTAAATATTTTAAAATGAAGTTTTAATTGGTAAAACTATTCAATCCCCCTCTCCTTCTAGTTTTCCATAATTCGCATCAGAGCTTCGTTACCAAGTTTCTTAAAGTATGTTGTACTTTAAAAACTTGATACGATCCGTGTATCTTTGAAAACTACAAAGAAGGAAATCTTTTAAAACAAATTGTGTCTTTCGTGTTGGATATTGATAGACTATTCTAACATTTTCTCTTCAAGAAATCTTCATGCTAGGATCCTTCCAAAGTCTTCATTTCTATTCAAAGAATAATGAAGTCAACCTTCAAGGAATAATCTAAAAGTAATCGCTACCTACTTATTCTAAGTACAACCGATTACTTTAAAAGCTCATGAAGTATTTTTGGTTTTATGGTCTCCTTAAACCATATCAAGAGCGTAGAGGTATGTTTTCTTGTCATTAGCTAGTTTACATTTACATGAATATGTTGATACCATTTCTTTTAGATGTTAATTATTGCTAGTATCTAAAAAGTCTCTTTTCACCACTTTCCTGACTTACTCATCATCGGAAATAGTATTCCTCCTTGATCTCGTCAAACTAACGCCGCCATCACAAATTGATCCTTGATAATTAACTTACCAAATCCCATTGACCAAACATCTATTCAGTTAGAAACCTCAAAAACTATTTTTGTTCCATAAGCTAGTTCATAACTTATTACAAAAATAACGCCAAACACCCTTTTTCATCTACGATGGCGGATCCCTCAGTTAGACAAGCCGGATCCCTATTGCAAGGATCCGGGAACCGTGTGGCGTAAACCACTATACGCCTTTCAAAATCAATTACGCTCTTTTTCCTCTCCTCACAAAACACAAAACGACCAAAGTCTCGTTTTCATCTCCATAGGACTCCATATCCTCAAGCATCCTTTTCTAGAACATCATTGTAAGTACTTACACTAATATGTTCTAATCTTCATCATCTTCATCCTAGGGTTTATGGTTTTTCAATTTTTCTTAATCAATTGATAAAATTAGGTTTTGCAAAATTGATCACTAGAAAAGGTTTTTACATAACTAAGATTACATTGTGCTTACAACATTGTTAATACAAACCAAAACCATAAACCCATCTCAACAAATTTTACCTAATTGGAATATTTGTTTTTCTAGGACCAACCATGCCTAAAGCCACCCAACAAGACCACCATGATACCGTCCACTACCTCACCCAATACTATCGAAAAGAGGAGTTGTAAAAAACCGATCGCAAAGTCTTCAAAAGACTTGAAAAACGACTTATCCACGAAGGTCGTATGGTCAAGGAATGTTTCCTTGAAAATACCGAAATTCGTCAAGTCTTCTCGGCAATCAACTTTGATTGTCTTCTTGATATTGACGAACAAATTTGTCCGGTTTTCATCTTTGAATTCTACAAAAGCGTTAGGATCATTCAAAATACCGATGATAGCATTTCAATTGCTTTTATCATCAATAAACAAAACTTCATTCTACCCCTCAACACATTTGCTCAAATCCTTCGCATTCCTTGTGAAGGAATTTGTATGTACTCCCAAGATTGGGCAATATCCACTCAATCTTTTGCACTTGATTCCAAACCAATCTACCACACTCCTCTTCATGACCCCGCAACTGTTCGAGACACCATTTTTCAAATTAGAGCCGACCAATCTCGTTTCAACCGCAACAAAGAGCTCATTCACCATGATCCCTTTCAAATGGAACTTTTCGAAATGCACTCCATATATAGAAAATGGGAAGAAATTCTTAGGGAAAATGTCATTAGTTTGGTCGGAAACAAAGACCATCCAAATGCATGTCTTGTGCAAATGATTTATTGCCTTATTCACCAAAGGCCATTTAATCTCGCCTATTACATGGTGAATAGAATGGCCTGGGTATTCAAAGTTGCCAACATGGTACTTCCGTATGGTATGCTCCTAACACGACTCCGTGAGTATGTTAGTGCAATGCAACCATCTCCAATCAATGATGATCATTTCCTCTCGATCACGCCATGGTACCACTTACCAAACAACCCTCTGACGGTTCATGGTCAATGGAAAAGACCTAAGGCTCTCACGGACTCTCGGATGAAGAAGAAGTAGATGTCAACCCAAGCAAACGTTGACTTAGACCCCATTACCTACTTTCAACAACTTTCAACTCTTCCAAACGAGACCGAAGAATTCAAACAATTGAAGGGTATGATCCAATGCCTAACTAACTACGTCGTGACGTCGGGAAAGAGAAAAAGAAAAGATTGACAAAAGAGACATTAGGATTATGTTTGTTTTTAGACATTTTGTTTATCTATTTACAATGAATGTTTATGTTTGTGAAGCACGTTAGTTTGGTTGTTTGGATATTACCATTGCTACTCTTGTCTATGATATGGTTTATGAGATATCTTGCTTGTTTTGCTGTTCTTTAGAGTAGAGATCAATTAGAATTAGCATACATAGTATTGTGCAAAATCTGCATCCCTTTCTGTGATGCTTCTGATCTGCAGTTGTCGGATCCCTAAGAATGTACTAGACGGATCCCTCCTTTGAGGGAACCGTGGGATCCGTGATGACAGATGAGCAATGCAGAATCCCACACATCAAAAAAGCTCACTAGATCACTTCACACTAGCTAAACATATGGCCTTATGACCACTTAAGTCTTCTTCAAGCTTAGAAAGCTTCACACTCACCCATAGTTCATATTAGGATCACACTTAAAGTGCCTTTTAATTTGTCATATCATCAAAACTCATCATCCTTCCGCTCTTACACTCACACATTATCTATCACTTGTCAACACAACTAGTTTTATAAATTTCTCAATTTTAACAAATTGTTTTTAGTCATCTCTACCTCAAAATTGGTAAAAAACTAGTTTTTCAATTCTTATAATTTTTAAGGATTTGTCAAACTTTATCTCAAGTTGCCATCTGATCTCTAGGATCATTTAGCATGACTTGACACCATTTAAATTCCTAGTGCCATCCTTGATTACCTATTGGTGATCATAAAGTCCCATTTTCCTTCCATAAAAGGCAATCATTGGCTACCACTACTCATTACCCTTGATCATTTAAGGCAAACCTCATTTAAAACACTTAAGAAGACTAAGACACTCAAGATGTATAGGTAGTAGATTGTACCAACATCATTTTTCTTCTTTTCCTAACTGCTGATAGCCGGATCCCTAGGATTAGGCTAGACGGATCCCTCATAGGAGGGAACCGACTGGCAGATTCAATAAATCATGCCTAAAGCAATAATTTCAAGCCCTTTTGGCTAACTTGAACACTCCATCCTGCCATAAATAAACTCATAGATTAGTGCACAACTGTAGTTGACCCTTGTGCATGCAAATCATCACATTTCTAAGGATTTTAGATGCTTAAGTCTTTAATGTACTTCTCAAATCATTCCCTTCATAAGTCATATTGTTAGAATCTCTTAGTCATCAACCACAATTCTCAGCATTTAGAAACCTTCTCCTTAGTCATTTCATCATGAGGAAAGCTCCTAGTGCTAACTCATCCACCAAAGAACCACCCAAGAAACTTGCTCGTGTTGTACACGAAATTTCCTCAACCGAATCATCTCCCGTTAAATCCACAAATGCTAGGATTTCTCCTCCACCAACTCAACCTACCAAACCAATCCCCAAGAGGATTATTCCCACAAAAATATCATCACCAAACTCCACAATTCCTACTAAACCAAACACACCCTTTTCCACCCAACCAACATCATTGGTGCCTAGAGCTATATCATTTACCACCTCACAATCATCTCCACTTCTCTACAATTTAGAGGACTTGCCTCCTAGGCCATCTAATCCTCCACCATTGCCGATACTCTCTTCAATAGAGAAGAATGTGCAACAAACCCAAGGTGTTGAATCAACACATGTACCGGTATCCTTTTCTCTATTTTCCTCAAATGGTCCATTTTGGATTATAAGGAATCATCAAAGTCAACCACCCGACCACATGGAAGTTGACACCTCTCTACCTCCACCATCATCCTTTGTTGAGCCATCATTGAATGTGCCTCCATCAATCCCTCCTTCGTTTGAGGATCCTCAACCTCCTTCACTAGAACCTCTACATCAAGTCGCTCTATCTTTACCACCACCTTTTCCAAGCCATGACAAGTATTGCTATCATTGTTAACACGTTGAAGGCTTGATACATGAAATACGTGAAGAGCAACGCTTCATGTTTTATCACCTCCTAGAATGTTTCGATGAGGTCAACAAACCTAAAGAACCGTGAGCTTAAGAATTAAAGTGGTGTTCTAGTCTTAAGATTAACTTAGATCATTTAGGAATCACATTTCATGTTTAAATCATTATCTTAGTTTTAGAGATTTGTAGATCATTTCTCGTAGTTTTATTGAATGAAGTTACATGTTTTATGCCATGTTGTTTTGAGTATATGTTTGTTACTTGAACACTTATCTCACTTTGATGTTAACATCATTTGTTACATCACCATTGCTGGATTCTGTTTTCAGACAGACGGATCCCTCCATTATGCTTAGACGGATCCCTCCAAGGGGGGAAGCGTGGGATCCGTGCAACAGAAGACATGTTTTCTACTAACTTGAGTCTTATTTGCAGGAAATTATGCATTATATACTTGTTTTCTAACCCTTGTTTTGTAGATTTTCAAATATACACATGAAGACTTTGACACCCTAAGCTAGGGGAAGCTTTGTGTCAAACAAATACATTGCAAAACCATTTGCAATATAATCCTTATTTGGATTACATGTCATGAAGTCCTTTTGCAAACTTGCAATCATCAAGGGGGAGCATTATCGTCACAAAGACAAAACCATTTGCAAACATAGTTGCAATGCATTAGCTTAGTAGTTTTTCTTACTTAACTAGTATGTATCATAATGGGTAATACAATCCGTAGAAGTTTAAGTATTTGACCCATTGACCAAACACATTAAATGTAGTAGGGTATAACTCAAAGTCCATGACCCATGCCCATAGAGCATAACCCATAACCCATTGCATGACATCATGCATAAGTCATTTATGGATATTATCCATGACCCATGGTTTTAACCCATGACCCATGGACTAGATGCATTGCATCTTGTAGATACATTGCATCTACTTGGATACCAATGGTCCAATGTCTAGGACCCATGACCCATGATCCAAAATCCATGGGCAAAAGGGAGCGTCCCACGGATACCCAGGAATAAACTGGACGGATCTGTGTAACAGTAGCTAAAAATCCTCTATAAATAGTGAGCCATTTCTTCATTTTGGGTTGCCACTCCCACACATACTTTCTCCAAGTATTGTAACCTTCTAACCTCAGATCCTAAGTATCTCTCTATGTAGTTTGTGTTTTGTTTTTGTGTGATTCTCTAGGTTCCTCTTAAAGGCGAGATCACCACCTATTGAAGTCGAGCAAGCTCAAGTCCATGAGTTGCCATGCTTCGTCATCATCAAGACTACTGAGGTTCTCTTGTTGATACTTCTTTCTTCCTCCATAGAATTATTGTGTCAATGGCAGTAGTGAAGGATGCCGAAAGAGTCAAGACGAAAGCATTAGTGAAAGGTGTTTAACGTCCGTGTCAAAGGCATTAGTGAAGAATGCCAAAGGAGTCAAGACGAAGGCATTAGTGAAAGGTGCCAAACGTCCGTGTCAAGGGCATTAGTGAAGAGTGCCTAAAAGTCAAGTCAAGTGGCATTAGTGAAAGATGCCAGGCGTATAATCGATGAGGCGATCGATGTACAAATAGAGATAGGTTGTATCCAAGGATATTGATATCCTTGATGATGTTGTAATAAGGAGTTGGTCTCCTTCGGGGTTAGGTGTTGTGTAGTGTTGGGTAGTAGTTCCTCCATCGTAATGGAACTCGATATTTAGCCTAGTACCGATAAAGGGTAGGCGACGTTGTGATAGGTGTGGTTCTACATTGTGGAAGAACCCGGGTTCAGCCTAATACCGAAAAAGAGTAGGCGACGTTGTGAAGGCTTCTCCGTCATAAGGAGTTGGTGTCGTGTAGTGTTTACGAACTCTCGAGTAAGTGACTCGGGAGTGGAGTAGGGCAAGAAGGTGTCTCAGTAATGAACCACTATAAACACTCGACGTGGTTATGTGCTTCTTACACTTTATCTTTCATTACACAATTATTTTATATATATATATATATATATATATATATATATATATATATATATATATATATATATATATATATATATATATATATATATATATATATATATATATATCAATGTCCAAGACACACATCTAAATAGATTGACATAAGTCGATCTAAATATTTTAAAACGAAGTTTTAATTGGTAAACTATTCAACCCCTCCTCTTCTAGTTTTCCACACGGGTTTAAAAATCGGCTTAAATATCAAAATGAATGCACAATCTCACACGTTACTATACGATGAAAATAAATATACGAGATTCTACATATAATAACGACACATATTTTTTCAAAGTTATTATGTGCTACTAAACACACATAACGTTTTAAACATGATTTTAATAGTTAATTTTAAATTAGATCAACCTAAATATAATGTCAGTTAAACAAAAAATATAAAGTGTGTAAATCACTCCTCATATAAGTATTAAAAAGTTAATATAATTTTAAAGAAAATTTTAAATATAACAACTATTTATTTATGAATTATCACGATATTTAACTTCAAAATAAAGTTATTAAAAAATTATTACTGGTCAAACTTCATGCTCTAAAACTAGTAGTTATTTCATACTTCTTTCAATCAAATGTGTAAATAGCAGTAGATATTTTAACATGATTATGCTCAATATTGTTATCACATCAGTCATATATCACTTTTTTTCTTTAATATTGCTTATCGTTTTCCATCAAGATATATCTCTTTGACACGCACAAATACTTTTTCCCCCTTTAATATACTACTTATCATTCCTTATCAAGATATACCTATGACACACACAAATTTGTTTCTTTCTGAAAAAGGAGTCTTATGATTAAAACAAAAGCCAAGCAATGTACTTTTAAAGAAAAAGAAAAACAAAGAGAAAATATGACGTGATCTGCAACGAAACACAAATACCTACCACTAATGCGGTAATGCCTCATGTTAAACACGAGGATCCGTTGCCCGCGTGATGGATCATAAGTCTTAACATATATCTTAGTTTGATGTTTGTCATTTGATACTAATTTTTAATCCATTTAATCTGCGTTTGCCCAACTATGAAGGGCTTGTTAATTGGTAAATCACCGATTAATCATTATCATAAAATCTCGATCTACAATATATAAAATACATAGAGAATTCTAAAAACGGGCTTTGAGCCCAAACACACAACGAGTCCACTAATCAATCCAAGTATCGTCTAACAAAACGTGTATATTGCGACACTTTTAAAAAAGTTAGAAATATATTTTGAAACAGTTTTTAATTCACGTACTTAGATAATTATGTATAACATGTAACAAAATGTATTTAAATAATCATTTACATTACAACATGGCCAAAATAACCTTCAAAATAATCATTCTCAGAAGTAACCACATTTATGGCTACTTATTTGCGAATCAAAAAAGAACTCTGCTTTTCATTTACCGAAAAGCGAACTTTCCTTTAGTTCACAAAAGTGAAGTTCGCTTTTTATTTGCAAAACAAAATTTTAGTTTGCAATTTATGGAGGCGTTTGCAATTATGGAGACGAATTCTTGTTGTTATGTTTTACACATCTAATTATACCACAAATTATCAATTAGTGTGAAATATAGCATAAAAGCAGTTTTTTTTTTTTTTTTTTTTTTAGAAAGCCGACGTATGGTATAAAAAACAACAATAAATTTAGGAATAAAAAAGTTTAATTCTAAAATCGCTCGAATATGCAACAATAAAGATAATTTTCATGTAATAGATTGGAAATCTTATTCAAATTTCTTCATCTTTGATACATTTATGACATTGGAAGTTCAAAATTTTGAAAGGGTTAGCAATCGAAAAGTTAAGAAAAATGTGGGATACTTTTCTTTTTTCTTTTTTCTTGTTAATATAGGTTTACCTTCTGATTTACGAAACCACCAGTTATATTGTCAAGTAAATACATAATACCAGAATTATCGGCTTTCTTTTGTTAATATAAGTTTCAATGTGAAAATACATAACCCCAAAAATTAACATAAGTGTTTTTTTTTTTTTTTTTTAAGAAAAAAAGAAAAAACCATTAGTAAAAGGTCATTAAAGGAAAAAGAATAAAGAAAGCAACTGAAGAACAGAAACACAACGACACACGGTTCCACCAACAAAAACAAAAACAAAAAACAAAAAACAAAATCAAACATCAAAACATCTGATCTGTAATTAATACATCATGGGTTGCTCCTCATCTCTTCCAGGTACTTTATAATTAACCAATTTCCTTAGTTTAAGGTTTTACTATTTCAATCTGATATAATCTTCATCAAGATTCTTATATTTTGTTAAATTTATGGATTTTGAGCTTTAAAGATTGTTAATTCGAGTTTGAGTTGGTGTAAAGTTTTGAGCTTTATTAGGTTTAGTGTTTGTTTAATGACTTTTTGAGGTATTTGTGTTGAAGTTGTGGTTTTTTGATGTTTGGTTTTGTAGATAGGAGTGTGGGGCGGGTTGGTGGACTTAATCCGGAGAACGGTGATTCGGATGCTAAGAATCTTCGTGTTAAGGTACTTTCTCTTGTTTGGTAAAGAAGTTTTGTTTATAGTATTTAAGTAGTCTTTACCTATTTTGGTTTTTCCGACTTTTTGGCCAACTAATCCACGGGGTTTGAGCCCACCGCCACACAGACACAAAACCGGGTAAAGCCCTCCCTCCTTTTTTTTGAAGGTTACCGAGCATGAATTGAACTTGAGACCTCTCACATTTTAGTGATGATGGGTGTTTTGAGTATCATTAATCCATGATATGATAGATTTTAGTATATCTTGTTAAGCGTTGTTGCTACAGGGTAGGAGATAGCATTTCATACTCGATGATATGAATAACGAGAGTGGCATTCTAACAGGCTTGTAGGAACGAGTTTTGGGTTTAATTATTCTTCTGTCTGTGTTTTTGGTATATATTAGGTCTTAATGTCATATTGATATGGTTGGATTAGGTTTTTGAATGTCGCACTAAAAGTGTTGATACAAAATGAACGTGGTGGTCTTGGGTAGTTGGGTTAATTTTGTGGTTTGATATACATGGCAAGAACTCTATAAAGGACTATGAGATATGCATGAGACAAATTATATGCCTGATTAGTTATAGTTATGTTTATTTATTAGCTGGTCTAAAAGGTATATTTTTTCGCATTGATTGATACGATAACATGGCTATAGAACTTGACTTTACCTAATAGGCATTAGTGATTCTCATGCAATGATAGCTACGACTTCCACTTTTCAGTAAGACCACTTATGCTCAAGCATGTGAAATAACTTATCTAACAAAATGCAATATTATTATACGCTGTAAATAACTTACCAAACATGCTCTGATTCTCTCATAAGGTCACACAAGACAAGGATCTTGTATTCTATGATTCTTAAATGCGTCTGAGTGATGAATGAAACCAAGATGATGAAAGGAAAGATAAGGAGTAAAAACCAAAATTAGGAACTGTAGATTCATTGACCACTATCATACTATGAGAAAGCCATGATATAATAAGGAAAAAAATATAATTAAGGGGGTAAATCTTGGCGATTTTGAAACGACTAAATGAAGAGGGATCAATTTGAGAATACTATGCTGTTTGGCACCTTAAGTCTTTTTATCGAGATTTTTAGCTATTTCATCTGGACATGGTAAAATTGTCCCAAATGGCCCTTGTACACTAGAAAGCCTTGTGCTTGGTTACTGCTGCATCTTGGATCTCAATCAAGACTCCCTCTATATATTTCCTTTATCTTCTAAGTTTGAGTTTGACTCTTGGAAAAACGTGAGTATGTGACACTTACCCATTTCATGTGGGTGATCATTTTCAACAATAGCAATTTCTTGTGGTTGTTATGTTAAAAACATCAAATAAAAGGAAATTGAAAGAGAACATATGATGTTAATGGACATTTCACCTACACACTAGAAGACTCGTATTAATTTGTCAATGTCTTCAGGTACCTATCAATCTGTCTTACATTACACCATGGTATTAAATGCCCCTTTTTCCCTGGAAAATCACAATTGAATGATGTAAAATGAAGCTTTAATTAATCACTCAGGGGTGGCCTAGTGGAGGCCTCAAGTGGCCATGCCAATCTTCCCAAAAAGGTGGGCTCAAACCTAAAAAAATGAAGCTTGAATGTGCCTTTTTTTTTTTGCAAAGATGAACGTGATTCTTCATGGCTCATCTTTTGGCAATTTTTTTCTTTTTAACATAGTGCAGAGTTTTGGGGAATATGGGTCCTAGCTGTCAGCTTTTGTGATTTGTATTTTTAGTCTCCTTTTTAGAATAAGCTTTGTTAGTGATAGTTAGACAAACGTTGTGCTTTATTACTTTAGTAGAGTTCTCTTAAAATGACTTACCGATGTGCATAGTGCTTAACCACGTAACTGGATCCTGGACCCTTTTTTGTAATGCTCATATAAATATCACAATCTCTCACAGATCAAACCAACAAGGAATTATGTGTTTACTTGTGATTATTAACTCAAGTAACTGGTACATGAATCTACAAAGTTACTCTAGTCATGCATGACATCACATGTTGAAAGTAAACTATAGACTGATGAGAAATTGAGGTCCTGCAGTTCAGTCCATGTGTGGAATACTATTGTGTCATGAGTCCATCTAGCAAGAAAATAGAGGAGAGATGAGAATGAAGGAACAAAAAAACATTGTTCATCAATAAAAGTGACGTGCCCCCTTTCAGTAAACGTACTAATCTAGTACTGTGAAAAGAGCTCAAATGAGTAATTAAAACTGTTATGTTGTAACAAGTCTTTTATTAAGAAAATGACCTTCACATGTATGGAAGCTGAGCACTTGGTTATTCAATAATAAGCTGAGCATGCTTGAGTTTTTATGAGTCCCCTCTCTCACATTATGCCAACTGAGCATACTTGAGTTTCTTTTTCCTTTTTCAACCTTAGGTTGTATGGATCAGTGACTTAGGGGGTGTTTGCTTAAGCTCATCTAGGGAGCCTATGAGCTTATTAGCTTATACAACTAAAATAAGCCCAATCTAGTGTTTGGGTCAGCTTATATGGTTGGGCGTATGAGCTTATATGCGGGGATTTTGATAAGCTCAAATTTTGTGGCTTATGTGAGCGGGGGTGGGCTTATATAAGGGGTGTTATAGCAAAAGACTTATATATCCTCATATAAAAATTTCAATTTTAGATGTTCATGTACCTTTTGGTCGTTTTACCTCATTAACTCTAATAAGCTAACCCAAAATATGGGCTTATGAGCTTAGTGTTTATAAGCTGCTTAAGAAATGTAAGCCTAAGCCCAAAACATAAAGTTAGACAAACACATTACATGTCATTTACAGTTTAGAGTGATGTAGAGTTTTTAGGAATATAGTTGCACCAGCACATGCAAGGCGATAAGTATAGTTATATGTGTTTGCTTACCCGCTTAGTGAATTCGTTTCACAACATTTCGAATGTATATGTGTTAGTTGTAAGTGTTTGTTTGGGTTACCAAGAACTTTCCGTAGCTTTCCGCGACATCATTATTCCCGCATATAGAATTACCTCGCAATCTCTTACGCGCTAAACACTACCCCAAAAGTATATGATTTTGACGAATCAAGATTATATTGATTGAAATAAATGAAATAAAGGTTAAAGTTGTAAAATTTGAATTAAAATAAAATAAACCCATTAAAAATAAAAACTAAAACTCATAAAAATATATCAAAATGGATGTTGAATTAAAGAGCATAAAATTTTAGAAAATATGGTGAAATTAGATTATAAAAAAATAAGTAGATAAAAGATATTTTAATTTAAAATAAAGATGAATTTTAGTTGAGAAATGACACATGTCATTTTTATAATTAGCTCTTTATCTTAATTTTTAGTGGTTAGGAGTTAGGTTTGGAGTTTGTTAGAAGTTAGGCTTGAGTTTGTTAAGAAGTGACACATGTCATCTCATGATTGGAGCTACTTATCTTAATTTTTGGTTAGAAAAACTCTTTCCATAAGAAGTAAAAAAGTCTGAATTTTTAAGGCTTCTAATTTTAGAAGGCCTAAATGCATTATAAAGTAGTATAGATAACAGAGAATTGTTTTCTCAAGAAGCTTCTTAAAAGATCACTCGTTTCTGGATGCAAGATGTACTTGCAACAATAGTCAACCAGTCCCAAGATTTGTTTATTTATTTAGAACGACAATTTTTTCACACTCTATACCACCTATCTCACAATATATCTCATAAATGCCTCGAGCGAGGCTTGAACCCACAGCCTCTTGACTGGTGGGCAACTCACATACCACTAGACCAAAGGCCTTGGGGGTCAACCAGTCCCAAGATAAGCAGCTGTGTTCAAAGTTTGTTCTAGGTATCGTTTCTAATTTGTGTAGCAATTACTCCTAAATAAGGCAATAGTTTATAAGAAGATTGAACAGATTGGGATGATTGGTCTTATCCAAAGTAGAAAATTATGTGAGTAGAGTCGATGGAGATGATTACTATGAGGGAAGTGATAAAAGAAGTTAGGATGGCGACCGTGAATATTTTGGAATAATTTGGCAGGGACTAACAGGAATAACAAGTGGTTTGGCCCCAGATAAGAAATTGTAGTTCGAAGTTATAACTATTTCTATTGAGTCTGGACATTATCTGTCTGTTTTAACTACAATCTTTAACGGATCTCTTTATACACTACTAGGCGGGACTAAAAGATACATTATATTGATGCTAATCCAGGGTGAGTTCTTCTAAAATAGTACCTGAGTTTTGCTCTCTGATGTTTTTTCTATCATTGTAACTTTATACTATTAGTTTACGTTTTTTGTGACCGATGTCGTCCTATACCAACTTCTACAATATATCTGATGATTTCAGTAATTTGGTTCATATATTCTGCTCTACCTCAATGTGATAGTAAGTGGCCATGCGCTACCCAACATCCAAATGTACAAAGTTAAAAGTGATCTTTCCATTGCTTGAGCCCAGTTATCTTATAAATTATAATAGCACAACGTATTCACGACTTGTGAAGCTCTATTATCTGCTGAATGTGAGCTTGCATCAATGAATTAGGAACAATAAGGCAGGAGTTAATATAATGAATACAACCTATAGTAAATGTTTACTCTTATCTTTCCTTGATGTACCAATGAATTGAGCTTCATTTTGTTCACCCTCTTTATATTTATCGTCAACTATTTATTTATTTACAGCTGGTGCTATTAGGGGACTCTGGTGTTGGGAAAAGTTGCATTGTTCTTCGCTTTGTTCGTGGTCAGTTTGATCCAACATCCAAGGTTACTATATGTTATTTGCTTTTTCCAGTTGAATAACAGATTAAGATTTGATATTGAAGTTTCCTTTTGGTCATATGTCATACCTTGAAATGGAAACCATCACGTGATTCACGTATATTTACCACATCACAAACAATTTCAGGTGACTGTTGGAGCTTCATTCTTGTCACAGACAATAGCTCTACAAGACTCCACAACAGTTAAATTTGAAATTTGGGATACCGCTGGCCAAGAGAGGTAATGTTGCCAGATAAACTTTATTTATTGATTAAGAGGATTGTTCATATGCTTTCATTTTGTTGACTTGGTGAACATGAATTTCTATTTTTACTGCTTCGCACTTACAAGATAGACTTGTTTTGTCTGTCCCTATTGTTCAGGTATGCAGCACTGGCCCCACTTTACTACCGAGGTGCAGCAGTTGGAGTTATTGTATATGATATAACTAATCCCGATTCATTCCATAAAGCTCAATACTGGGTCAAGGTATGACTATTGGTATCGGATGCCTAGAATTTGGACTTCATATCAGTTATTGTCTTAACTTCATATCAGTTTAAGAATAAAAATTTACACGATGGCAAATGCATGTTTCCATATCTACAATGATTATTCCTAATAGTAATTAATTTAATTATGTGTTCTGCAGGAACTACAAAAGCACGGGAGCCCTGATATCGTCTTGGCTTTAGTTGGTAACAAGGCAGATCTTCAAGAAAAAAGGGAGGTTTCAGTTCAAGTAAGAAATATATTTTACATTTCATAGACTAAATATGAGTCGGAAACTTTGATGTATTTACCTATAAATGGGTAAATTAAGGCTATGGTCTACCAACAAGTCAAACGAGCAAAAAAATATTAGCTTTTGGGTTGCACTGTGCAAATAATTTTCGATTTGCCCTTGTTTAACATCGTTGTGGTTGTTTTGCCAAAGGATGGAATGGACTATGCCGAAAAGAACGGTATGTTCTTCATTGAAACATCTGCAAAGACAGCTGATAACATCAATCAGCTATTCGAGGTACCACACTAAATTGTTCTATATGTTCTCCTATACTACCGTATTTCATGTCAAAGAACATGCTCGTTCATTCTCGGTGAGTTGTCATTCGCAGGAAATTGCAAAGAGACTACCGCGACCCCCTCCATCATGATACCATATATTGGAAACATCAAGTAAAGGTCGTTATCGCTTCTTGCCGTGTAACCAAGGGAAATGTATGTATATTTATGAATGGTGTTTGATCTTTAATTTTCATATTTGTTTTAACCTCTCTGTGTGCCCTCGGTTAACTTGTAAAACCACAAGCACTTAAATTGAGTGAATGGCAGTCTCATTGCTAAACTTAATATTTTGTTTCAAATCACCATTATATATCTGCCAACGATCGAATGGACATTGTTAGACGTACAAGCGTAAAACTTTACAATATTTTTTATATCAACTATCGTTGAAATCACAAGGCGGATTGATTTTTTGGACTTGCATTTAGTTGACTAGACGGATGCGGACGTGGCATCTGTTAGATCAAGTGCAATGGTCACTAACATTACCGTCGTCACATCAGCTTTTCACTCTACCACTAAATAGGTGTAGTTACGACCACCACCAAATAACCTTATTTGGGTTTGTTTTGTGTGTCATGACCCCCGACTCGGTGGTTTGCACCACCGATTCAACCTCAAAAACACACCACCATACGTGGTGGTGATGGTGTTATAGACACGTCACACGTCGGGGTGTAGTTGGCATCCCTGTTACGCTCAGTCTTAACCTAGTTCACCTTTTATTCACGATTTGCTTGAAATAATATGCTCTATGATTACAAGTAACTAGAAGTCTAGGAGTATTCCAATCTATTTCAAACGGCAAATTTACAACCAAGGACCTACATTTGTATATGTGAGTTTGTTATTTCAGAAAGACATATTTACAAAGTTTTGAACCACATTCGTACTTTTGAAATGGTACTAGAACCCTCAGATCCCTTCGCCAGAAAGGTACACAGTTGCACACATCATCTTACACCTTGGCAGCTGGCACCGATAACTGTCTTAACTTGACAACCGTCTTAATAAAGATTTACGAATGATGTAGGGTACTTAGGGCCTGTTTGTTTAATTTCTTCATTAAGTTCTGTTAATTAACAGATGACTTAACGTGGAGACCCTTCACTTTTATCACTTTTTATTTTAAGTCATTTTAATTGATTAAGTGAAAAACAAACAACTTATCACATAAGTATCAAAGTATGTACTCCATCTCAAATTAAATATTTTATTTATTTTTATTTATTTTCTCTCTTTTATTTTTATCGTTTGTTCTTTTCATATTTTAATCGATCAAATGGTTCTAGCGTGAAAATGACTTTATATTGGTGTACAAGTGTAATGGTATCACTTGTCTTAAATTGTTTTCAATTTGAAGTACACTTTAAGTGAAAATGACATTTTATTAGCGTACAAGTGTAAATTTAGAGGCGCACAAAGCTCGGGCCAGACCGGGTTTGGATTGGGACAAAAAGAGTTCGTGCTTTTATATCTAATGCACAGAAAATGTTAATTTGTTTATCAGCAGATGGGATTTGAAGTATAGTAGTTTTAAAGCTAAACACATGTTTAATTATTATTTTTTACATTTACTGGTATACTTGTTTGGCGGTAAACAGTGAAGGAACATGTTCTTTTTCCGATTTTGGTAGCGCCTATGATTTTCTAAATATGCAAAGAATACGTAAATATATATATATATATATATATATATATATATATATATATATATATATATATATATATTCGGTTCCATCGGTAGGCTTTTATTTTGGAAGATTGAGAAATCTTCGTTTGAAGAAATCGATTCATGTTTTTATTCGATTCACAAGAAACATCATTTTATGGTGAATCGAATCTATAAATCACAAATTTGATTCACAAATCATTGTTAAAATTGAGTTATGATGATGATTCTTTAAATTTGTACGAGATGATTCAAGAATCTACATATATCGCAAAATCGAGAGATTTTAACATTGATTCAAATTTTTTACACATTTTGAATTTTAATCACATTAAAATGAGTTTTACGCTGAAAAACATGGATCAAAGTTAAAATCTATCGTTTTTGAAAACCTTCTCAATCTTCTCAAAATAAAAACCTTCTCAATCGATCCGGATTATATATATATATATATATATATATATATATATATATATATATATATATATATATATATATATATATATATATATATATATATATATATATATATATATATATATATATATAGAGAGAGAGAGAGAGAGAGCTTGATCCGGATTATATATATATATATATATATATATATATATATATATATATATATATATAGAGAGAGAAACTTGGATCATTTAAAAGTTGATCTCGAGAAAAGTGAGAAAAGTAATTTCAACCATCGGATCACCCCTCTTCCCCTCCCTTTTTCACACCAAACTACAGGAACTAATTGTATTTTCCTTCATTCTTTAAGGAAGTTTTGTAATTCTTCCCTACCCCCAAATTTTTTTTCACCAATTTTTTTTTCCTGGGGCAATTTTTTTTTTTTTTTTTTTGGCCAAAATTTCCTCCAAACTTTTATAACTGTGATGCACCTTTTTATTTTAGTGCATCACAGTTATAAAAATTAGTTATAACTATGATGCACCAAATTTTATAACCGAGATGCACCCAACAATTGTTACCTAATATGCTCCAATAACATTGCAATAACTTAGTATACTATGCCCTTTAAGGGGCATTAGTTGTACAACCAGAGACGGAGCTATGGTAGCCATGGTAGCGCCGCATGCTTTGTCATTGGGATAACGCTAGTGCATATATTAACAATCGTGAATTGATGAAAAGTAAGTTAACCATGTAATTAATAAAATGACTCTGAAACATGTTAGGATAATTGATTTCATTGTATATTTAACCATGTGATTAATAAAATAAACGTGTTGAATCATTTGAAAATCTCTTTATACACAAAGGTTGAAGGTTTTAATTCAAAACTTTTTGGAATAAGTTAATAACATATGCGATCCGATGCACCTTTTTATTTTGGTGAATCACGCAGTTAAAAGTAGTTATAACTATGATGCACCAATTTTTATAATCGAGATGCACCAAAAAAGGTGCATCACGCTTATAAATTTTATGGATTTTTTTTTTTTTGCCAAACAAAATTTTTTTCATGGGAAAATTTGTTTTTTTTTATGGGGTGGTGGTTTTCAAAACTTACCCCGATGTTCGAGATGTTTCAAATTAGACCCTATAACTTTTTTCTCACTTTTCTCTAATTACACTTTTCTCTAAAACCGCACTCTATATATCTATACTACTTTATAATGCATTTAGGCCTTCTAAAATTAGAAGGCTTAAAAATTCAGTCTTTTTTACTTGCTTATTATGGAAAGAATAAAAAAAATAAGATAAGGAGCTCCAATCATTGAGTGACATGTGTCACTTCTCTAACTAAAAAATAACAAAAAGGGAGGAGCTCTAACAAATTAAAATAAAGAGTTCCAATAATGGGGTGACACATGTCATATGTATATATATATATATATTTGTATGAAAAGTACTTTTAATAATTGTTGTTTGACAAAGATAAAGAAGCCTTCATCATAAATAAAAGGATATGTTATGGTTGTTAATAGGTGTCATGTTGTAATAATCAAGTGGCAAGAGATGGTAACTACATGTTTCTTTAGAGATTGCCAACATAGTATGTGTCATTTTTGTCGTTTGTAAATGTGCAAGGTGTTAGGAATTGGAAATTCCATGTTAAAGTGTCGGTCACCCCAATAATGGTCTAGCATATGTTAGCTCGTAGATTTGTCGTTGTTTACGTTATTTAATAGTTAATTAGTTAGTCAAGAGCATAGAATAGTTTAGTGTAACACCGTGGAGGAAGGACGGTCTTTACCCATCGTGATACCGATCTAGAGGCCGATAGGAGGTCGTATTGTGTAACTATAAATACCCCTTCCATCCATGGAAGGGGTGTGGCTTCTTTGAATCTAACCTTTCATTTGTTTAGCAACTCTCTTTCAAAAACCTCCTCTCAACTCTCTTCATCTATCTAAAATGGCTTTCTTGTTTAATCATAATCCTAGACCACCCGAATCATCAAACAACATAATATTCACGATCCTACAATTGGCATCAGAGCCCAGGTTCTGTTGTTTTTGGTGTTTCGTATGGTCTTTTTGAGCAATTTGTAGATGCTGTTTGATATGTGGTTTTTGTGCGACTTAATTAATGCGGTTTATTTGTTACCGTGGTCTAATATTGATTTATGGTGGTTTTCATTACATGATTAAACCGTTTTTACTATGTTTATGAATCGGAAAATTTTTTTCTTATCTTTGTGGTTAATGATTTTATACACATGGTATCCTCTAATTTGGTCAAAGTCCAATAAGTTTTTCAAAGTTTTAACTCTATTTTTGTGTCCATTTTGTTGGTCCAAAACAAAGGTAAAATTTATGACTTTGTACCAATTTGTGAGTCATCCGTCATTCAAGGTCATTTCGGTCAAACAGATGGGTCTTAATGAAGCTTTTCCGGTTTTCACTAAATGGTCTTGTGCTTTCTTGGATGCGAGTTCTTGTGCTTTCTTGGATGCGAGTTACCGTTTCATGTCCGATTCAATGCTAAATATGCGAGTTGGGATAACTTGTACTTATGCGAGTTGTTAAGCTATGAATGATGCGAGTTGCACTCAACTCGCTTTTGAGCGTGTTGTTATGTATGCGAGTTGGTCTGGTCATATGCACTTGCTTTTGAGCGAGTTGCTTACTAACGTCAAAAGCGAGTTGTCATCTCTACTGAAGCGAGTTATCTAAAATTTCATGATGCGAGTTGTTACCTTTTAGCATGCGAGTTGACTGGAATAATGGAAAGATGCGAGTTGCTTAACTTTTGATAAGATGCTAGACTTGACAGATAGAGATGAAGAAGAGTTTAACCACAAGATCAACACCAATGAACTCGACCACAAACCTTATACCATATGCCAACTCATCTTATATTTCTGTTTCAACTTCAGTCGTCCAATACAACAAAAGTAAAGATCTAACATGACTCATTGTTAATCGATCAAATCATATAAAATATACATGAGTGTTTCGGTCTAAAAAACACAAAAAGGAGTAAACGATCTCAGATTTGTTCAAGTGTACGGATCTATAAAGATCTTGGGTGAGTGAACAATATACATCATTGATCCATTTTTTTGATGCTCGGCACCATGTTTCACTTTTCAAACAGTTTTAAGAATCAAACAAAAACCAATAGGCTTCCATTTGACTCTCTCGTTCAGTTTAAAATTGCTAAACAAAAAGGAAGAACCTACCACTGATTTCAGTGTTACTCGTGTAAGCCGTCTTGATGTCGCTCAAGCCATCCCTGTGGCTGTTTGAGTTCGTCTCTCCCAAACTCAATGGGTTAATTCGTTTTGAATACCTTCCCAGTTCTTTGGTTCAATATTGATGCCGGTCACTCAACCTTATACCATCCCTGTGGTATAGTTATTTAGTAACTGTGATATAGTAAAAGATATGGGGTATTCGTATATGATGATGAGATTATGGGTGTACGTGAAGTTTTTTTTGTGTTGTACATGATAAGAGACATCATCAATGGGAGGCGTTACTTTTGGTGTTAGGGTTTGTTGTGATTTTTCGAGTTATGTCTGATGGGGGCGGAGTGATATGAGGAGTATTATTTGGATAACTATTGGTGTGACTTGTGTTTTATACCCGTATAATTAGGGTAGGGAATAAAACTGATCTAATTTGGACTATCATTGGGCCGGACTTGGATGCAAACTAGAATGTGGGCTTCGTGATTCCTGAAATGGGCCGAACAAATACTATGCTGCGTGATTTCATACGCTAATTTGTTGTGTGAATGTATTGTTGCAACATATCTGTTATGAGACTTGTTCTCATGGGCGTTAATGAATCATGTGGGCTTGAATGGATGAAAGTTGGGATTGGTCTCATGGATTGGGCCTCACTATATTAACCCCTTGAATCAGATATTACAAATGGGTGTGAAGTTGTATGTAGGATTTTTGATGTGAGTTTATTATTTTTTGTGGGATACAAATGAGAATCTCTTAAATTGTTAGATTCGTGTTGATTAAAAAATGGGACTCTCATGAATGTCAATATTTGGATCGGGCCTTGTGTTTACATGAAGATGGGTATGGCCAAAATGAATTTTGCAGTTATGTGTGACTTGCAAATGCGTGACTTGAATTATCTGAGATGTGTTGAAAAGATTTGATGATGCAACTTGAAACGTGCAATTTGATGATGAGATTTTGTGAGATGATGAAGATTTGTTGTAATGCGATTTGATATTTTGGTGTACACATTTAGACGAATGATATTTTGTCACGGCTTGAATTAGTGTTTGATCTAGGTTGACTACGGGTTGTATGGACGATATTTCTTATTTGGATTTGAAGTAAGGTTTTCGAGCTCGCTCACTTATTTCGCCTTCTTTCTTTCTACCCTTCCGCCAAGATGACTTGTTTGAGCATTTATAGAGTGTGATAAAGACTTGGCTATTTAGTTACGCTTGTGATTTTTCTCTTAACCCACAACGTAGCTATCACTTTGGTGTCTCACGCAGTTGAGGATATGTGAAGAGGTTTTGTACATTGGGTACACCGTTTATTTTTCACAAGGATTAGTACAAGTTTAAGTAACAAATCTGGGGAATTTTACTTCATGATCAAGTTTGGCATATCGGGTTTGCTTCTCCAAGTGGTCACAGCAACAGCCGACAGAATGCGTGATTGATGTGTTTACGAAAGGGTTTATTGGATGATTGATGATGATGTTGATGTTGGTAAATGAATCGTTGATGAACCGCTGCATGTTCCTCTAAAATGATATTCATTTGAAACCAAAGTTGTCATTACACATTCAAGTCGACATTGTTTACTGCTCATCTTGATTTTGTAAAATCCCGCGAAAGAACCTATTTCTCGGTTTAAATCATAGACTTGTAAAATCCCGTGACAATGGAAACATCCTTGTAAAGTGAATTTTCGGATCTATCTTACGGTTTATTCTTGGTTTTGTAAATCCCGCGAAAGAAAATATTTTTCGGTCTAAACCATAGAGTTGTAAAATCCCGTATTGGTGGAACCATCCTGGAGAAAAGGAAAGTGTATTTCGGGATCTTTTCTTATGCTGGTTCTATGGTTTCGCTCAAGAAGGGATAAAAGGGTGTATTTCATGAATTGGATGTATGTTTGGATATTCGCCATGGCGTATGGTTATTACATGGTTTTACGGGGTTATGTGTTGTTAACCATGGTCGGATGAAACCATTATCAGAGTTCACTTAAAACGTCAAAGGAGGCTAGAGTTGAGTTTTAATCAGAAGATGTGACAACGGAGTTAATTCACTATTATTTATTTGAGGTTGAAGTGAAATATCACGGCGAGTGTACTTAGTATCCGAAGGTATCGGGATGGATGGATGAAGATTCTTCAAGATCCTTGTTCGAGCTTATTTTCAAAACGAAGACTTGGAAATCTAGTTATTGTTGGGTGTCTTTTACCTTTTCTTTTACCACTGGGGAATTGGGCTCTTATCATCCGAAAATAACTATCACTTTAAGGAGTTACGTTGTAGTGCTCAAAGGTCACATTCAATTGTGGATTTTCAAGAGGTAATGTACGCCTTATACTTGATGGTTGGTTGGTTGAAGAGTATAGAGTACATAGAGAGTACTTAGAGATGCTAATGGAAATCGGCACCGCTTTTTGTTACATATGTACAAGTTTAAGTCACGAGTTCGGGTAGTTTACTTGTGGTCAAATTCATCATATTGGGTTTTCTCATCACCGTTACGACAAAGAGCCTCTTGAATGATAATGGGGTTGATTATATGTTTGCCAAGAGTAGATGAAAGAGAGAGATTCATGACATTTGAACACTCCAGCTTCAAGCCTCGCTCCTCAAAGAAAAGAAAAGTGTACGTGTAAGGCGCTTTATCTTCTAAGAAGAAATCTTCTTATTATGACCATTCTCATCCACATGCTTCATACTTTTTCATGCGCTTCACCATCAAGTGAACCGGCTACCACCGATTGTTTTCTCATTCCACTTGCTCGATTATAATGAAGATGGCGACATCATGTGCTTATTTTGCAGGAGAGAAGTGTGAATACAACATTCGGATGATTTTCACTTATTCAATCAATAATGGCATCTTCGTATGCAATTCTTGAGGGGGAGAAGAAGTATGATAATTCTGCATGGTTGATTATTTTTTGAGAATAAATGGTCAAACGGCTCCAAACTCATGTAAGAACCGAGCTTCTTCTTATCGGGTCATCTTCACATGGTGTTTCTTCTAAGAGCCGTTGGTTGACATCTTCACTCGGATTGATGAGTTTATCGACAAAGTGCTTCCGGTTAATGCTTCACGTATACATCAACATGATGATTCCGAACAATCTCTCTGTTCTTGTTTGATGTAATTGGTAGTTTGGTGTTACCATCTTGTGTGTTCGCTATGCCGATTGCCGATTTCCTTGATGAACATCTTTCTGTTCTTGTTTGATTGGGAGGATTTTAGTTAAGGGTATTTGCAAGATGTAAGTTAATCGATGCTTTTGGTGGGATGCTTTTGGTGTGAGTTGAAGATGTTAACACTCTATTCCCTATTCGGACAATCTTGAAGAAGGTCGAGTCTACAATGCTCCACATTTCTGCTATATGTTAGAAGACCAAAGACGAGTTGCATTTAATGATCTAAAGACTTCTTCTTAATCGGGCATTTATCAAAAGATTGTCGGTTTAGGGAGAGCACTAATTGGGGAGGGTGAAATGTCCGATTTAATTCTCAATTAGACTTGCTCACACTCTTCAAGAAGTTGATTCTCACATATATTTGTGCTAATGGTATTCTTCTCAAAAGATTTCGAGCATTTGGGCTTACAATGTGTTCTTGATTCAAGTGTCAAAACCAAAGAAGGGGAAGGAGACACACATCTAAACACAAAGCGAGTAAACTTGATGAACTTAATTCTTCTAAGTGATTGAATATATCCCGGAAGACTATTGTCATTACCGCAGAGAAACTCAAGGTTTGACTCATGGTTGGCTTTTAGTGTTATTATTCCAACGACGGGGGAAGTGATGTAAAAGAAAGTTTTGAAGATAAAGAGGTACACAAGTGTGTGATGATTTCGATGTTATCGCAATCATCAAGGAGAAGAGATTGTGTACATTGGGGATGCTCGCTTTTCTCACTTGAGAGCTTAATCGCTGATTCGTAGATATAATCACTTATTCGGAGTTGAAAATCCAGAGATAGTCCTCCGGAGATAATCGATGATTCGCCCGCTTCTTCAATGTTATCGGTTATTCTCTCTTGGGCATTCGGGTACTTCAGTTCTTGAGCTTCATACACTTTCTTCGTGGGAGAGAAAAGTATACATCGGGTTATTCTTTGGCTATTGGACTTAATCTACTTGATGATATAAGTTTCTCCGTCTTCGGTATATGTGTATTCGGGTTCGTGAGCTATAGTCTAAGAAACCGATCGCATCAATTCAACTACTGGGAAGTGGTCTCTTGACACCTTTTGGAATGGATTGCGTCGAGACTTCATGGTTATGAAATTTGAGAAGATTATTTATGAGTGGGATGATACGTTGTCGTTGTTCTTGTTGATGATATAACCCGAACTAAGATTCTCGACTATCGCTCTTAAAAGGAGCAATGGATTTATGATAATAGTGTGCTTCTCTGCACTGGCTAAGGCAAGCTTGAAATAGAGCTTGAATCGCTCATCTAAAGGATTTTCGGTTTGGGGAAGTCGCCAGAGTCTCACTTTCGATGGTTCAATTTCTCTCAATTCAGAGCCTCGAAAGCTTTGGTGGTGAATGTTTAAGAGATGATGACTTCTATATTCTACAACGGGGCTGTTCGATATTCTTATCTCGGTACTCGTATCATCATCTTCTTAAATTATCATCTATTCTATCTTTGTATATATTTATTAAAAACAAAATACAAAATTAGAAAACCTCAAAAAGAAAATAGAAAAATATAAAACCAACAAAAATCCATAAAAATTTGAAAAATCATAAAATACAAAAAATATGTTTTCCAAGACATGTCTTCGGTATCGATAACATTTGCGGTCTTAGAAATGTCATTCAATAATGGCACGGGACCATAGATGAAGTTCGAAAGCAGAGGTGTAAATATTTCTTTCTAAACATGTCTCAAAATATGGCTTGCGCATACTTGATCGTGACTGTGCTTAAACTATGGCTTGCTATTATTTCGAGATAGCAACCCGTTTTTAAAGAAGGAAAGTGCTACGCTAAACTATTTTCAAAATATTTCGCACTTATCCTAAAAACAAAACAAGGAAAGTATGTCAAGGATCTGCTGCTCCTACACAAATTTTTTTCCGTCTAAAATTCTTTAGAAAAATATTTGGTGTTTTCAAAATGGTGGTAAATGAGTTCCTTTAAAAACAATCAGATTCAGAGTTTTTATAAAATTGAAAACTCAATCAATGACTTAAGTGCTTTTAAACTTTTCATAAAATGAGTCATGGATTGAGGGGGATAATGTTTTTCAAATCTACATCATCTAACGGGCTTTCTTAATTATCCTAATATGCTTAATTAAAAATGATGTTAACCTATGTTGAAGCACTAGTTGCCTAGGATATGATTGCTAGGATTAGATGATTAGAGTTTGATGAACACATTATTCCCATACATATATATGATCTGATTGATATGTTGCATTGACTTTTATTAGTCGATTGTTGTTTGGGTGATGTCGACCACCATATATTTGTATGTGTGTTCACTAACGTATGCAGGTATATTGGTATAAAAGAATGTTCCCGATCCGGATCCCACAATTGAAGATGATTGGATGCCGAAAGAAAAGGGTAACTATATCTTGGGTTGACAAATGAAGAAACGGAGCTTAATTGGACTTCTATGGAGAGTTGGCATAAATGCAACATAAGAGGTCCCACTGCATCAGCAGATGAGTTTTTCTAAGTGATTGAAGAAACGGAGCTTAATTTGACCTCAGTTGGCATTCAAAATGCAACGTAAGAAGAAGTCTCACTGCATCAGCAGACGGTTTTTCTTCCAAGCTCTACAAAGAACAACATAAGCTTCTCAACCACTTAACGTATCTTGTGCGTGATAAATTGATGATACCATTTTTTAAACAATATTGTTTTGAAAATGGAAAATATTGGTTTTGAAAATATATTGGACTTAATTTTGAAAATCACCGGACTTCATCTTATCAAAACTTAAGTCACTCAATCATCGACTATGGTCATCGATTCAGGGGGAGAGTGATTTAAAATAAAATATTTTCAATCGATATTTATTCATAAAAGGTCCGGTTTGTACGAAACAAAGTGGTGATATAAAGATTTAATGTTATGTCATGGTATGATTTTCTTTAAAACTCAAAGATCTGTCAAAATGAAAATTTTTCTCGTTTTGATTGATTGTGAAATTGTTTTATTTTACTAAAAGATCTCTTAAAACAATCATACCGACACTAACAATCTTTAATGTCTTAAAATGGTCCTTATCTCATCATTTTCAAAATCAAATCTTGCCACGCCTTTCCCAAAATTTTCTAAATTATTTAAATCTTTGGGATCACTAATCTCAAATGGTTTGAAATCTTTGATCGGGCGAGAGATCGTGATTTAAATCTCAAACTGCTTTTAATGGAATTGGTTCTAGTCCTTCAAAGGCACTCCCGCCTCCATGTGCCAAACGATTTCAATATACATAATGCACATGTTGAGGGGAGCATTTATCCAAAAAACTAGATGAGTTTTAAATCAGCACATTTTCTCCCATGTTTTATAAACCTTATTAATCATTTGGGATCCAAAATCTCAAAGGGTTTGATATTTTGATCGGGGAGAATTTGTGATTTAATAATGAAATTTGATACAAGTTGATCGCTTTGATTCAATTGTGCAGTCGCTTCTCTCATATGTGCTAAACGCTCGAATCTCAAGCATATATTGAGGGGAGCATTTTAAAAAGAAAAGAAACTATCGAGGTGCAAATGCTTTTATGTTTTAACATAAAGTACCTTGATTGAGTTTTAAATGGTTTCTTAATGGCTTGTGTGATCGTAAATGTGCTTCAAAAGAACTCTTGCCTCTATGTGATAAAATGATTTCAAATATCCTACGCACATATTGAGGGGGAGAATTTACCAAGAAAATCAAATGGCTTTTTCTATGAAAATTGTGATCATGAAATTATTTCAAAGAACTCTTGCCTCCATGTGCTCAACAATTTCAAATCATATGCACATGTTGAGGGGGAGCATTTCTAAATGATCAAAACTATTAAGGTACAAAATGCTTTGATCTCGTATCACAAGTACCTTGATTGTTTTTCCAAATGATTTTTCAATTGGTTTCAAGGAAGAATGAACAATACCAAAAGACCGACCAATTTACTTTATGCATGGAGTTATAAGGATGGTTAGGTTAGGTATTCGTTCCCACGATCTAGCCGTAACGGAGGGATCTACCGTGGACAATCCACTAGATAGTGTAGAGTCCTTAGGTATGATGGAAAAAGGAGAAAATGAGAATATGGGAAGAGTGCGGATGAGATGAGCTAGTAATCGAATAAACCCAACAAGGTTCTAGTTATGAAGTCTCGGTAAGCACCAAGGGTTGAAGAATGAAAATAAATGAATATGAAATGGGTGAAAAGAAATAGCCTCTAATAATTCAACCTTAGGGCAAGAACGGGTTCAATACATATGCTAATCGGTGGTTACTAAGGTAACAATGGTATTGAAGACAAGACGTCATGGACCCAAAGACGACCGCACTACAACTTCCCAAGCTACTCAAGTTCCTCTTAAAGGGCTTGTTTCATTTTCACGGGAACCGACATAATCTATCGACTTTCTCTTAGAGATTGTTGATATTGAAGAAGGAGACCCTCTCCTAGTCTCCCGCATAGGAACCAAATATGCACTATTGAGTCTAGAGCCAAGAGATCATCCACAAAATCTCATTAGGACACAAAATTAATGAAGACTTCATTGCTTCACACAATGTGGAAAGTAAGAATATATTAAGAGTCCCACGATTATCCTTGTGGTATTGCTAGAACATCCAAGTGATATGTAAAAGTATTCACGATGAAGATGGAAATCCTTCTAGAGCTAACATCAAACAAGCTCTTGGTGGGTGACATGTGAGATCTTGCAAAAAGATCAAGCTTGTGACAACTGGATAGAAACGATGGGGTGATTCACTCGTGAATCAACCTTGGTCCAGAAAATGAATTGACGAATACTTTTGAAAAACCGTTCGATGTGCAAATCTTCTTTTCTCTAGCACATCGTATGTGTATTCATGTTTTCAAACTCAAAAAGTATCTCTGATTGAAAAAATACTTTTGGAAAAACCGTTCGATGTACGAATCTCTTCTTTTCACTAGCACGTCGAATGTGTACTCTTCTCAAATACAAAAAGTATTTTTGATTGAAAATTGATCTTTCTCATAAAACCCTCGTCGTATTGTAAACTCTTTCTTCTAAGCAATACGCGATTGTTTTTCAAATCATTTTTCATCAATCAGTGAATCTCAATTCGCTGGTTCAATCACTCCGTGTTGTCTTCTTTGAGACGTCCGGTTTGAGAACGGCTAGAACAAATGCGAAACCTCATCAAAGAGGTTCTTCTAACTCTACCGATCATAAGCAAGATTTGTAATCGATCAACGGGAACCGTGGGCGTGTACTCAATTCAATGAAAGTGATCAAAGACACTTTCGTGATATTTTATTGCTAATGTTGTTTGCGGTACATTTGGACGGTTGCGGTGATCGATAATTGAGGAATCAATCCAAAGCCGCATGCTCACAACATCCACACTTAATTGAAGAAATCATGATCGGTGCATATCTACATAACCCGGCTCGATATTTCATACTATGCTTCGCTTCGTTCTTGCAAATATCATGAACCGAAAGGCTTCCGCTACTCGATGGAAAGATGTCATGATTCAAAAGTGTGAGCATGTCGGTCCGAAAGTCACAACTTCACATGATGGCAACACAACAAAGGGTGATCCAGATTTATCGTGGTCGATGATCTCAATGAAAGCTCAAGATCATCAAAGATGTGGATCGCTTAAATGCCTCCACTAAAAGTACAAATTATGCGGACTTTAAAGAATCGCTACTAATGCACAAAGATTGCGGTAATGAAGAATTCAAGTCTACGAGCTCAAGAATGAAGTCAAAGATAGAATGCTAGTAAGCAAAATGTATTTCATGGGGTGACCTCCCTAGGGAGATTGTTAGGAATTGGAAATTCCATGTTAAAATGTCGGTCACCCCAATAATGGTCTAGCATATGTTAGCTCGTAGATTTGTCGTTGTTTACGTTATTTAATAGTTAATTAGTTAGTCAAGAGTATAGAATAGTTTAGTGTAACACCGTGAAGGAAGGACGGGTCTTTACCCACCGTATACCGATCCACAGCCGATAGGAGGTCATGTATTGTGTAACTATAAATACCCCTTCCATCCATGGAAGGGTGTGGCTCTTTGAATCTAACCTTTCATTTGTTTAGCAACTCTTTCAAGAACCTCCTCTCAACTCTCTTCATCTATCTAAATGGCTTTCTTGTTTAATCACAATCCTAGATCACCCGAATCATCAAACAACATAATATTCACGATCCTATGCAAGGATTGTAAATGTGCGATTCTTAAAAGTTTATGTATTTTAATGGGTGGATACTTGCATAAGCATTTAGTAATGTATAACTAGATATCTTTGGTCTATATCCTGCATGAGAAATGTAAGCTAACCGGTTGACACTGCTTCTAGTTTGGTTGAAAGATTATGATTTTATTCTTGTGTATATAAACTCGGATGTTAGGTATTGCATCTATCATTCACTTTTCTTCGCCACCAAACACCTACACCTTTTTCATTTAGGGTTTTCGTAATCTATTACGAACATCTAAATACCATGGCCGCCACTCCTAACCTCAACGAATTTAAACATGAATCCGGTTCCGATGCTTTGCAAAATGCTTTAAGTTCTTCTTCAATCAACAGACATCGAGGATGAGGGTTATATTCGAAACTCGGTGAGAATGCAACGATCTTCAAGGAGGAGGAGTATGTTGAGGAACTTTTGTCTTTGACCCGTTTCATGAAGTTGCTTCGATATCGTTGAATGCATCAATGAAACTTTGCAAAGGAAGCGTGTGACTCGCGAATCGGTGGGTGTGCTTGCCGAGGTAAGGGAAGGGTTGGAGGAGAAGCGAGGCATATCAACGTGATGGATTTCAAGATTAGATATGTGGTGTTTCAAGATTTTGTGTTTTGGTGCGGGTAGTGATGGTTGTCAAGGTATCATGTAGGGTATTTGTTTAGAATAATGGGTATGTGTATGAAGTTTGTGTTTGTTCTTTGGGTAGTTTTAGGATCTTTTGTTGTAAGTGCATGTGGGTTGGTTGTCGTTAAGGTGTAATCGGACTTGTTTATGTTAATATAATATGTGGTGTTTAAGTGTTATTGGCTTTTTTATTGGCTATGTTCTTTGGTTGATGTATACTATTAGTGCTGCGCTATTTCTCGTTAAGATTGCATAGTAATGTGTCTGCCATCGTATGCGTCGGCGAAAAATATGGCTAAAACTTATATGTTCTAGGTGTGGAATGTTATGTGGAGTTGTAAATAGTTTTGATATCACTGGTTATAAGGTCGTGCCATGAGCATGGAACTAATTGTTTTCTGGATTTGAAAATGGTGTTGTTTGATAATTCTTGTTGCTTTTATTGCGACTGTAAGGCTGTTTGTGGATGGTTTATTCGTTTGTAGGAGTATCTTTGATTATGCGTTTTTTTTGTCGGGGTTTTTTGCGATGGTTTGTGTGCGTCATTGCTGGTAATTAGCAGATACGTCGTTTCCTATGGTCATGTGTTTAAGCATGTGAAATTAGTAGCAATAGTAATATTGTTCTTATGTCTTGGCAGCATTATCTTTGTATTGTATACATAGTATAATAACATTTCCAATCCTTTTTCGAATATCCTATATGTACAAACCACGGTGAATCGGATGTTGGTTAATGTATAATTGCACCCAACTGCCGTTTTGTACATGACTTTATACTGACAAGTGCAGCATATAAGATATCAATAGCATTGTTAACTCACAGTGCATAGCAATACCGAATATGTATTAACCTATAGCATAAATTATTGAAAATGCGTATATTGGTAACGTTGCAGATGTTGTCTGCTATAGATAAAACTAACCCTTACTTCTATTGCTATATTGCGGTGACCTGTACGTAAACATTTTACGTAGGAAAACTGGTAGTCCGTACAAGCATGACGATCTATTATAGTTACTAATACGGGCACGCTATTATTCTTGCATGGTCCTTTTGCATTTGTCTCGTGCTTGCCCAAGTCGCCGTCTTTTACCGCTTGTCCGACCGAGATACTTTTGGGTTGTATGCCTTAACAGTAACTCCTTGCGCCTAGAAGAGTAGGCGGTAGGTCGTCCGTTGTGGTTGGTGATTGATGTACTTTTTCCATATTGTCGTCGATGCCGGTTAGAAGAAGTGTCTCATTAGATGCTCCACATCCGTCGATTGTCGTTGGATTTTGTTGATGTGTTATTACCAATCGTATTCCAATTTCCATTAAACAATTGAGTATGTAGACCGAGCTTTGTTTTGTGGATTCGAGGAAAATGAAGGTGAAATAGATGGTTATTTCCTTCCAACGAAATCGTGAACGAGCGCTTGTATGGAGTCATGTCTCCTTCTTGTCGATGATCTTCTCAAGCCTGTTACTATTAAGTGTGCCTCATTAGTGAAACATCTAAGTATCGACGATTCGGTTTCATTGTGATAGATATCTTAGAGTCATAATCGAAAAATCTAGACACAAAAAGATTGAATAAGAATATGTAAACATTTGTTATTTATTAGAAGAACTGTATGTTCAGATTATGCCCTTTGTCGTTAGCAAAAGACGCATATGGACGATCGTCGAGATTTTGTGGCTCCATTCTCTGCAAATCTAAAAGACCATGCCCTTTGGCGAGAATGTCTTTAACAGGACGGTGGTATAAACCTACCGCTTGCCAAGGTAAATGACACTTTAGTATATCTTCCATGCTATACTTTTCGGATAAGGCAAAATCCTACCGTTCGATTGCGCTCGGCCACCCGTAGTTTGTCGCTCGTTGTGAATCTCCCTCAACTTTTCCTGCTCCATGTCGCACCATCTTTGCGCTACATATTTTGTATGACCGGTTACGTTAACAAGTCATTGTACCTATAACGCAATTACATGTCGATTAACACTTTTAGGAATTAAATTGCACAAGACGCCAATTTAAACATTGTCGACAACTATTGACTTGTAATTATTAGTTGATGTAATTACTAGTTACCATTAAGTGTGCCTCGAGAGTGAAACATCTAAGTATCATCATTACGGTTTCACCGGGTGATAGATATCTTAGAGTCATAATCGAAAAACTGGACACAAAAAGATTAAATAAGAATATGTAAACATTTGTTATTTATTAGCAGAGTCAGATGTTCAGATTATGCCCTTTGTCGTTAGCAAAAGACGAACCTGGATGATCGTCGTAGATTTTGTGGCTTCATTCTTTGCAAATCTAAAAAAAACCATGCCCTTCTTGCGAGAATGTCTGTAACAGGGACGATGGCTGTAAACCCTACGGTTTGCCAAGGTAAATGACACTTTAGTATATCTTCCACAGTTATACTTTTCGGATAAGGCAAAAATCCTTCCGTTCGATTGCGTCGGGCCACCCGTCGTTGTTCGTTCGTTGTGAATCTCCCTCTCATGTCGTACCATCTTTGCGCGTGCATATTCTGTGTCACCGGTTTTGTTAACAATTCATTGTACCTATAACGCAATTACATGTCAGATTAACACTTTTAGGAATTAAATTGCACAGTGCGCCAATTTAAACATTGCTGACAACTATTGACTTGTAATTATTAGTTGATGTAAAGCAGGTATGTTTTACTCCATCAAACGTGACTTTTATTTATAGATTAACATTATTATATTTATTGTTTTACTCCATTATATATGATTTCTGTTGAATAAGTGGTTGCAAAACAATAAACTATAAACCAAAACGAAACCATAAACTATAAACCAAAGCCAAAACCATAAAGCCAAACCATTATACACATTTAACAAAAATAAGAAGAACGCTTACGGTGTCAGCAAAAGTAAACGGTGGTTGCGGTGTTCAAAAAACAACAAGAAGGCGGTGGATCAAGAGCAAGCAGAAAGTGGTGGGAACTATATTTAAAGTTGATAAGACAAAGTACATGAAAGATGAAGGACTATTGAAGACAAAGAAAGACAAGGGACCTACTTGTCAAAGAAGTATTTATTATCTAGTCCCTTGTAGTCATTTGTAGCCCTAGTAACTTTATTATATAAAGAGATACAGGGAATTAGGTTTAGATGTGTCAAACAATGTAAACATCAGACAAAGGTGTGTGTGTGTGGGAAAACCTAGGCGTGAGATGCCTAGTGTTTTGATGTAGTCGACTTATTGTGTTTAGCCTCAAGGATCATTGATCACTGTTAGATTGTAACCGTCTTAGAGTTGATCGTCTAGGATTGGGGCTGTAGATGTGTTTGTTAGAACACATGATGATGACGAAGAAACCTTAGTAATAACAATGATAGTTTATTTATTCCGCTTTGCATTTTATTATTGTTCATTGTTATTTGTACTTCATTGATTATCCTAGACAAGGTCTAAACAACCTCAAGCCAACGATTCTTAACATGTGGTATCAGAGCGGGTGGCTCTTGATATCTAGGATCTACAAGGTTTCTCGAAGAAGATGGCGAAAAGAAGAAAATTTGATTCTCAAAAATTTCAGAGTGCTTCGCAGTCGGCCAAACAAGGTATATACCCATCTAACGTTTCACCGGAGGATCTTTCATCCGAGGTCCGAATCAAAAGTTATATGTCAAAGTTGGTCGCAGAGAGGTATTAAAAGTCTAATTTTAGGGTTTGATTTTCGATTTATTTGTGCTATTGTTCTTAATCACCATGGAAATCGATTAATGATCCTAAATTCAAGTCCTAATCTAGTTATTGAAGATAGCGATATGGTTATGAAGATTTTGTATAATTGTTGCTACTCGTTTAGGGTTTGGTTAAGCGATACATGTGCAAACCGGTATTATATTTAATTGGTCGATGGGGTATATTTATTTTGTCATGCGGCGCTTAATATGCATTCGCTTCTATCGATCAACAAGTTGCTTGTATCGCTTTTGATCTCATCGTTTTACATAATTCCTACCGCTTGTTCGCAAGTTCAAGCACGATTCGTTGAAGGTTTGTATCGCTAACCTATGGTAACCATCGCTAGCTTGCTTATTGTTTGTTACCATCGCTGAAAGGTAACCACCGCAAATGTTTCATTTCCACCGCCTTCAAGAAAGTTGCCAACTCGAATGATGGATTCACTTTGCTAGTGCTACTCGACAACCGCTAATAATTTGGTTTCCACGGCAAGTGTTCGTTACCACCGCTATGTTTCTTGACTACTACCGCTTGATATGTGGTTACAACTACTCTGTTGATTAGTGTTATGATCCGCTACACACGCTTAGTATTGAAGGGTTTTGGTTTTGTGCATGGTGACCGCTTTAATGATCTTCGATTGGTTGCCTCTCATTGGTATTTAAAGTTGTTGTTGCTACTGAGGTTGATCAGAAACCTGTTTTGATGGGTTTTAACCTTTGTTTGTCGAGGATGGAACATGGTCAGTAAACATTATCACAGGTCTTGACATGGTAAGCATTTTATTCATATGATATAATTGGATACATGGGAAGGTGGTGAAGTGATTTTGCATGGTTATCTATCTCGTACACATTTAAAGCCGGTCTCATGATTTTTGTTGGGTTTATTAATTCGATGATACAAAATAATAAAGAATGAAACATCAAGGACTTAAAGTGACAAAGATGAAATCTACAAAAAGATGGAGGACTTGCTTGCAAAAAGAAGATTTATTAATTAGTCCTTCAGAGATTTGTAAACCCTAATCCTCTAGTATATAAAGAGGACATGGGATGTAGGTTTTCATAATTATGTCTTCCATAATGTAGTCATTAAAGGTGTGTGTGTATGTCTAGGCCAAGTTCTCTAAGTGGGCCTTAGGATTTGTGTAGTTTAGCCTCAAGGATCTTTGATCCCTGTTACAAGTTTAGTGTAACCGTATTATTCCGATCAAATAATATTTGAGGATTGGAGTGATTATTAAATATAAACCTTGTGTCAATAACAATTAATGTTTTGTTCTATGTTCCATGCGTATAGTCTTTGTTATTGTTAATCCCTAGCTCTAAACGGTCCAAGGAGTCTATCAAACTCAACAAGTGGTATCGAGCTTGTGATCTAGAAACTATTATCAAGAAGAAGTCTCATAATTTGTACTCAAGGAAGTTAAGATGTCCAAGAAACTCATATGGTGATCGCTTCTAAGGTTCCCATGCTCAAACATGGTGAATATCAAACTGGAGGATGCGAATGAGGCAATACATTCGCATGATTGATTATGCTCTATGGGATGTTGTTGAAAAGGAGACTCTCTTCCTTTGAAGGGTGAGGATGGTAAGAGATTGCTATTATTAGTGAACCCGATAAAGCTAAGAGGAAGATGGAGATCAAAGCTCACATGATTCTCTCCATGGGAATACCTAATGAGTTTGCATTAGATTTTGATCAAGATGAGTCGGCTAAAGAACTATTGGATGCTCTTGAATTAAGGTTTGCGGTAATGAAGCTACCAAGAAGTCAAGGATGAACATGCTTAAGCATCGCTTGAAACCTTCACCGCTTCAAAGTGGAGAAAGATTGATGGCACATACAATAGGCTTCAAAAACTCATAAGTCAACCAAGGCGTTGGGTTACAAGTTCCTTCAAGAAGATATTAATTTGAAATTCATAAGGAGCTTATCATCCGATCATTATTCATACTATTGTGTGGAGAAACAAGGCGGACTTTGCTACAATGACTCTAGACAATCTCTTCAATAACTTGAAGGTCTATGAGTCTCGAGAATACCTTTTCTAACTCGTCTTCTAATCAAAACATTGCTTTTGTATCCACAAATCACAAAAGCTCACAAGATGTATCCATCACGCCTATGGTATAACCACGCTATTGCAAACAATACCATCGTTAGTGATAATGTCGTTGATGGTGCAATCTGTGCTTTTCGGGTCGATTTAACTACCGTTATTCTTGTCTTTGAATCAAGATCCGGATGAAATTGATCCCGATGATCTTGAAGTGATTAATCTTCAATGGCAATGGCAATGTTGACTCTTCAAGCAAGGAAGTTTCGAGGAGGACCTGAAGATGTTAAGTATGATGGTCAAAGGAGAGCTGGATTCGACAAAAGCAAGATGGAGTGCTTTAACGCAAGAAGAAAGGTCATTTTGCTAGGGAATGTCGAGCTCTAAAAGACTTGAGGGTATTAAGAAGACAACGTAAGAGTCTAATATTTCTTTAGCTTTGGTTGCTCGGGATGGACTTGGTGATTACGATTGGAGTGATCAGTTGAAGAAGGTCCAAATGCGCTTTTCTTGCTAGTGAAGCTTCAAAAGAGCATAACTTTGCTCTAATGGCCTATGCTTCATCTTACGGTTCGATTCGAGGTATCCAATGATTCTAAAACATCTACTTGTTCTTTTAAATCATGTGTCGATAACTTAGAGTCTCAAAAGGCTATCATCGAGAGTTTGAGAAAAGAAGTAGAGATTGACTCTAGATAACTTAGGATATAAAGTTGGATTAGAGGGTGTGGAAGAGAGGCTAAAATTACATATTAAATGTGAATTTGAGTATGTAGAAAAGATCAATATACTAGGTGGTGAAATTGATCTTAAAAAGAGAGATTAAAATGCTTAAAGATAAACTAGCGAAGCGTAAAGTGTAAAAGTTCGTGCCCTAGAGGAAAAAGAAAAACATGTTGTTAGGGTTGCTAAAATACAATATGCTTCCGATCTTGTACGAAACCAATTGGCCAAAACTTTAGAGATGGTACTGGTTTAGGATACAATGATATGCCACCACCCCTTTAATGAAACATGCACCACCGTTAAAGAACTGTCATTTAGTAGTGAATTCGCTTTTAATAAACTGTTGAAGAAGTAAATAGACCAATTACCTAAGATAAGTTCGATAAGTTATCCGGTGCTCCCATAATTGAAGATTGGGAATCGATTACGAGGATGTTAGAACCGAATCAACTAAGTCTCGAAAAGATAGAGCCGCTTAAAAAGTTAATTCTAAGCAAGTCAAACTTGTACCTAGATTTGGAGCTAAAGTTACCAAGAAAGTTGTAGAGTATGGAGAAATTCCTAGGGAATGATGAAACAATTTAAACCTAGGGAAATCAAAGAAGCTTAAATGGTCTAATTTCTAATGCATTAGGTGATGAGTTTCAATGTGTTAATAAGGCTTGTTTTGTGTGTGGTAGTTTTGAACATTTACTGAGAAATTGTAATAAAAGCAGACCACAAGTTTGGAATCATTGGAGAGGGTAAATCATAAAACTTTTCAAGTAAAACACACCTCATCCTAATAGTAACATGATTCCAAGAGCGGTCTTGATGAGGAATGGGAATACAAAATCTATTGTCATTGCTTCACAAAAATGGGTTCCAACCATCGCTAAGAAAATGTAAACACGGCTAAGCAAAGGTCAAACCACCGATAAGCCAAAAATCACCAACGATTCAAAAGAAGTTTTAAAAATTCCAAAGGTGATAAGCGATCTGGTGGTTGGAAATCATTTTATGTCATAAGGCCTCGAGAAGTTGGCAATGGAAGCCTAAGACAAAGGTTTTACCATATGTCAACTGTGCATCAATGGACCTAACGAAATTTGAATATTTTGATGCAGAGGCACCCAAGTCAAGATTGACTTGGGTCCACAAGAGGAACTAATTTTGAAATCTTATGTGCGTGGCAATCTTCAAACCGAGCTAAAAGATAAAGGAGTATTTGATAGTGGTTGCTCTGGGCACATGACTTGGGATGGAAGCAATTTGGAAGATTTTGAAGCTTATGATGGAGGATATGTGGCATTTGGTAATGATCCAAAGGAGGAAAGATACTTGGCGAGGCACAATCGAGCAGGAAGCTAGACTTTGAAAAGGTCTATTTGGTACAGGACTAAAGTACAATTTATTCGATGTTTCTCAAATGTGTGATAAGAAAACTGGGTACTTTTTGGGAAACTGAAAGTGTGGTGTTATCTCCCGAGTTTAAGATGCCCGATGAGAAGTTTATACAACTTAGGGTACCTAGGAAGGAAAATACATATTGTTTTGATCTTAAAAATGTTCTTCCTAATAGGTCCTTATGTTTGTTTGCTAAAGCATCCGCTGATGAGTCAATATTGTGGCATAGAAGGCTAGGTCATCTCAATTACAAAACAATCAATAAACCGGTAAAGGAAACTTAGTGAGAGGGTTACCTTCAAAGGTTTTGAGTGTAAGGAACTGTGTGGCTGTCAAAAGGAAAACAACATAGAGCTTCTTGTAAGACCAAAATCAGAACACCATAACTCAACCATTGTTTATGCTTCATATGGACTTATTTGGACCAACCTTTGTTAGAAGCTTGAACCATAAGCGATGTTTAGTTATCACCGATGATTATAGTAGATTTTCTTGGGTATACTTTTTGGCTACTAAGAGTGAGACTAGTGAGATTCTTAAGAGTTTCATTACTAAGATAGAAAATCTAGTAAGTCATAAGGTCAAAGTAATCGGATGTGATAATGGGCCGAGTTTAAGAATGATGTGATGAATCGCCTACGTAGCTAAAGGTATTGAAAGACGCTTTAGTGTTGCTAGAACACCACAACAAAATGGTGTAGTGAAAGGAAAATAGAACACTAATTGAGGTCGCTAGGACAATGTTGTCGTAATCTAAGTTACCAACTACCTTTTGTCAAGTCAGGGAATTGCATGTTATGTGCAAAGCAGTAAGGTAGTGAAGCCTCATAACAAGACCCCTATGAGTCATTACATGGTAGGAAGCCAATGATTGCATTCCTAAAACCTTTTGGGTGTCCTGCTACCATTTTGAATACCATAGACTACCTAGGCAAGTTTCAAGAAAAAGCGATGATGGCTACTTTTTAGGCTATTCTACTAATAGTAAAGCCTTTAGAGTATACAATGGAGGACTAGAATTGTTAAAGAGAACCTACATGTTCAATTCAAGGAAAAGACTCCTAGTGTTGAGACCAAAGGACGGATCGGTTGTTTAACATTGATATGCTAACCAAATCTATGAATTATGAGCCTATCATTGCGTGAACTTCCACTAATCTTGATGCGGTATACAAAAGGATTCCAAGTAGATAAATCTTCAAAGGCGATTCTCCAACGAGTTCTATTTGGTTGAAAAGTGGAAAATCGGCAATCGCTCCTTCCATCATTCACAAGCAAGGTCCTCCGATGATGATATACATAATTGAGGCAAAGTTGATCATCATCAAGATAAAGATGAGTTGGTACAAGATAATTCGATGTCGGTAAGAAGAAATTGAAAAGAAGAAAAAGCGATCTGCAAGCAACCGCTAAGCCTCTTGAAAGTGCCGATAGGCCATCCAGAATGCCGACAAGCCATCTTCTACCACCGATAGTTCAAGTGCAATTCCGGCTACAAGCATCGATGATAGTACTTTCTTTGGACCTTATCCAAAGCCACTATTTGGTGATGAGGAGTATCCACATGATCCCGATATGCGACTTACTAGAGATGGATACTCCTACTGATGATGAAGACATGGATGAATTCTTCAATGCTAATTTGACTAATTTGGAAACCGTGATCAATGAAAGTCCAATTACTACTACCGAAATTCACAAGATTCATCCCAAGGAGCGATTCTTGGAAATTTGAATACTCCAGTTCAAACAAGAAGGTGGTAAAGAACTCGTACCCTTTCACGAACATGGGTTCTTTGCAAGATCTCTTCACAAAAGAAACAGTCATAAAGATCGCGCAAATTGCTTGTTTGCTTGTTTTCTGCCTCAAAAGGAGCCCAAGAGAATAGAAGAAGCTTTAATCGAAGAAGGTTGGGTAGAATCAATGCAAGAGGAGTTTCTTGGCTCAAACTTCAAGAAGTTTGGACATTGGTTGATCTTCCTAATGGGAAGAGGGCTATTGGGACTAAATGGGTGTTCGAAACAAAAGGGATGAAAGAGGAATAGTAGTGAGAAACAAGTCAAGGTTGGTTGCTCAAGGATACACACAAACCAAGGTTTGGACTATGATGAAGTATTTGCACCGATTGCAAGGATAGAGGCTATTAGATTGTTTTTGGCTTATGCTTCATTCAAGAATTTTGTTGTGTATCGATGGATGTTAAAAGTGCATTTTATATGGCACTATTGATGAGGAGGTATATGTTTGTCAACCTCCGGTTTTGAAGATCCCGATCATCCCGACAAGGTTTACTGAGGTGAGGAAGGCTATGTATGGACGCATCGGGCTCCTAGGGCATGGTATGAATGCCTATCTACTTATTTGATGGACAATGGGTTTAAGAGAGGACCGATTGACAAAACTTTGTTCATTAGAAAGCACAAAGATGATATTTTACTAGTTCGTTTATGTAGATGACATCATCTTTGGGTCTACTAACAAGGAGCTATGCAGAGATTTTGAGAAACTTATGCATGATAAGTTTCGAGATGAGTTCTATGGAGAACTCACTTTCTTTTGGGACTCTGAGTTCAACAAAGGACCTGATGGTATTTTCATTAGTCAAGACAATTATGTAGCGATGTATTGAAGAAATTTGGGTTTCAAGATGTAAAAGTGCAAGTACACCTATGGAGACTCGTAAACCTATGCTACCGGATGATGGAAGTCCCAAAGTTGATTTGAAGTTGTACGATCCATGATTGGATCTTTGATGTATCTTCTCGCATCTAGGCGGACATTATGTTCTCGCCAGTGTGTGTGCAAGATTTCAAGTAACACCCAATACCTCACACATGAATCTTGTTAAGAGGATCTTTAGGTATTTGAAAGGTCATCCTAAATTGGGCCTTTGGTACTCTAAGGATTATCCTTTTGATTTGGTGGCCTACATCGACGGTGACTATCTTTGGAGCTAGTCTAGATAGGAAGTCTACCACCTGGAGGATGTCGGTTCTTGGGAAGCAGTTAATTTCTTGGCGGTGTAAAAGCAAACTATTGTGGCAAATTCTACAACCTAAGTCAATATGTGGGCTTTGCTAGTTGCCGTGGTCAAGTTCTATGGATTCGTAATCAATTGTCGGATTTTGGGTACAATTTTATGCATACTAAGATTTACATTGATAATAACAAGACAATTTTCATAATCAAAATCTGCTTTTACATTCTAGAACTAAACATATTGAGATAAGACATCACTTTATTAGAGATTGTAATGAGAAAAGGTTGATTCAAATGGTAAAATCCATAACGATTTCAATGTTGCCGATCTTCTCACAAAAGCTTTTGATGTGGGAAGGTTTCAGATCTTGTTGTTAATATTGGAATGATTAATCTTTAAAATTCTCAAATTGTTTTGTATAAGCTTGTAAAAGTATTGGACCGTTATTATGTAATCTTAAGTATTGCTATTTCTTTTATATCCACTGATAGTGTTGTTTCTAACCATCGATAGGTTGATATATCCACTTGCTAGTTGTTCGTGTTTCCACTAACCATTGTGCAGAAAATGCTAAATCATTATAGAGATGCAAGAAATCTTGAAGTTACATTGTTCATTCAACAAAGCAGCTTTACGACTTATACCACAATGAAACTTCCGATTAATATCTGTACTACATCCATACATGGTTTCTACTACTACTATCCTTGCGATATCGTTTGAATGTCGGATATGCATTTATCATATGCAAACGGCAACTAAGGATCAAAATGGAAAGGATGGATTGATGCAAACGAAGAAGTCAAGCGATTGTGGCGAGATAGATGGCTAATATGATAATCTTCTTGTGCTCCATCTTCTCTTACCACCATTCAACAAACTTACCCATCTTCCTTTTCCTTCCAGTTACGATATGTGTAGAAGCACCATGACTTGGTGCCCTAAGACCAAGAACCACCTCTGTCATTAGGAGTGGTGGGTTTCTTCTTTCGAGGTCTTGGTTGGGGTTAGAAGATGAAGGTTTGGGTTTGAAGTCCTCTTCTTAGAAGAGTCATCGAGTCTTCGTACATCACTTGATTCACCACACTATCATCTTCGATGATGGGAAAATGGAGATTTTCTTGGTCTTGGTTCTAGTGGGCAAATAGGTTAGCCATGGGTTTCCATCTTCACTTGATGATGAAGATGATGAAGAGGATGATGAGGAGGTTAGATCAACCACTTCTGGTTTGTTCCAACTAGGGTTCCACATTTTGCTTGATTGGGGATTTTGGAGAAATTAGGGTTTGTATCTCTTGATTGGTTTGGGCGTTATATGATATATGGGTGCTTTTTATAAGTGAGGATTAGGGTTACTGAAGTAACTAAGGGGCAGGTTAAATATGGTTGGAGAGTTAATGAGGTTCTTGGGGATTGGACTAAGATATATTCTAGAAGTTGACTATGTTGACTTTCCTGTTTTAACCCCGGATAGGTCATTTGTAACCACTTCTAGCTATTTCTAACCACTGACAACCATAATCTTTGTCTTTGTGTTTGTTTTGTGTTGTCTTGCAGGAAAGAAGGATGTGTGTGCATAAGGAGCTAGTGTGTTTGCTGCTTATGTTTGTGTTAAAAAAAAATAGTTTGTGTGTAATAGATGGTTTTTGTGTAATCCTTCATATCTTGTGAGATCACTTTTCAAGAGGCATGGATTTGCTCGCTCTAATTGGGATCCGCTGAGAAATGCTTATCTCAGTATCCACCGATGGTGTGTTACAATCATGGATAGTTGTTGTGGAACAACGGATAGTATGTTACTCGTTTTGATACTTGAGGGTTGTTTTGACACTTTGGCAAAAGTATATATCACTTCCCAAACTCACGGATGGATCACTTTCAATTGCAAATATCCTAAAACCCTAATCACTTTGGTTGATTTCTTCACAAACCCACTTCATTCATATCATTCATCACAATGGTTTGAGACGCACTCCACTTCACATAATCTTGTTGCTATTCTCACTAAAGATGCTCGCTCAAGGGTTTCATCAAATGATTGATTTCCTTGTTCATAGTCCCATTCACTTTGCTTTAACGGTTGAACCTACCATTTTAAAGCCTATATAATGACGCTTTGGAAGAATGCTACAATTGAAATGGTTAATGGGTTGGAGGTTTTAGTACTAGGGTGGATGAGCATGCTATTTCTACATTCTTGAGGAGCTTCTAAGAGAAGTTTTGAGGCTTGATGATCTTGATGGTGTTGATAATCTTACGGATGTTGAGATTGTTCTTTGGTTTAGAAAGATTAGGTTACACTCATGAGGTGACAAGGTTACAATTTTTAAGAGTTTCTTTTCTCAACAATGGAAGTTTTTGATTCACACTTTGTTGATGTGTATGAGCAATAAGACCATTGTGCTTTAATGATTTTCCTTCCAAATTGCTCTCGCTATTATTTGTTTTTCGATGGAAGGAACTTTAACTGTCTAGGATGATATATGAGGTTAGTGCAGAATATTAGGAAGAAGGGTAAATATTATTTGTATCCTAGGTTTGTTCAATTGCTTGTGGAACATCAAATTCAGGATCCTATTGAACATATTCGTAAGTATGAGGTACATCGTATGCTTCCTAGAGTGTTTGCACATATGAGGAATCACCACAAATGTTGTCATTAGAGATGTTCCTTTATTTCCTCACATGCTTAATTTTCCTCCGATTCGAAGTTTAATGAGGCTAGAAGAACACGTGGCACTCGGCTTCCTCGGCTAGTGCTAGTGGTATGGTTAATGAGGTCATCACGGTGTGGAGGTGACATGATTGGAAGGGCTTCCACCATCGATTCATGCTTAGATGTCGGGGATAGTGGAAACATCAATAAGACCCAACCTTGGCAACTCCTAATGTGGAAAGTTCTTTAGAGCTTAACACGTGGAGGTATCCTAATAGCCCGGGTCGCTGAGTACATAGATGATCGTGCCTCGGTGCGGTGCTATGTCTTTTATATCCAAGGATTCACTCGGAGCGATTAACACAAACAAGTGATGAGGATAGATTGGAACCCGATAATGAATTGACGGTTGATGACTATGTACATGATGACTTTTTCGATGAACCACCTCCCGGACCCGGATAACACAGGTCGAGTGGGAGGATATTCTTGAACGTGTAAATGAATTGACGGTTCTGTGTGCTAAAATGGAGGATAAGATTTCGTGTCTGTGAGTTAACCGTGCTTTGTGGTAAAACTATTCGGAGATTAAAGCATCGGGTCTTGGTTTTGGAGAGTGAAAAGACACGGACTTGTTTGTTTTGAACGCTTTGGGCGTATGAAAAGAAGATGAACTCTTCTTCTACTCAATGTGGATGATGTATCCAAACAGGGAGGAGTGATGGTATGAATTGTGGGAGGTCATGGATGTATCCATTGGTGTTACTATGGAAGAAGATGTTGTGATGGAGATCAAGAATTTGTAGTTTCGATAAAGTGGGAATGCCGTTGTTCTTGAAGAATTGAGGAATGTTGACATAGTGCGAACACAACAACCGATAGTATATCCGAACCCCAGTTAGTACTTTTGTAACCATCAAGAAAATTGATTTATTGTTTCTACTATGTCATACCCATCGCTATCACAACTACTTCTACTATTGTTACAACTCTTTACGAATTACCATCTAAGCCTAAAGAAGAGAAAAGAGGTCAAGCACATTGATTAATCTGAGCAAAACATCATCTATACCTAAATCAATCATTGCACCCGCTTTATCTATTCACCATCTTCTACTAAATCAAAAGGTAAACCAAAAGGTAAAAGTTTGGTTATTGGTGAACCTTTGAAGAAGAAAATGGTCAAATCTAATGTTGGAAAAGGAAAAGAAGTAGTCTTGAAGTTCAAAAATAAAATGTAACAAGAGGCTTATGATAGAGAGTTTGCTAGAAGTATAGAAGAGGAGGATAGAGCGGTTTTGGAGAAGAGAAGAGAGATGAAGAAGAAGCTAGTCGAAAGATATTAGCTACATGGTATGAATCTCAAGACTATCTTAAAGCTTCGAATTGATCAATGATGAATATCTGATTACAAGAATGGGCTTTGTTCGATGATGAAGAAAAGGCTAGACTTACGGGTATATTGGCAAAGAAGGTTAGTAAAGAAAAGAAGAAAATTGTAAGAAAGAAACCTCCTTCTATTGCTCGGTTGAGGAATGTTTTGATGAGGATTATCAAGAATTCGTATATATGTTTCGAAAATCTTAGTACTGTTCATTTAAAAGAATTTTGAAATCTATGAGACATGTATGAGAATTAATAATGATGATTTATGTCCGATGAATTCTCAAAAGGAAAAATAATGGATTAAAGAGCATGATGCATGGATGCAAAGTAAGCGAAAAGAACATCCAAGTTCGGGAGACATCGATTCTAAGAAGTTGAAAGTTGTTGCGATGTGAATCAAATTATTTCTTATGAGTTTAATCTTTTAGATGGAAGTGAAGGAGTTTGGAAAATTCAAAGACTCGATAATGAAGTTTACGGTATAATAAATTTTCTCAAATGCTTCAATATTTTGATAGAGATGATTTGATGAATCTTTGGATACTTTACAAAAATAACTTTGGTGAAGTACATCGAAATGATTATCATGAGAGGTTGTTATATCATAATTTGAAGATTCTATTTGAACCTACTCATCTTTGAACACAATGGCGGTGGACTCTACAATTGTCAAGTTACTCGTTGGTTTTATATCAAACACATGGAGTTCATGTTTTAACTGCTTACAGACAGATTATTCATATGCTTGTAGAAGGTGATTATCCTAAATTGAATAATCATCCGGAATAATTGCTCGATCTTGAAGCGGGTTGTTTCAAGATGTTATTATCCTATGATAGTCAAGCTTATGACTTGTTGAAGAAGTATGAGAAGATACTTAAAGCAAGTAAGTGTTTGGTTACATCCTCCACATCGATGTTTTGAGCTTAAAGAAACTTGAGAATTACGTTAGAATTTATCAAGTTTAGGGGAGGATTGTTGGGTTTTAGGTTCCTTGGATGATGAATTACTTTAAGTAATGGAACCACGGACAAGCTTGAAGATAACCACGACCGAAGTGTGTAACCACCGATGAAGATAACCCATGACTAGTAGTATTGAGTAAACGCCGATAGTATATTGTAAGCACTAGTTTTATATAGTTGGTTAGTTTATTGTATTAGATAAATATGGAAAAGATATTTATCTTGTAGGTTACGTATTGATATTGTATAGACTCCTTAGCCTATAAAGGAGGTCCTAGGTTAGGTTAGATATACGTATGTTTTATATCTAAGGTCGATACACTTCAAGGTTGCAAAACCATAATACTGTAAGAGTATTCGTATTAATAATATTGAGGTGTTGAATGTTAATTGTTCTTCTTCTTAAGATCAAGTGTTAAAATCCGCATAATACTTGATAAGCTTTTGTTACAAGTCAGTTTCTATATTAGATCGTTTGCTCAACTGGGATCAACAATTTTAATATTGATTGATCATATGAATTTATAGAGAACACGTGGGTTTGCATTATTTCATATTTGATTGGTACTCTAATTGGTTGGTTTTCGAGATACTGATTGGTGATGGTCCCTACTTCACTGATCTCAATTGTTGGTGGAACAACAGTATGCTCGAATTGATAGTTCTTTTATTGGCTAACGTGGTACTTTTCAAAGTGGTTTTAATTGAAGATTCATTAATAGCTGGTCACGTGTTTTTGTTTCCCTATTGTAGCTTGTACTGCTAGATTTACTTGTTTCCACTGCTAGCATGTTTGGTTACCACTGTTCATCCTTTGGTTTCCACTGTTGTACGATATATGGTTTTCAATTTAAGGGGAAGTTGAGCGTGATAATTGTTATGGATTTTTGGCGACACACACATGAGATTTGGTTCACACACACGAGGAGTTTTGGATTTGAGGGGAAGTCAAACATGGAGTTTGGATTTTGTTCTTAACAGGTTTATGGCTCATTCTTATTGTCATAGTTGATTACGAAGAAAGGCGTTTATCACCTATTTGAAGATGAAGTGGAATTATTTGGGTTTGTGTTTTATTATATCTTAAAGTGCATGTTCTCACTTTTAAGATAACTTGTTTGTGCATTCATGTGACAATGAATTGGCAAAACACTTGACGAGTTACGTTATCATGCTCGGTGATTATTGTCAAGAGATTGCGGTCTCCTTATACACCATGATTGGGTATCGTTCGATGTCGTCTCTAGTGCAAGATATAAGACCACAGTTTGGGTTGTTCTACTTGACATCAAGTTGGTTATACTTGGTTTTCTTCACAAGTAATCATTACATGGAGCCTCTGATTTGAAGAATCAAGAAAATGGTTAACATATGGGTTTGGGGAAGCTTAATGTTAAAATGTTTAACCATTGCATGCATCATTCGAGTGAAGGTTTTACAATCGCTAGTTGTTATTACTAACGCTAATTTTGATTTCTCTTGTTTCAAATTCATTTAAAGATCTGGAAAACTTAATGGTGGGCAATTTGAAACATTGGAAGGATGGGTTGGACGATGATATTGATTTGAAGTTGTGAAGATCAAGGTTGCTCACTTATGTCCCTAATTGAAGATGACAAAGGGAAGAATATTTACATAGAAGATTGCAACTTGAAGATCCTTGGTGATATTGCATGAAGTAAGGGAAGTTTGTTTATCTTCGGGACATACTTGTTCGCTTATTTGGTTTTGTCATTATCAACTAGGGAAGATTGTTGGGAACTATATTTAAAGTTGATAAGACAAAGTACATGAAAGATGAAGGACTATTGAAGACAAAGAAAGACAAGGACCTACTTGTCAAAAAGTATTTATTATCTAGTCCTCATAGTCATTTGTAACCTAGTATCTTTATTATATAAAGAGATCTGAGAATTAGGTTTAGATGTGTCAAACAATGTAAACATCGAGACAAAGGTGTGTGTGTGGGAAAACCTAGGCGTAGGATGCCTAGTGTTTTGATGTAATCGACTTATTGTGTTTAGCCTCAAGGATCATTGATCCTGTTAGATTATAACAAATCTTAGAGTTGATCGTCTAGGATTGGGGTCGTAGATGTGTTTGTTAGAACACATGATGATGTGAAGAAACCTTAGTAATAACAATGATAGTTTATTTATTTCGATGTGCATCTTATTATTGTTCATTGTTATTTGTACTTCATTGATTATCCTAGATAAGGTCTAAAACCTCAAGCCAACGATTCTTAACAAGGTGGTTGTGGAGAAGCGACAACAAGAAAGACAAGCGGTTGGTTCATGACAGTGCAAAATGACGAGCGGCGGTGGTGTGAGAAAGGAAATAAAATCATAAAAAAATCAAAATCATAAACGAAACCATATCGAACAATAGAACAAAGCGAAATCATAAAACAAAAGTATAATATTAAGCGATTTACGAAATGAAATCAAATACATCACCTACCTTGAATGGAGATGGTGAAAAAAAAGACCATGTATTGAGATTAAACAATCGCAGGAAAAGTTAAGGATAACACCGTCTTCGACACCATCTTGGTTGTTTCTTGTCAATTTGAGGATTAAAAATCGCAGGAAAAAGGATATGGCGGTGGGATTTTTGTTGATGAGAGGATTTGTTTAGTAGGTTAAAAGCGATGAGATGTGGGATACGTATTAATCTTTTTATCGGATCCTAAATTTGGGGTGATCTAAAATTTCATAAGTGCCACTTTTATTTTTGTATATGAACATGAATTTGTTAATAATTACTTTTATGCCATCATCATTTATAACCATTGATCAAAATAAATGGTAAAATCGGTTCTCATGGTTACCATGATTTTTGGGTTCTCACATAACCTCACACTATATATATATATATATATATATATATATATATATATATATATATATATATATATATATATATATATATATATATATATATATATATAGGGAAGGGTTCTTTTCAGGCAAGAAAGGTCGAGCTGCGAACCAAGGCATAAACCAATCGATTTTTTGGATATTTAATTTTATTATTTAATTCAAAGGGCATAATAGTAAAGTACATTTTTATTTTCTTTTGATTTTTAATAAAAAGCGTTTTTTAGTTCCTAAATTTTAGGATTTTTTTTTTTTTTTTTTTGGAAAAATATTTTTTTCATAATTTAAAAAGTAAGATGCATATGTGTTTTCTCATATAAGTCAAGGTGCACATGTGTTTTAAAGTGTTTGTAGCGTTCAATTTCGTGTGTTTGGTAAGGTGCATATGTGTTTTTGAAATGTAGATTTACATGTGTTTATAGTGCATTGAATGGCAAACAAAAGTATTTTACATGTATTGTACATAATGTAAAACAAAACATTGTATACAAAATTTAGAATTATGTGACGTATACAATTCAAATACAAATTTCTAAAACTTAAAATATGTTGTCGTGTATGCACATGTTTCCCACTATTGGACACTTGGAATTCTTTGTATACATATGTGCACTTATATCTGCATGTACTTGTGTCTTTACTCTTTCAATCTTTATGTAGAGTATCTTGTCACTAGATATTATATGTACAAAACACATGTGCACTCTTCGTATGATCATCATACTACTGTAACACAAACAATTAATAAGCGAATTATTTAATCATAACTAACAAAACATATATACACAAGTCTTTCTTATATCAAAAGATGCAAGCGAATTCAATCATAACAAGTAATGCTATACATATGCATAATCTAGCGAACACATACACATGTGCTTGCGTACTCAAAATTTGTAAATTCTAAACATCACATTATTACTTCAAGAATCTTATCACTTTAATAACGAACAATTTATCAATTTGTTAACACAAACAAATTGTGGCACACTTATCATGATATTAATGATTTAATATACAATGTTTTCTTTAGTTAAACTATTCAGACAACTTCCTAAGTATAATATAATAATGTAAAGTTGCCAATAAATGAGTATTACAAGTAAAACCACGAAAGCAAAAGAAGAAACATACATTCAACAAACTACGAAAAACATGAAACACGTCTAGACAAAGAAACCATCTTCATGAAATCTTGCACATGTGCATTTAGACAAAGAAACCATCTTTATGAAATATTACACATAATGCTCGAACCTTTGCACATGTGCACTCAATGAGTCAAACCATCTTTATGAAAAACATGAAAAAGCCACACATTCATGAATAGCTAAGCGTAAACCCAAACCTTTGAAGAATTATACCACCATAATATGCAAGACTATATGAAATGTATGCAACATAAATCAAAACTGAAACCAAAACTCCACGCACTTTGCTTGACCGATGAGAAAGAAACCATCGGGGTAACATGACTATAAAACAAATCAACATCGGGCCTTGAATGACCATGACACCTGTGACACAACCTATTATAAAATTAACCCATCTAATATATAGATTTCGGCATGGCGACATTCATTTCAAACAAAGATAACATATAAAATTAACCTGACCTATTACTAGATCTCTGCCAAATCATGGCGGTTACTAGATCTAAACAACACATCCATAGCAAAATCAAGCGATATAGATCTCGGAATTACGACGATATAGATCGAACAATCATTCGGTTTCGTCATTGATTTTGATAGGTTCTGTCGCTAAAAATGATGGCGGCAACTTGACGGCACAGTATTCGGAGAAAGCCAAGATAGTAGCAGCTCTTTTTTTTACCATAACACCAATCACAGGAATGATTTGATCTCGGATGGATAATTGGTTTGATATAATTAAAGATTAAAATAGATCTGATTATTGATGAGTTTGATGGTGTTTCATAATTTTTGGATGGAGAGAAAGTTTTAAGATATGTGATGGAGAGAGAAACAACAATCAGTATATTTTTAAGAAAGATTGAGATCCCACTTATTAGGGACGGTTTAGTTTAGAATGATTTTAAAAGTTACGAAAATTAAATGTGGTAATGCCCTTTAACTCTTTAATTAAAAATACTTGCCTTTTCATTTAATTACAAAAGCTGCCACATTCATTTATAGCCATAGATCAAAAATGAATGGATCGGATCGGTTCTCGGGTTCTCGACCTTTTCTTGGTTACGAAAATAACCCTACATATATATATATATATATATATATATATATATATATATATATATATATATATATATATATATATATATATATATATATATATATATATATATATATATATATATATATATATATATATATATATATATATATATATATATATAGTGTATCTTTATTTTGAGAACCCTCTTAAATCAAAGAACCCCTTGAGCCGTTAGATTGTTTGATCAATGGATGAGATGATATGTGTCATTAGTGTCATTAAAAGAAAGATTAGGAAATTTTGTAAATCTAAAAGGGTAATTTAGACATTTCGTATTTACCCCTAAAAAGATGGGAAGAACCGGTTATCTCATTAAGAGCAAGGGGTGTCGTGGGGAGCTCAAAGCTCTTCATTTGGGCCCCACGTGTGCCACCTCACCTCCACATCACTCCAACACACTAACTAAAAAATACCCCCAATCACAACTTACTCACTTCTCTTCATTTGGGCCCACACACCCTCATTTTATTTCTTTTTCATATTTTTCAAACACAATAAAATTCATTTCATTAAAATAAAATTAAATAAAATTACGGGAAAAAAACTACCTTACATTAAAAAAAACAAAAAAAAATACATTAACTAGAAAAAGTTGCACAAGATACATACTATTTGGGTGAAATGAAAAATAAGAAATAACACAAGGGTGTAAATTGAAAAAGCAAAACATCATCTTCTTTGGTTTGTCTTCTCCATTGTTGCAGCTGTGCAGCATCACAAACACAAACAGTCAAACACATCTCACAAACACAAACACAAACACAAACAAAAAAGAAATAAATTAACGGAAAAAGTGGTTTGTCTTTTACCTCGTCGTTGGGTGCGAAACACGATCTGGGCGAATGCATTGGTGTCATGGCGAGGGGTGAAAAAAAGTGGCGAGCTTCCGCGCCAGATTCAAGCGAGCGAATCCTCCCACCCCATGCTCTAATATCTACTCTCTCAAAACCTAATAACCGCCCCCACAAACCCTCTCATCCGCCTTCCTCTAGATCTCTTTTCTGGCCAAAAAAACATCATCCATCATCCTCTTTTTTATGGCTGTTGGACAGTTCTCTCCTCTAACCATCCGAGGGTGTTTTATTTTGTTGGGCGGTTCTCTCCTCGGATACGTTTTTCATGTAACTCAGGGATTTGATACCCATCATCCAATTGGGGTTAGCCATTTCATTTTGTTTCTACAGATTACAAGAACAAGAGTCTCCAGGCTCGAGATCTTTCTTCACATATATTATTTCCTCAATTTCTGATATCAAGTTTGCGATATAAGCTTTTAAATTGTTTTAATTTATTCTTGGCGGTTTAGTACGTGGGTGAAGTTTGCGATATAAGCTTTTAAATTGTTTTTAATTTCTGATATCAAGTTTGCGATATAAGCCTGTAGTCGTGGATTAATTTGTTACTGGCCGGTTTATGTACTACGCTTGCAATGTTTTAGTAAAAAAACATCATGCATGATCTGGACTTTAACGTTTAGGTCAGTGATTTTAGTATAATTATTGACATAAATATTTCATTTCATTCGAATGTGTATAAAAAGCCAAATTATATTTTGTGAGTTGTGATTAGTATATGTATTTAACCTTATTATTGTTATACAGAATGTTGAGGATAACGAGTATCCAGAAGGGGTGGAATCGTCACTAGAGTTTGTGATTAGGTCGAAAGACATCACAAACATAGGAGCTCCAGCCACATTGCTGGTTTTCAACAATGAGAAAGGGTATTCCAGGAAGAACATTGAATCAATTTGTAGTGTTGGGCGTTCGACTAAGAAAGGTCTTCGTAAGCGTGGTTATATTGGGGAAAAAGGTATATATCCTTCTCATTTTCAGTTATTTTTTGAATTACGTATTAGGAGGCTGCTCAACGTTAAAAGTAACAATTATTGCGATCAAACAATTATACCATTTATACAAGGTTTTGTCTTTTTAATGACATAGAGCGTGGGTCACATGTTGTATTGGCTTTCTAATGTCTGCACTCTATCTACAATATGTATCCTTTTAATGTTACCAAATTTGAGGTAATATTAAGTTGCTTAGGAAAGGATAAAAACTTTGGTGTCATCACGGCTTTGACATCGATTATTCCTTGATTAACAATGAGATGTTTACTACGCTTTTTAGCCCAATTAGTTGCATAACTTGCATTACTTATAAGTGAGCTAAATGGAATAACAATACTTTTATTTGATGATCTCTTGTTTTGTATTTTCTTTCTAGCTATGTTTTGCTTCGATTCATTATTTACTATGTAATCGTATTGGGTTCAAGATTGTGTTTCGACTAAGGAATGATCAATGATTAATTCAACATATGCAGATGATGACTACTAGTAACACTACGATGAGTCTTCGTAAGGGTTCAAGGTGTGGATTGAAGATAGGGATAGCGCGGCTTCCGGTGACGTTCTTGGTTTTGTCGGAAAGCAAGTTCGAGTTCTAAGCGAATCAGTATGAGATAATTTGTTGTGATTTTGACTTGATGATTGCTTGTGGTTTAAGTAACTTTGTTCAAAGGATATGCAAATATGTTGCGTTTGATTTTATTTTATAGTGCTGAAAATTGACTGGTTTAGTTGATGTTAAGGATATGCGAATATGTTGCGTTTGATTTTATTTTATGCTTTTCGCTAGAAGTTTAGGAGATGAAGTTGGGGGTAATTTGGAAAAATTAGTGAATGATCACATGCTTAGCTAAATCACGGCTGAAAGAGAAACCAAAGTGGTTTAACCAGAACTAAGGGAAGTGATGATTGTAAAGTTCATAGTAGGTGACACTTACGTAGCGACTATTGGAAAAAGAAAACATATATGTTTACGTATAAAACATATATGTTTTGTAAAGTGCTCCTGTTTACGTATAAAACATATATGTTTAGGTATAAACATATATTGCAAAGTGCTCCTGTTTACGCATAAAACATATATGTTTTGTGTATGGATTATAAAACATATATGTTTTGTGATTGGATTATATATGTTTTGCATACATAAAAAAAATTCTGTTGTTTATTTGATTTTGTTAGTTTAAGCTTGTCCATGTGTGTTATGTTATCTTAAGTTTTATTTTAAAAGTATTTAATCTTGACTATTATTTTTTCTAGGCGTGACGTTCTTTGAAGGCGTGCATACATACTTGAAGTACATATATGTTCTTGGAAGGCGTGCATGTATGTTTTTTGAAGACATGACATATCTTTGTGCACATATGTCCGTTTACGTTAATTATAGTTAGTGCACAAGTGTAAAGATTGATTATATTCATGTATTTCTTATTATTATAAATTGTATTTTAATTGTATTTCAATCTATATCGATTTTTGTTTTTAACATTATGTTCTTGGTTGTTATAAGTTACATGATCTAAAAACACATATGCACCTTTTCATTTGAAAAACATGTATGTCGAAAAAATTATTCCAAAAATCAAAATAATAAAATTAATTCATAAAAACACATATGCTCTAAATCAGTTTTAAAACATGCATGTTCAGAAAAAAGCAAAGAAAAAAAAACTGAAAAAAAAAACGAAATTAAATGTTCGTGTCTTATTCTAAAAATCAAAATAATATAAATTGATTTTTACTATTATACCCTTTGGATTAAATAAAAAGTTTAATAATTCAAAATGTTATGTTGCATTGATATGTTGCACAATATGCATTACTAGAAGTACATAAGGGTTCTCATGGGTTTGCATAATGGGGTTCTCTAAATAAAGGTCCCATATATATATATATATATATATATATATATATATATATATATATATATATATATATATATATATATATATATATATATATATATATATATATATATATATATATATATATATATATATATATATATATATATACTAGTGGTTAAGCCACCTTGATAGTGCTGCATGTCTTATAATTATCGTTGACATAATTTGTAAAATGTAAAATATTGAATTATACTTATTGTTGGCATAGTTTACTATAACGAAAGAAGGTGGTAAAAAATGGTAGAAAAGTGTACATGTTGAAAGAAAGGGTCATACATACGAATAGCAAGATAAAGAACGAAAATAAATATACATTTATCGAATATGAGAGAAAATATAAAGCTTGACAACCTTCGTGTTTACAAACTAATTTACATGAATGTTGCATTTGTTAAATCATAGATGGGTCAAGATGTCTGATTGACACCTTCATTCCAGAACCTTGTCAACCGGCACATTTCATTGAAGCGCTTGACTTTGACCCGTTACTACAACATTTATAACTTTAGTTAGACAACATAATAGAATATATTATAAGTTAGACACCATGGACTCATTAATAATATACATTAAGACTCTAAATGAGTTAGTTGTAGCAAAAGAGACATCATAATCAACCTTGATTCTTGGATCTTGAAACGATACTGCCAGCCATACGCTTTCCTATTAGAAGAATATAATATAATAGATATTAGAACACCAACAGAAATTAAGCATCTTTCTTGGACTTAGAAGGGTGTTTCTCCGATGACTCAATTTAATATGGTGCAATCAATCTCTGAGGACCGCAGTGCCTTTGAAGTTGGCGATCACTGTAGGTAACACAAACATATAACGGACAATACTTTATAGGAATGGCTAGTTGTGATAATATAGCCCGTGAACCAGCTCCTACATAACACAAAATAAACGAACAAAATCAAGTAACCCTGTATTGTCTGTTCTACATTCGGATAACCAACTGTGGTATGTTGATTTTATGTGTATGAAACCAATACAATGGTGAACTATGTTGGTAATAATCTTATAAAAGCCTAACAGGTGATAAATGCGTAAATTGACATTTAAGGTAATAGGTGAAACAAATGTTTTTTATGTTTGGTTCAAAAAAGGTCGGTTTGGGATTTTTTTGAATTGTATATATAGTTGAATGTATTAAATATAGTTACATAACTTATATTACTAAACTTTAAATGCGCTACAAATATCCTTTGATTGAGTTTTGTGAAATTAATATGGATGTTTTTACATCTCAAAAGATGGAACTTACCCTTTAGTTTCTTACATATTGTTGTTCAGAGTACCTAGAAGTATGCCTTGTTTAAGCTTCACGGATTGCGTTTATTCCCGCCTATGTAATTTTAAAAACATTTAAAGAGTTTAGCAACTATAGCAATGAAAAGAGTGAATTATATAGGTAATAGATGTAATTTGAAAAGAAAAAAATCACAGATGAATATAATTAATCGTTGTTGCTACAACTACTTTTTCCCGTCATGGAAAAAAAAGGCATTTACGACATAAAGATATCAATCCAAGCAGATTATAAACATACACCTTTATATATTCATCCTATGTAACACAACTTATTGTAAACCTTGTCCAGGTAATACATTCTTGTCATTGACACGTATAGAAAGAGAGTCTGAATGTTGTGTGTAGCTTGGTGCATAATCATATGAGAACATCAAATTAAAATAAAAATTTAAAGAAATCTTGAGCTATTCAAGCATCCAAAAAAAATACAACAGAAAAACATTAAAACATGTGAACGGCTGCTCATGTCAAAATGGGTTAATTTGGGTTATATTTTTAACGCCAACTGGTCAAATGTAAGAATCTGGCTAACCTTAAATGGAACCATTGGTTAATGCACACTCTTTGTAGTTTACATACCCACGTTTTTGGTCCAACTGAAGGGTACTATGCCTCCCACCACCAGAACATGTATGTTATATTGACAAAACAAATATTCCAAGACTCCCATTATCCAGAAATATATCCTTTTGGAAGACATGCTGCTCCAATAATAATAGTTGTACAATGTTTTGATGACCAGAGGTGAATATCTGACCAATAGCACGAATAGTTGTACAACGTAAGGCCTGTTCCCAGCCCAGACTTCCTCTCTGAATAGATACAGCAATATCCTACACATGCAACAGTGATGAGTAATAAACAAAACAAAGATTCATGAGTAATTAATCGTGAAAGCTGATTACCTCTCCATCCAGCGGTTCACCAAGCACACTTGTATATGTAATAGGTGAATATCTCATGTTAATGTCGCTTCACCGAAATAGTAGTTGTAGCTTTGAGATAGAATCGTTGATTACCGAATCAAACCGAATACATACTTATTCAAATTTATAAATTACATTTTAACATTTAAGTGGCATGTAATAGTCTTGGTTATAAGTATAAAGTAATTATAAATAACAGTTAATGCCAAATTAATTGGTACTAAAACATCTTAGTACAATAAATTTATGCAAGTATAAATACACACTTACGCAGCTTGTTTTCCCATCTCTGCATGTTCTCAGTTCTCACCTTACATAAACTGATAAAAGTTGTGTAACCTTAAAAATACTTTTCAGTTTTCACTCTTGTTTTCATCCATATTCGAATAATTTTACTTACGATTACTATCTAATTTTGTTACCCATACATTATGTTTTAATTCTCAGGTGTGTGTCTGAGTGCAGTGACATTCTAATTTGTTTTAATTCTCAGGTGTGTAGGAAAATGATGTTGGATATACTTCTACACGCCTGAGCAAGAGAAAGCAGCATTAGAGTCAAAAGAGAAACACGAGCATAAACTAAATAGAACAATCTTCATACAGGGATCATACCTGCAAACGGAGGTCGATTTGGGTCTAGGAAATCTACTAAGAAAGGTTGCAATGACTCATGATACTTGAAACCAAAAAAGGAGAAAGTAGTAACTTGACACCATTTTCCCACTCTCCAACAGGTGCAAGAGCTAATGCATCACCTTCACTTAGGCCTCCAATTCCAGAAACACCATGAGGTCCTTCTATAGCCAATAGATCTTTAAGGATATCAGCTTCAGGAGCATGAGCATTAGCCGGAGGTTGAGATTGTGGTTCAATTTCACCCATACTCCCGTTGGGTTGGCTCACTTCTTGGTCCGCATAGTTATTTTCCTGGACACAAACTCAAAATACTTATCAACATGTGATCACATAAAAGAAATCATAAAAGGCGACAGTTTCCCTTACCACGTTGTTAGTGCTAGGGATCTTGACCATGCCAAGTTTACTCACTTGAGGAGCTTCATTTACATGCCGCTGGTCTGTCACAACCAGAGCATTAGAGGCCTGTTGTTGAGCCCGCAACTTGATAGCACTTAGATCTGCAGTATCAGCTGATTTCGGTTTTTTTAGTCAATGAAGACTTCAAAAAGGTTATCAAAGTCAGCATAGTAAGAGTGAGTGTGTTAAATGTGTTAAATTTACTCCATCCAAAACCCTAAATATACCTCACGCTCTAGGAACTTAGGCATTTACGCTAATATATCCATCGTATTGCACTTTCCTACTCAATGCAAAATACTCAACGACTCTTTGTTGTATCTCAAAGATCGATGCGGGTTTCATATCCGAAAACATCATTTGCGTATAATATTATTCATTATGCATAATAGCATTAAGCAATATGTGTATGTCCAAAAATACATCAAACACAAACTAACTTACTAAATATTTCCCAATCGATTCGCACTCGGATCCGGTGGTTGTGAGTGCATCAAAATCTTTGCATATGTTGAGAGAAGAATGGAAATCGTAGGTGTCTGAAGAAATAAAGACTCTCATATTATGAAGCAAATATTAATCACAATAGGCATAGCGCAAAGGTTTACTCACGAGGCAGTAGGAAGCTTCTCATGTATAATGCTAAAATTTCCTTAGGACTACAACCGGTCGCTGGCTAAAAGATGGTTGTATTCTCCAGCGAATCACTAACTTTGTCCAATGTATAAAGTTGTTAAAAAAGCTTACATACAAATTTCCTAAATTACTGAACTTATTTTAAATTGTTTGCATAGGAATATAAGATATAATTTAAATACCTTCATAAACAAAAGTAAAAATAAGTTATCTTGAGAGTTTAATGATGCAACCCTTGCCTTTTTTTCTGCTTTGCTTGTAATATATAATGCAAGTTCCTTCGAATAAATGATGGCTGCAAGAAACCATTCATCGGTTAGAAACACAAAAATAGAAGCATGATGTAAAAATATACCTATAAATGACCCTTTATAGACCTCCTTGTCATAGCATCTTAAAACTTGATAAGTTTAATATATAATGCATGTGGCCGAGAGTTCTATGACTCGTATAAAAGCTATTGATGTCAGTTAAATGCAAAAAACTACTAATGCAAGAAAAACAATTAGTAGTTGGCCGTCAAGAATTATTTATTAATAATCCACCCTAAATGATAATTAAATACATAAACGGAACATGAAAACGGAAAGAGTAGAAGATAGGTAATTTTAGGAAGGTTATGTTTCTAACAGCACGTCATTGAAGAATGTTGTATAGTTCTACAGGCTTGCAGTAACGAACCTGCAAAGACGACGTCTAACTTGCAAAAAGATGCAAACAAACCAACATATGCATACACGTTAACAAAATTTCATCATTAGGGTTTTAAAAGAAAAGAAGCATACCTTTTTCCTATATGTGATCTGTCAAAAAAAAAGCCATAAAACGGATACAAACAACATGGGAATTTTCTATAGAATAAAATAATTTTAACATAAAATCAAAAGAAAAAAATTTACCGGAGTTTTGTGTGTGTTTGTAATTCACATGAATTTTGAGAAGATGAGATTAGGTTAAAGTTTATAATTCTGCAACTATAATTGAGGAATGGATATATGCAATATATATTTTTTTTGTGATAAATACATTCCTTTTCAAACTAAACAAAATGGTGTTGTAGAGATTTATATATTTGGAATTGCAAGATATAATCCAAAAAATGTGTTAGTCTAGTGGTTAGCATGTTTGTTAATGCTACAAACACCCCAAGTTCGAATCTCTCTAGTGTCATTTTTTAACTAATTGGCTTAATCCGAAAATTAATAAAAAATTTGAAAATAATTAAAAATCCGAAAAAATTTGAAAATAAATAAAAATCCGAAAATTAAATTAAAAAAAATGCTACAAATCTTATGTGGCGTTGAGGTGTCGTTGAGGTGGCGTTAACGCTAATCGCCTCATATATATATATATATATATATATATATATATATATATATATATATATATATATATATATATATATATATATATATATGATATTAAATTAATTATATTTAAATGTAGAGAGAAGAAAGAGATAGAGAGAAAAATTTGTGGACCCTTTAATCCACTCAAATCAGCTATCGAGCATGGTAGTTTGAGGGTTTGAACATCAAATTTTAAACCCATATTTCACACCAACCAAAGTTTTTACATTTAGCTTTTAAAAATCCATGCCAAAACCATATACCAAACGCACCCGTAATTTGAGACATATGGAGTGTTATATTAACATCTCTTATCTTTTACTTCACAATAATCCATAATCAGCGATCCTCAAATTTCGACAAGTATATGCAAAAAGCCAAGCCACACTTTCTAGAGATAGTTACTCATTTTTTCAATAGGAAATATAATACGTCATAAGTATAACTACTTAATTGTTAATTGTTAGATCTTACTCATCTGTTAATCCGTTGTGTACTAGTAATGAAACCAAAATTATAAACGTTACGTAAATATTAACAAGTAGAATATTCCAGCAGAACAAGATTTAGGGTCCGTTTGGTACTTGGGTTTTAGTAGCCAGGATTGGACTAATGCCTAAAAAGTATTGTTTGGTATGCTAATGTAGCCAAATATTCGGGAGTCATCACTGAAAAGTGAATGCACATCTACTTGATGGGTTTTGGTAAGTTATTGGGCATTAATTACTCTTAAACTATTCTCAGCCACATATATCACTAGTTTAATATTTAAATAGTATATTTAAATTCAATAATATATTATAAAATAATATAAAACATATTTATTTTATTATATTTTATATTTTCTCTTTCCCACATCAAATCAAAATCCAAATCCAAATCCAAATCCTAATCCTAATCCTAATCCAAATCCTAAACCTTTTACGAACCAAACGGGCCCTTAGATGGGAGACCTTACAAAAAGTCATCGGTCATCAAGGCATACCTTATGGGATTAAGATCCTTTCATATTCAACTTGAACATGAAAGGTAATGTTGAGATGTATTTGAGTAGAGAAAAATTATAAATTAATTATCGTGGAATATCTATTTTATTAAAAAAATATTTTTTCTTTCATATTAAACTAACATAACATCTTATGTTCATTTTACATTATGAGTGGATGAAAATATAAAGAAATTGCTACACGTAGTTTCAAAGTTATGTTTAATTTATTCAAACAAGCATTATTTGCTTGTATCTTTAATAATAATTGTCTAACTTTTGTATTCAACTTTTCTCAAACGACTTTATATACCATAAATTATGCACGTTTTTATTTCTTAAACGTAGCTATTAAGGCTACGCAAGGCTGTCTTTAAAAGTGTGTAAGATGAACATTCGATCGTCAGGTATCAAAAATTTGGCGGCCCCAAATTTGTCCTGTTAACCATTATATGCATGTGTACACATATTTTTCACGAAGACTAAAAATATTTAGATGAAAAATATCTTAAATGAGTTATACGTTGAACGTTTAGATAACTAATTGCATTATATCTTATAAACAGTTATACTTTATATATAATACTCTTTCTCAAAATATCTCATTATGTAATCTCGTTCAAAGCTCTAAAGAATTTCAAAAATTCAAAGATGTCCATGAGGCTACATTTAGCAAAACACTTCAAATAATAAAAGAACATACTCCCTAAAATTAGGATTAAGTCATTCACGCGTGGAATCTTTGGATGTCTCAAATTAAGTGTCCATATTCTATTTCAACCAATGAGATTAGACTTTAGTGGGTAAAAATGATATTTGATTGGTGAAGAGTATAGTTAGTGAAATTTTCTAAAACTTTGTGCATGATGTAAGCGGACGCTTAATATGAAACGGATGGAGTAGTATCTTTTCTAGAACAAATCTTCAACAATTAAATATCAACTAAACAAATTAACTATGATTAGATTTAGAAAATGACATAAAATATTGTAAACTCAGCACATTGAACGTTTCTATCAACGACTTGGAAGTCTTCGCACTTGTTTTCTTCTTCATGAGTTTTTAGTCAAGTGTTATCTCCAATGCACTATTCTTGGCTCATGTTCGTATGTGATCTTATTTTATATTTTATAATTTAGAAAAACATGATCAAAAGTCTATCATAAAGTTCACCATTTTTGTTATGCCCGTTTTACAAGTCATAATAGTCTTTATCTCCCTAGAATATTTAAGAAAAAGTAGTTTGTGGTTATCTTCTTTTTAATATCAATTATTACAGTAGTCCAATGAAATGAATAGTATCACTTGACTCCGCTCTCCTTTAATTTTAAATTTTAGACTCTTGCTAGTTGCTACCAAACAAGTTAGTTTAATGTTATAGTTTTTAAGATGTTGTGTAATTTATTTTTATAATCATGTTTTTCTTAACTAAGATATTGACTACTTTCAAATATACTAATGAATAGAAAAATTATTTAAATGAGAAGAGTGAGAAAGAATTGTAGCCATATATTTCAAATAAAGAAAAAAAAATAATAATAGGGAGATGCATTTATTTTTATAGATGCATCTAATATTTGTGATTGTAATTTATTCGCATTCTTCATATTTTAATTATATTTCTTATTTGATCCTATCCAAGGGCCAGTTAATTATAAGTTTCTATCAATTTATGACTTTGTAAAAAGAAAAACAATATTATGATAATTACTTTTAAGTGTACATAATTTGTTAAATATTTTTCTCAATTACCACTCAACATTAACGTTTATATCAAGTGAGGTAACTAATTTAAAAATGTTGTCCTCTTAGTTGTTTTTTTCTTTTTTTTTCTAAAATCAAAAGAAGGGCTAAAGCACTTTCTTAGTTAATTAAACTAAGCGGCATTTTGGCATTTGCAGCTTAGTTATAATCCGAGTTACAGTAACAATGTATTGTAAAAATAATTCATTGCTCAAATGCAAATAAGCTTTCGTAAACAGTATTACCCTAATTCTGTATACGATCAGCAACTAAATAATTATCCAGTTTTATCCAAATTTGGATGACCCAAATGAGATGTTTATGTTTTTAAATAAATAAGTCAAGTTTTCAAGTTAAGTACGAACACCATTAGTAAAATTAAAAATCGTATGAGTACGGACTTTGAAGACCTGATTAAGAAACTTCAATTATACTCTAAGTCCGTATTTTTTTTCCCTTAGTTTGAACGGCAAAAAATGCCAAAAGAAAACAACTAGCAAGGAGCTAAAGCAAATACAAAAGGTGTCTAAGCCAATGTTTCAACAAGAAATCTTACAACTTCTAGACTTTAACCAAGAAAAAGAAAAAAGCCTAGTATTATCAAAAATGTCATATTTTCTCATATTATGAGAGCCAAAATTGACATCATTACAAAAACGTCAAATCCACCACAAAGTTGTAGTGATGATACCATGAAAGCGATCCTTTTTTTCTTTTGAACCGTTTCAAGAATCCAACCAAGAATATAGATCGTCAGTGGAAGTACTATATGGCCAAGGAATATCAACCCAAATGCGAACGAGGCGTCAAATAGAAACCACGTGTGGCATGCCAGAAAAAGATGATCTCTAAATTCAACACCCACACAACAAACTCGACAAATAATAAAATTGATTTCGAGACCTCAGAAAGAAAGATTTAAATGAGTAGGAAGACGATAAAAAAAAGACGCCATAAGAAGATGTTAACCTTTCGAGGCAAACTTGAACCATGTTGTACCAGTCGATAAAGAAGGTAAGAAAAAAATCGTCTAGAGGATGTCTAGCGCCACTAACAGTGAATCGACCGTCCACATCTAAATTCCATTGCCAGAAATCCAGACCAAAGCCAAGATGAAACCATGGAGATCGCTTAAGAGCAAGGATAAAGAGTTAGGGTTGTTACCTCCCAAAGAATGCCTGCATCAACTCCAATGCCATGAATTATTGACAAAACGATTGCTAATGAAGCAATTTGGATGATAATCCAAATGAAAAAGCCTATTATAACGGGCTTCTAGAGGAATATCTCCTAGCCACGTGTCCTTCCAGAAGCGAACATTAGAACCATCACCCAATTTAAGCTTAAATGGACCATGCGGAATCACTCCAGATGAGTGGAGATGATTGATGATAACCAACAATTTTATCCCAAACACCTTGAGTTTTGCAACCTTTGGAATCGAACTTGACTTGTTCACGATAGATAACTTTAATCAACTAAGACCATAGAGCATTCTGATTGTTAACAACTCTCCATCACCATCTTATGAGAAGAGCTAGATTGAAAGCTTTGAAGCTTTCCACTCCTAAACCACCTTTATCAAAAGAAGCCACAACAAGTCCTATTTGACTCGAGCCATCTTTATTCGATCTTCATCGCCTCCCCAAAAGAAACATGCACCACAGTCTTGACACAACACTAGGGATGGCAACGGGGCGGGGAATGTCGGGGATTGTATTTACCATCCCCATCCCCATTTTCACTCTTCATCCCCATCCCCGTCCCCATCCTCATCAGGGAATTGCTTTATATCCCCATCCCCAATGGGGATTGGGGATCCCCGTGGGGATTCGGGGATTTTCAATCCTTATGAACTAAGATAAAGTTTCCACCAGCTCATCGAAAATATAAAGATTTTAACTCATAAAGTGTTTCAAGAAATGTGCGTACATCGTACATATTTGGATTCATTACAATTTCAATTCAACTTTAAATAATCCTTAACATTGTACATCATATATAATATAAAAACAATATGTATTATATGTGTCTATTCGGACAAAATAATAAGTAAAATGTAGTTGGTACTTATACTTCTAATTCTAAAGGTACTTGATTCTATAAATATCACATACGCATATAAATATACATGCCGAGACTCATAAATATATATACATATACATATACAAGTTAATCGAGTATGTATATAACATATAAATTCTAAATACTGATACACTAGAAAGGTCAGAGTCGGGTTAGGGTCGGGTTCGGGGATTTATGTTATCCCCATCCCCGCCCCATCCCCGGTTTCATATTTTAGGGATTCTCCATCCCCGTCCCATCCCCGGTCAACTCAGGGATTCCCCAGTCAAAATCGGATTTAGGGATCAGGTCCCCATCGATTACGGATTTTTTTGCCATCCCTACACACACATGAGTGTTGGTGTGGTAGCTCCTGCAGCAGGTTAGATAATCAATTCGTGAAACAAGCAACAGTCGGTGAGAAACAAATACCACTAGGTGGTTACGGATATCACTTGGAATCGTGTGATCACTTTCCAAAGTAAACTATTCGACCCTAATACCTGGGTTACACGAATATCTACTTGGGATAAGACCAAATGTAGTTATGGAATTAGGCACAATTCTATAACCCTTGCGCTAATAAGTGTTAATCATTTTCTGTGTGTTTTTCATGCATAAACAGATCTCCTATTTATAGGATAATACTCCTAGCTAGTCCAATGGAATTATGAGTATTAATCGGCCCATTAATACCCTCATAATTATCCCCATTGTAGCCGTTAGTGGTTACATGACCAATTAAACGTGGTCATTATGCAGTTGTAACTGCCACTTGAATAGGTCAAAGCCCGTTACAAGCAGTACTATCATCAGTACTTTCATAGCACTATCAGTGGATACACTACATCAGTGGAAACACTGATTCAGTGGAAACACCACTTCAGTGGAAACATCACTTAAGTGGAAACACTGCTTCAGTGGAAACACCACTTTAGTGGAAACACTGCTTTAGTGGAAACCACAACTTCAGTGGTAACCACAAGAAGTACTTTCCAATAGCACTACCAATACAAACCACTTTTAGAGTAAGGGTGTTCATGGACCTTATGGGTGTACACTCCATACCTCCTAACCCAAAATAAGGTGTGAACTAATCCCACAAGTGCACTAAATTTTTCCAACAATCCTCCCCAAATTTAGTTCACTTCCTTTGCATGAAAACAAACATAAAGCAAAACATGTGCATAAACGAAAATGTCCTGAGGATTGAATTTTCATCTTAGTAAATTACACGTTCAAATATTAGAGAATCGGGGTGTTCTAAGAATTGAACCCTTCAACCCACTGAATACACGAAGATAAAATACACAACTTTTCAAACACTTATCGACTCCCGACACTATACAAGCCATGTGTCCATATCCAAATTCATAAATGTTATAAAGCTAAAAGTCCAAAGCTCCTCAAGCGGCAAAACTTCAACATTTACATAGGTGGTTCCTCTTTATTCATGCTCTGCCAAGCACTTTTTCAAAGAAAAATAACCATTAAGAAGTAAAGACTTCATCCTCCTTTCAGTGGTTCTAAGCACAACCTTGGGATGTAAATAAACATGTGCTCCAATCCATTTGAATGTTCGACTCTCCATATTGAACTCACTCCCAAGTTTCCTTAGGAGGAGTTGGGTGTCCTAACATTCAAAGACTAAGTTGGACTTAAACCCATCCCTTTTAGCGATTTTATAACCAAGTCTCTAGCCAAACCCTTCGTCGAGGGATCGCCTAAGTTACATTGAGATCTCACAAACTCTATAGATACCACCCATTCATGATAAGCTCACGAATCATGCTATGTCCGACACCTAAGTATCTAGACTTACCATTGTACATCGGCTATAAGCCTTAGCCAATGTAGTTGCACTATCACACCGATAGAAATAGGTGCTATAGGTTTAGGCCACAATGGAATCTCGAAGCAAGTTTTCAACCATTCGACTTCTTTACCAGCAATGCTAAAGCCACAAATTGATTCCATTGTTGAACTGGTGATGCAAGTTTGCTTCTTGGATTCCCAAGAAATTGCACCTCCACCAAGTAGGAATACCCAACCACTAGTAGACGAATTGTCTTGATTACTCGATCCAACTTGCATCGATGTATCCTTCCAACACAAGGATAGCGGTATATGAGACTATAATCCATAGTTCTCTTCAAATACTTGATACCCTCTGAACTCGCTTGCCAATGATGAGCACTAGGATTACTAATATACTTGCTTAATTTTCCCACCAAAACCAATATCGGGTCTTGTACAAGTCATGGCATACATCGAGTACCAATTACCTAGAATACTCAAGTTGAGACACAACCTTGCCATTATTAGGCATCGGTTTCTCACAAGTATCCATAGGTGTACTCACAGGAGTACAATCGAAGTAATTGAATTTCCTCAACACCTTCTCAATATAATGAGACCGAGAGATAAAAATTCTTTTACTTTCATGTTTAATCCTTATACCAAGGATAACATCGCCTCCCCGTGTCCTTCATGGAGAACCTTGATGACAAAATTCCTTTGTCGGGTTAACTGATTTTGGTCGTTAAAGATCAACATGTCATCAACATATAGATAAATGATGACTCCTTTACCATATTCATCAAATTTGCTATATACACATTTGTCGACTTGGTTAAGAACATAACCACTAGACAAAACCACTTCATCAAATTTTTGATGCCATTGCTTAAGTCCATAGAGACTAACTTCGGTTTACACCTTGTTTTCATTGCGGGCATGATGAAGCCCGAGGTTGGTTCATATAAACCTCTCTTCCAATTCACCATTCAAGAAAGGCATTTTCACATCCATCGATGAATAACCAGTTGTGAATAGATGCCAAAGCAATTAGCGCCTTATGGTATCGATCGACGAGCCACGGGGCATAAGTATCAAAATAGTCTATCCTCGACTTTTGTTTAAAGCCCGAATGACTAGTCTAGCCTTGAACTTTTCAATAGTTCCATCTACCTTCATTTTCCTTTTGAAAATCCATTTGCAACCCAAAGGTTTGCAACGGTGTGTAGATCAACCAACACCCAGTGTTGTTCCCCATGATGGAATCCATCTCATCATTGATTGCTTTTTCCGAAAGCAATATCATGGGACTTCATTGCTTCTTCAAATGTCTTGGTATCATCCTCAACAATGAAGCAATAAGAGTATTGGTCGAGACCTCATTCCTTGTTCCTTCAACTAAGTATAGTTGAAACTCATGTCCAAATGACTTTGGAGTCGACCCTTTTGCTCTTCCCCGAGCACGAGTTCGAGTTGTTGAACCACAACCTCATCGGGGACCACCGATGGCTCATCATCGTGGACCTCGATACACCAAAGTCATGAGTTCCATCAGAATCCTTTGACTTGGTCTAGGGATCGATGAGAATCTATTCTCATCAAAGTCTGCATCCCTGATTCAATTATTGAGTTAATTGAAATATATTCATTAGGTTCAATAACATAGAACCTAAAAGCCTTGGAATGCTCAACATATCCAACAAAGACGCTGTCAATGCCTCTTTCACCCAAAGTTTTCATCTTTGGATCAGGGAGTCTTACAACATCCCTACAACCCCAAACCTTGAGATAGTTCAGGTTGGGTTTCCTTTTAGTCCAGAGTTCATAAGGGGTAACCTTGTTCCTTTTGTTAGGAACCCTATTTAATAAATAACAAGTCATTAACATAGCTTCACCCCGAACCCTCGACTCGGTCGAATAGGACAACATGGAATTAACCATCTCCTTGACAGACTGTTTTTCCTTTCGAAATACCATTTTTTGAGGAGTATAAGAGCGATTGTTTCATGGATTATACCAATGATCGAAAATACAGAGTATCCATGTACTCACCTCCCTATCGATCCTTAATCTTTTGATCGAGGACCCAAGTTGTAATTCAACTTGCTTTTAAACACTTTGAATTTATCTAATGCTTCATCCTTGGTATGTAACAGATAGACATAACAAAATCTAGAAGCATCATCAATAAATGTCACAAAGTACTTCTTATTCCCCAAAGAAGGAGTGGCATGCAAATCACATGTGTCATCGTGTATAAGCTCCAAGAGCTTAGTCTCACGACTAACACCTTGAAAAGGTTTCTTGGTTATCTTGGTCAACATGCAAGTTTTACACTTTTCGGTGTCCATGTCAAATCTTGGGATTAAACCATCCCTATATATATCTTGCATTCTTTTATAATGTACATGGCCAGTCTTGCATTCCATAGGGTAGAGTTAGTCCAGTCGGTGGTGATGCAAAATCTTGAATTAACACTATCGGAGGAAATATTAAGCTGAACATTTGATTACATAAATAACCAAAACCAATAAAACACCATGCTTAGAAAGCACAAATTTATCAAATTCAATAACTTGTTTATATCCATGATTATTCAAAACACTACTTGAAACCAAGTTCTTCCTAATATCGGGAACATGAATAACATTAAACACGAGTTACAATCTTTCTGAACTAAACCTAAGATCTACACAACCACGACCATGCACCAAGGTCATTGACTCATTTCCCATGTGAAGAATAGAACCATCATTAAGTAACTCATAAGTCTTGAACCGACTTCTATCTTTACACACATGAACTGTTGCACCGAGTCAACCCACCACGCAACATCATCATCCTGCACATAAAAAGATTCGATACATATGTAACATAATAAATGAAAATACATATTAAACATATTCGACCTTTCGGTGAGTTGGTGAACCACCACTCCACGAACCATTAGTGCTCGATCCATTGGCTTTACCACCAATTTTAACACCTTTGCGGTCCCTTTTAATGTGACCGGTCTTGCCACATTTCCAACAAGTAGGTGTTGCCTTCTTGTTAGGATATGCCCTTGTGTTGTCATGATATTTGCGTTTTCCTTTGTTGTCATTGTACCGGTGGAGTTGTTATGCTCCACCATATTGACAACAGATGGTCCAAGACCATTGCTACTCTTTGGCTTGTCATTATCCCGCACCTCGAGAGAATCCTCAATGCGCAGATGATCGCCCAACTCAACCGTAGTTAGTTCCTCTTTCTTATGTTTCAAGATATGCTTGAAATCTTTCCAAGAAGGAGGAAGTTTATCAATAACACAAGAGACCAAATAGCCTCATCCATGTGCATATTGTGTTGTGTAAACCTCCAAGTATTCCAAGAAGTTCATTGTATTGTTCCATAACCGGTCTTGAATCGGTCATTTTGTAATTTGTGAAATTACTAACAAGGAACTTCTTACTTGATGCATCCTCGACCATATATTTGGCATCCAAGAATCCCACGTTCTTTGGAAGATTCGAGTTCGATAAATATCAAACAAGGAATCGACATACCATTCGAATAAGACCTCTGCATATGTAGTCATCATTCTCCCATTTGCTCCTCCTTCCGATCCGCTCCACAAGAACATCATCACCATCATCGTGAATAGGTGGTCGGCACATACACCACACTCATGTTTGACAATAAGAAGTGCATCTTCTTCTACCACCTCCTAAAGTCCACCCCTTCAAACTTATCAAGCTTGGCAAAGTTTGAAGCCATGTGTTCATTGCGGCGATGTTGATTATCACAAAATAGTTTACTTTGATTGTTGGTGTGGTAGCTCCCGAGCAGGTTAGATAATCAATTCAACAGAAACAAGCAAAGTGTCGTGAAACAAATACCACTAGGTGGTTACCGGATATCACTTGGAATCGTGTGATCACTTTCCAAAGTAAACTATTCGACCCTAATGCCTGGGTTACACGAATATCTACTTGGGATAAGACCAAATGTAGTTATAGAATTAGGCACAATTCTATAACCCTTGCACTAATAAGTGTTAATCGTTTTCTGTGTGTTTTTCATGCATAAACAGATCTCCTATTTATAGGATAATACTCTTAGCTAGTCCAATGGAATTATGAGTATTAATCGGCCCATTAATAGCCTCATAATTATCCCCATTATAGCCGTTAGTGGTTACATGACCAATTAAATGTGGTCATTATGCGCTTGTAATCGCCACTGAATAGGTCAAAGCCCGTTACAAGCAAGATTATCATCGAGACTTTCATAGCACTATCGATGGATACACTACATCTGTGAAACACCGATTCGCTGGAAACACCACTTGGAAACACCCCTTCAGTGGAAACACCACTTCAGTGGAAACACTGCTTCAGTGAAAACCACAACTTCAGTGGTAACCACAAGCAGTACTTTCCAATAGCACTACCAATACAAACCACTTTTAGAGTAAGGGTGTTCATGGACCTTATGGGTGTACACTTCGTACCTCCTAACCCAAAACAAGGTGTGAACTAATCCCACAAGTGCATTAAATTTTTTCAACAATGAGCAATATAAACATAGATTTTTTTATTAGTTTTCATTCTGACTCATCAAATTTAAGATTTATTTTACTCCTATCTTCTACTTTTACTCCTATCTTCTACTTTTCTTTCATTTTCATTTCTTATTTTCCTACTTTACAATTGAGAGCGGAGCGTTACTCTTCACCTTATTACTTGTATAATTCCTTTTAAACAAAAAAATCATCGATGTTATTTGTACACTAGAGTACTTATTTTGTTAATTGCCTTAGCGTTCTTATTTAATTTAGCCATTTGTTATTATTTTTTTAAATTCTTCTCGGTGAGATTCTACTTTTAAAGTTAAATCCAAATCACTAACGTTGCGCTCCTGAGATTTATTTTAAAAGAGGAAAAGAAGTAGGAAGAAAACAAAATGAATTCGTGATTCAGAGTTTTTGTTTTCAAAACTTTCTTCCCAAAAGTGAGATGATTTGTAGAGAAGTTATTTTAAGAAGCTTTTAATAAATGTAATTACTTAAATGACCTAATACAAAACATAACTTTTGTATATGATGAATGGTATAATTGTAAAATCATCATTTATCTCTTATTTTCTCTCCTAACTTGAGAATATGATATAAAAAATAAAATTCCATTCATTTTCTCTTCTTTGGAGGACACACGAAAGATCACCTCCACACGCAGTCCCCCGTGACACCCAGCAACCTTCGCACTCCAAAATCCTATTTCTGTGTTGGTTGAGTGGTGCAGACCACTTAACAAAATGAACTCTTTTATTTTATTTGTGTGCGTGAAAAACTTAATGTGACGATGAGACAAAGGTAATACTCTGATGACCGTTAAACCCGGCCTAAGATATCTAAAAGGGAAAATTCTCTACTTGCCCCGGTTGCCCAACCAATTTACCCCAAATGCTCCACTTTTTTTCACTTCTTAACGCCCATGAAGAACTCTCACATGGGAACTCTCCCATAAAGTTGATGTGTCCTATCTTTGGGTCCACCTTGTACTTACATAAGACAAGTGTCATATGTCATTTATTAAGTGAACTTGACCTACTTTCTTGTCTTACATTTTTTTGTCTTTTAAGAAAAGAAAGTCTTTTTATTATAAAAAGACATATATATTAAACTTTATTCCACATACGTATTTTAAGAACTAATTATGAAAGAATATATTTTTATATCTTTCTAAAATGTATTTATATTTATCCCATATTTTTTAAATACAAAATACCTTTTAAAGAAAATACACTTTATATTTTTTATACAATACATTACATAATTTAAAAACCATCATCAAACACACACAGATCATCAAACACACACACACTGCTACCCAGATCCAACACAGATCCAATATCAGATGATCATCACCGATCAAAACCATCACCACAAGCACTGCCATGACAAACAAGTGCTGCATCATGATATTAAGGGGTCGGATCTTCTTCTTGACAAAAACGGTATTCTTAAGATTGCTGATTTTGGGTCCGCTTCCTTTGTTGACCTCATTCATGAGCAGCCAATGACTAATCGCATAGTTACTTTCTGGTATCGTGCCCCTGAGCTTCTACTAAGAGCTACTGAATATTGTGTCGGCGTTAACCTCTGGAGTGTGGGCTGCATTTTGGCTGGGTTATTGGCCAATAAACATATCCTAGCTGGTCACACAGAGGTCTCTTGTAAAATTGTAATTGATTCTAGATAAATTTATTAAACACTGTTACAAATATGTTTGATATATTACTAGTGAGTGAATGAATATAATTCTTTTGTATTCCACCAATTACTATCTTTAGAGTTTGCAAAATGGGTGAGTTGATGGTTACATATAGAATTGTCTTGTTTGTTTCGTGACAGAAATTATATTTCTTATTACATAGGCGGATCAGCTTCAGAATATCTACGCATTATATGGGTCCCCTAGTGATGAATACTGGAAAACATACAAATTACCTTTGGAAACTCTTTACAAGCCTGCTAGTGTTACTAAACAACTGCTAGTATATTTTGGTAACCACTGCTAGTGTTACTAGAAACCACTGCTAGTGTTACGAGAAACCACTGCTAGTGTTATTTCATTCCACTGCCAGAATGTTACGATAATCCAAATCGGTTTCTAATCCAAACACTGTACCTCCTGAAAACTAGAATGGTTCTAACTGTACTTTTACGATGTTGCATCTGAGTCGCATTGAAAAAAGGTGATTAACTCTCGCTGATTCGGTGAACACAAGGCTTGATCAAACATACCAGGAGAATAAGCTATTGAAGATGACAGTTGCAGCTAACATTTTAGGGCTTTCGAGCTTATCAGCTTCAACTTATGGACCCACTCAAGTCCATAAGCTCTAAAATGTTAGCTTATCGGCTTTTCCAAATTTAAATAATGCGCATAAGCCGAGGAAATAAGCTAAGTCAAAAACCCCCATAGTTAACATTTGGCTGATAATTGTGAGTGTCGTGTAGGCAAACAGGGGATTTGGACTTACGGCACATACTGTTGATCATTGCAAGCCGGTTCTTAAGTTTCCTAAAGGGACTAATAGCACCTGGGTATGTTTCTCTCTATATCTATCTGTATGTGGATACATCTCATGTGTTCTTACATTGACCACTGAATATGATGTTCGCTTGCAGTTGATATTTGTGAGGCAGTTTTACTGTGGGAACAGGTTAGTCATATATCCGCAACTCATTTGTTTTTATTACTCCAACATTCTAACCCTTATTTATACTAAAATGCAGTACCGTAATATGACAACAGTTTTGACCAGAGAATATTTAGATGCACGGCCTGATGGCTGGATGGACTATGCAGCAAAAAGAATAGCACAATTGTATGCTCTTTTCCAATGTCCAAAGAAATCATAATCGTTCATTTCAGTAAATCACTGTCGATAGTGCCTCGCATTAATTGTTTCCGTTATCGTAGAGGTGCAAAGGATTGCAGCAATCGGACACTTTGTGAGGAGCACCTTAATCCAATTTTGCCAGCCGGTCCACCATTTCACCCTCGCCAGTTTGAGAAATGTGTTGTTGTTGGGAACTCCGGTGATCTGCTGAAGACTGAATTTGGTGAAGAAATTGATAGTCATGATGCAGTTATAAGAGAAACTACGAGGACGAAACTTTTAACAATCCTACTTTAACTGGCAAAACATTGTGCTATACATTAGGTGGTTGATATTTATAGTCCAACTTCAGGAGTGTCTTTCGAAGATTATATTTTGACTAGTATTATCTCTTGAATTCTATGTTTTGGCACCTAAGGTGGTTTTATACTCTGTATACACACTTGCACTTTCTTAATCTATTCTGTTGTGCTTATTCCGTATATATGTGTAGTGTTGTGCATCTTCTTCAATCATTGATTCATTTCAATATGTGATATCCTTGACTTTCTTTCATTATACAGGAAAGTTCTCAACTGTTTCTGTTGATTATGATGAGAAATTTTCAAGACCTGATGCCTCAAAACAGCATACTGAGAAAGAATTTCTACCCCCTCCTCCGCCACCTCCTAAAAGAAATGATTATGATGCAAAAGAGGAAGTGGTAAATCGCGTTGAGGAGGATGATATATTTGTAGGCGAAGGAACTGACTATGAGGTCCCTAGCAAAGATATGAGCCAAAGCCCTCTTTCAGAAGACATGGAAGAATCTCCTCGAGGAAAGGAGAGAGCTTCTTATTTTGAAGAACCTGTGTATGGTCCTGCTGTTCCGCCATCTCAGCCATCCCATGACTGGCAACAAACCGTGAGTTTTTCTTTATACCTAGTCTGAAAGTATGCATGAAATATGCACTCTTTCTTAACAAAGTAGTTATGAATTTTTCAGAATGGATACGATGCAATGCAAGTGGCTGTTGTTGGTTACCAAGGCGAGTGGTAGGAATATCCTCAATATGCGGAGCAACTGGCTTATCCTGAACAATACTTACTCCAGCAGTCCGACACTCAGACATATGATGATGGTTTGAATATAGAAGAAGCAATGACTCAAGAACAGAAAGATTGGGGTCTGGGGTCGGTATTCAAGCGGGATGATGTGAGGCTCCAACAACTACGAGAGAAAGATGCTCGGGAAAAAGATCCAAACTTCATATCGGATAGTTATTCGGAATGCTATCCAGGCTATCAAGAATATAATCGTGAGGTTGTGGGTAGTGACGATGAAGATGATTTGTCCAAAATGGATATGGGTGGACAAGTAAGTGTTACTTCCCTATTCCTTTTACCCTTCTAGTGTCATGTACTGTAAAAATAATAAAAAGTTACCTATATCATTTTCATTCCACTATAAACATAAACTAGATAATGACAAATTTGAAGTTATTGTATACGTGTCTAGGATTAGTCTGTTCGATACTTTTGTATGTGATATATGATTCCTGTGCAGGCAAAGGGGCGGCTTCATAGGTGGGACTTCGAGACAGAGGAGGAGTGGGCAACATACAACGAGCAAAAAGAAGCAATGCCCAAAGCTACATTTCAGTTTGGTGTGAAGATGCAAGATGGTGGCAAGACAAGAAAGCAGAATAAAGATCAAAGATCACTAACGAGCTGCACAAGATTAACAAGATACTCGCCAAAAAGAATATGCAAAAAGGTGAAGCAAATGATGATAGTGGTGATGAATCTCACGCTGGAAAGAAAGCCCGGATGGCATAACATTTGGGAGTTACGCAGTGTATTTACTGTTTCTAAATGCTTACACCACTTGCTATCTATTTCCCTTGGAAAGGCATAGATTGGATAGTGGTTATGAATGTTGGACACTGTACGAATCACCTGAAATCTTTTCTAGATATTTAATGGCCAGCTGATTAATAGTTCAACACAGTTTATCAAGTTATCTGTTATTTCAGATATGCCCCATATATATGTAAACTGAAGTTTTTACTGCTCTATTATATGATTATTGACAAGACATGGAACTCAACATGAAAGCCGGATAAAAATTATGAATAATATTTACCACAGGATAGAGTTTATCTGAATAAGGTTTTACGGTTCTTATCTGTTATGCTTATCATCGAATGGGTTAATACTTCATATCATGTTCAAGCAAATCTGTCTTTAAGCTGTTACCTTATTGAAAAATGGGAATTCTACTGCAAGTGCATCTAAATCATGGCTAAAGCAGTGTCATTTGGTGGCATTTAAGCAAGCACTTCTGAATTTTCTGGCACTGACCACTGAGGCCAGTAGAGTTGGTTCAACATTCGCATACAATCTATTAACACAGCTGCCATCTCAAACACCATGGGAATTAGAGACCTTTCATGATATACTATTTAACCAAAAAAATTCAAAAGAGCACTCTTTGTGGCCAGAGCAAGGACCATGAGAAGTATGGCAGCAGGCCAATGTCAAATAGCATAAAGAAATAAACTCTTTTCAAAATCATCCAAAATACACTCGTAGAATTTCAGAAACTAAAAAAAAGTTTGATTCCAATCCATTTGGATGCGCTAATATCAAAAGATGTAAATCGATCAACCAAGAACAGGAAAAATACGAGTAATGTGATCCAATGGAATGCTGTCGGCGGTACTCCTCTTGAGCTCAGGATGATTAAACTCATTTGCGGGCAACGAGATGAGTTGGCCTTTGCCTTGGCCCTTCTCCACAACCCAGCTGTTATTCGTTATGTAGTGCTCTAGAAATTTATCCAAAGACGGACCCTCAAGGTTAATTGCCTGTCAAAACAATTCGTGTTGTTAGTCTCCAGCAAAAAAGACGAAACTATCATACATGGATAAAAAGAGAGCTAACTATGGTCTGAGAAAGAGCATGTGCCACATAAGACAAAGGAAAGCGACAAGTTGGTAAAACAATCTAACATCAATCTATATAGATGGTTCAAGTGTCTGTCACAATCAAAAAAGAGTTGGACATGACACAAGCTAGCCTTTCTCCCTCGGGAATTCTCCAAACTAGTATATTTAAAATTGGTGGCAAATTCCACCCATTACTCATGAACAAGCTTGCCACATTCTATTTCACTACAGGTAACATTAACAACTTAGCTAAAAAACAAAACATGTCAAATGGTCGAACGGGTCAAGTGGGTAGAAGGCCCAAAGTAGAATTTTAATGCACAGGAACCTCCTGATCATTTGTCCAAAAACATCGGATTGTTAATGAAATGCTACAATTTTTGTAATAATATTTGACATGCTAATTGATCAGAAAAAACATGGAAAAAGAATATTTTGGTTCAATAAACGTAACCATCACCCATTTTTACTCCTTACCCGACCCGACCTGATTTGATACCTCAAATACCAACTGCCGAAACAAAACCTACCCAATGTAAAAGGAACGATGTAAAGCAACACTGGTTGACCATGTCCGTCCATCAAGTTCAAAGCCACATATGTAATAAGCAGACCTGCATTATAAGAGGATCGGGTACTTTAGTCTCATGTAGTACCAAAATCATGAAGTACCTTTATTTACTAATTAAAAGAAAATGGTACTAGTGAACCGTTTCAGGCCAACCTTACTTTAACAGTTCAAACACTCGCTGAATCATCATAACAAATGGTATGAACAACTAAAAATCGAAAACTATCAAGCAAACTAAGCCAATCAGCTAATCCATGTTCTCCAAAACCGACTAATAGTTCTAGACCAAATGCTCTGCCTTAAACAGTACTTATTAGGGGTGTTGGGTTAGCTTATTCATATCATTTTTCGTACACTTATGAGCTCAATAAGCACTTTTTCATAAGCTCCTCCACATGGGTTTCTCAAAAACAGCTTGTTTGACACAAACAAACTGTTTGGGGGTTCCAAAAAACAGCTTATTGTATTCTCAGAATGCAACAAGCACATAAGCTCTTTCTACTAACCTTACTCAAACACCCACTTAACAACTTATTTGAGCAAAATAAGGTGCAGTTGAATTCCAATAACCTGATACAAATAAACATCAGATTAAAAAACTTAAAAGCCAAGATCTGTGATTAAGTTACTTTTATATCTAACATAAAACAAGTTATATATCTATTATCTTTGTTCTTTTATGTTTCCCAAATCAGTCAGAAGGTTTCATGGGGTGTGACCCATGACTTATAAATGGGTCGATACGGGCTATGTTTTATCTCATATGCACCCAACTGGTAAAATAAAAAATATACTAAAAAGAGAAAAGGTAACTGATTGAAAGTTTCTCAAAGTGTAATTTTTATACATAGAAACTAGCAATGGTTTCGAGAAACGTAGCAGTGGTTACCAAAATATACTAGCAGTGGTTTAGTAACACTAGCAGTGGAATGAAATAAAGTAGCAGTGGTTACCAAAAATATACTAGCAGTGGTTTAGTAACACTAGCAGTGGTTTTGGGAAATAAAGTAGCAATGGTTATATTTTTCCTTTGTTGCAAAATCTCAGCGATGTCTAGAAGGTATCTCCACTCTCTCTTAAAGATGATCTTTCCTAATGGATAAGCCTCTTTAGGTATTGTTGCTGATAGATAATGAGGTTGAATATTACGAGCACTACTTGTAGTTGCTGCACTAACTTCAAGAGCCTTTGTGTTAACCTTTGCATCAACCATCTTGCTAGATTAACAGCCAAAATGCACCAAGTTTGTATAGGTGTGCTTTTATGGCCCTGCCACAATCTTATAAAGGTTGTAATAGATTTATAGTTTTGTTGGCTAATTTTTAATCATGGTACCTTATTTTATAAAACGAAGTCTTTTAGGTCACCGTAACAATCAATATTAAGCCAAAATTATTACCTAACGAGTTGCATCTTAATAAGATAACATGTTTAATACAAAAGTTGCATACCGTTCGTTCAGACTTTTTAGTCGAGAACTGAAAAGTTTTTTCTTTTTTATCTTCAGCTTCGTCTACTTTAGGAATTTCATTTGCAGGATTAACTTCATCATCGAACCTTGGTTCCAATCTAAAGATCTACACGCAAGACATTAAAATGACATTAATCATATATAACACGGTTACTGGAGGTGTTTTGGATGCATTTATAATACGATTATTTTCAAGTATCAAGTAATCTTTCAGTACGAATTCTAACAATCTCATTATAACTTATATCTTGACATATTCACATTTGAAAAAAGATATTATCTATTCATTACAACTTGAAACACAAACACATCCGATCGCTATCTCAGCAACCCCTTTAGTTAGTTTTCTACTTTTCATTATTCCATATCACATAGCCAAAGGGGTGTTTGGCTTATCTCACCATATAAGGTTATGGCTTTTTAACTCATATATATGCTATTAAGCACTTTCCAATAAGCATTTGGGTAAGCTTATGTGTAACTCAAATAAGCTTAGCAAAATAATTAAAACTTCCATTATCTTATCATCAAAAGCCAATTGCCAAGAGAAGTTTTACAGGTAATACTCTATTGTATATTTTATTAATCCTTAAAATGTAATGGCTGACCTTTTTACTCTTACCTTTGGGGCATTAAGGTAGCACCAGCGTTCCATTTCCTCCAAATTCAATTTTAATGCTTGCCGGTGCAGCAATAATAGTAACAATACCAATAGTGCTCATCCTCTCAGGCTCCAAAATCAATTTAAATTGAATTAATTAATAAATGTTATAAAAAAGAAACAAATGGAATGAATAAGAAGAATAGCGACCTGATAGAGGCGAAGGAGGCAAAGGTTAGCATCCAAGTTGTGGTGATCGTTTGATTGATGGTTTGGATATGTGTTGGATCTGGGTAGCAGTGGGGGAGAGGATGGGGGAGAGGGTAGCAGTGGGTTGAAGTTGGGTAGCAGTGGGTTTAATGTGGGTTTAATGTATAATCTGTATCTATTATATATTTTAATGTATATAATATATAAAAAATATAATGTGTATTTTGTAATTAAATGTATTTTGTATTTAAAAGTATGACATAAATATTAATACATTAAAAATATAAAATACATTTTCAACCTAATGAGTTCTTAAGAATTACGTATGTGTGGGGCCAAGTTATAAGATATATATCTTTTTATAATATAAAAGATTTTACCTTTTACTAAAAGACAAAAAATGTCGATTCTTTCGAAAGTGAGTCAAAGTTCTTGGCTCACTCACATGAAACTTGTACTAAGTAAGTACAAGGAGACTAATGATAGGACACTGACATCATTTTATTAGAGAGTTACTTGTGGTAATTATGGGAAGTGAAAAAAAATGGGCGTTTGAGATAAATTAGTTGAAGAATTAGGCGTTTGGAGAATTTACACAACAACAACAACAATAAACCCAATCCCGCCAAGGGGTATGGGGAGGTAAAATAGATCCTACCTCTCACAGGGTAAAAACCCGTGGGTAGAGGCTAACCAACGGTACCTCCCAGTCGTGTGTCTTTAGTCTTAAAGGAAAGAGATAGCATATGACAAAACAGAATGGCATTTGGAGAATTTGCCCTATCTAAAAAGACGAGTGATGAGAAAATTTCCATCTTATTGCTACTTTTTTCAAAACACAATCACGGTTGTTCAGCACATAAAGTAACAAAAAACCATTATTTTGTCATAACCCATAAGTCCATACACAAAGACTTCTTTATAAAACCAGACAAATCTTGTTGCATAACAAACCACACATTCATTTCTTTTCCAATGGCGGTCATAGACCAACTTAACACCACAGTCGTGGTCATGGTACCTTTTCCAGCACAAGGTCACCTTAACCAGCTTTTACACCTATCGCGCCTCGTCTCGACCTATAACCTCCCGATCCACGTACTAACGACCACGATACACAATCGTCAAGCCACGACCCGTATCCCACTTTCTACCACAAATAACATCACCTTTCATCACCACACAACACCTCATTTCACCTCCCCACCACCCGACCCTAACGCGAATACTAAATTCCCTACACAACTTATCCCAGCTTTCGAATCAGCCATGCACCTTAGGCAGCCTTTTAATGACTTAATATGTAGTCTTGCACCTAAGGCGAAAAGGGTGGTTGTTATATATGATTATCTTATGGGAAAAGTTGTGCAAGATGTTGTTTTGTATGATAATGTCGAGGCTTATATGTTTACGTGTTGTTCGGCTTTTGCTTCGTTTTGGTACCGTTATGAGACTAGGGGGACGCCTAAGCTCGATAGCGAACTTGAGTTGTTACTAAAGGATGTTCCTACGAATGATGGGTGTTATTCTGTGGAAGGGTGGCAGTTTATTGCTTCAAGTGATGTGTCTCAAATGAAATTTTCATCTGGTATGTTTAGAAATAACACTACTTCACAAACTGTTTTTTCAATCCGTGGGAAAGGGCCTTTTCCACGGATTTCACACGGAATTATTCCGTTAAAAACCTTGTGGGTAAATATCATGCGTACTCAGTTGGAAGGTTTTTATTTAGGGTTACTTTAATTGGCTTTAGTTATATTTTAGATTCTTTGGACTAATACAATTTACCTTATATATAGGTACAATTCTTGATGCAAGTAGGGTTATTGAAGGCAAATACATAGAATTAATCGAGCAAGAAGATTATCAAGGTGATCAAAAGCTTTGGGCTCTTGGTCCTTTTAACCCGGTTGAGATTACTCATGATTCTAGTCACAAACGTCATGAACTATTTGATTGGCTCGAAAAACAATCACCCAATTCGGTTATATATGTGTCGTTTGGTACCACTACTTCAATGGACAACAAGGAAATCCAAGAGATTGCTTTGGGTTTGGAGAAGAGCGATCAAAGATTTCTTTGGGTGTTGCGCGATGCTGATAAGGGCGATATATTTGAAGGGGAGGATCGAAAGATTGAACTCCCGAAAGGATTTCAAGAGAGGGTGGGGGAGAGAGGTTTAGTGGTAGGAGATTGGGTGCCGCAGTTGGAAATCCTGGGACACCCGTCAACTGGAGGGTTTATGAGTCATTGTGGATGGAATTCGTGTATGGAAAGTATGACTATGGGCGTGCCAGTGGCTGCGTGGCCGATGCATTCTGATCAGCCACGCAACGCTATGCTTATAACCAAGGTTTTAAATGTTGGATTGTATGTTAGGGATTGGACACAAAGAGATGAGTTAGTTACTTCAACGAAGGTTGAAGAGGTCGTTAGGAGGTTGATGGCGTCGGAAGAAGGAGAGGAGATACGAAACAGGGCGGCCGAGCTTGGTGCTAAGGTTCGGCAATCAGTGACGGATGGTGGCGTTACGCGGATGGAGTTGGACTCATTTGTGGCGCATGTTACAAGATAAATTGTTTGTCTTATAGTATGTGACCAAATTTGATTTGGCCCTGCATAGAAAGTATGTGACCAAATCAAAATTGACCCAAAACAAATTTAAGATAATGTATTAAGTAAAACATCCTTGTCATGTCAATTTATGCAGGAAAAAAATCACATGACTCCATCATCATCATGATCTAATATCTATTATTAGAGGAAATTTGCAAGTTTTTCAACATAGAATACATTATCAAAGTAGATATGACAAACATAAGTTTGATAGTGTATACGTCATTTTTGTTACTGTATTAATATTTTAAACTATGTGATTATAACCTTCAGATTATTTTCGTATCTTTATTTGATATTCTTAATGGCACCAATCACATACGTGTTGATCCGCTGCTATTAGAACATGTCTCATGTGCCCTGGGGTCATCCAATCAGGTCTTACGTCGCCTTCTCTCCAAATGACCGACACGGCAGGATCTTGACGCCGATATACGACCCAAGTGTTTTTCAAGAAATAAAAAGATAAAAGAGAGAAAAGAAGAAAAAAAAAAAGAAGCAGCGAGACATGTAAAATATCGGTTGCTTTTTAGCCCGATATTGCGTTTTCTCACACTATGACCGATCTAATGCTCGATGTCCACAACCAAGAAAACCAATGTGAACATCGGTTGAGGGGTCATTTTTTGGGTGCCCAACCGATATTTTGGCCTTACACAATTACATGAAATGGTATATACTTTTTAGATTGGATACATATTGAGTGACAACATCATGAAACTACTCACATTTTGTCATGCATGTGTAATGTGTTGGGCAAATGGTTTTGTTGGGTTCGAGACATGTGACTATGCTATGTGTTTTCATGTTGAGAGTTGTCAAGTTGATGTACAAGACCTGTTTTCACTTTCTTATTATATATGAAATAAATTGATCACCATTCCGTATAATCTCATTTTTCAGATGAAATTTCTCCTTCCCATAAAGAATAATAACAGGTTTCTATATTTCTGTCAAAGGTTTAATTAATTTAAACTTTGAAGAAAAAGAAAAAAACGCCATCCGTGGGACTCGAACCCACGACCACGTGGTTAAAAGCCACGCGCTCTACCAACTGAGCTAGAACGGCTGCTTATGTTAATATAATAGAGAACTTAATAAGAAGAATTAGCAATTTATGAGCAATTGGTGATTATTATTTACATCTTAATGGGACTTCACAAGACCAAGGACTTGAAATTCACACACATTCTATCCGTTACTTGTTGTTTTCTTTAAATTTGGTTGGTGATTGGGGTGTTTATCGGTGGTTGTTCAGTTTATTTAGTTTAGTTAAAAAATTGAGTAAAAGCGAATTGAAAAATTGAATTAAATCAAATTTGAATTCAGTTCGATTTTCAGGATGACCAGAATTACGTAATTTATATTTTTTTCCATTTAATTATGTAGATTTTTAGCTTAAAAAAATATTTCAAGTTTTAAAAATGTTAAGAGTTTTGATATTTTTTATATATAAAACTTAAAAAACATATATATTTGTGTGAATTCGGTTTTTGATTCAGTTCGGTTTTTATATTGCCAAAACTATATCCATACCGAAGACCAAATATTTAACTCGCTTCGGTTCAGTTTTGGCAAATATTACAAATTCGGTTCGATTTTATTCAGTTTGGTTCGGTTTCGGTTTTCGGTTCCTCCGAGTATTTGCGAACACCCCTAGTTAGTGACCAAAAATTTGGGTTGGACCTAACAAGCACCATATCATTTCTTTATGTTACTTTTCTACAATTTTGGGCTTGGTCCAACATAAAAATTCAAACACAGTTTTATTTAAGTTGCTCAACGTAATTCTCATTCTCATTTGCTTATTCTGTACTTTAGCTAGATCTTTTTTTTTTCTCTCTATACGCATAAGCATAATGAAATAGTTAAATGGACATTACGCTCGATAACGATATCCAATTCTGCCAGAACGGAGTATGGAGAGGTAAGATATCGACTCTTATATTCTTACCAAGGGTGGGTACAAACATCTTGAACAATGCTACTGGAAAGTTGGATAGTTATCCTTTAAAGCAACTATTGCTGCTTTTTTATTTATACTAATAACACGAAGTACATAAATAATCGATGCAGATTACATACGAGTATAAATGTCTAGTCACATACGTACATATGAGGTATAAACCATTTGTCTTAAGTTTTTTGAGCCATATATATATATCTTTTATGTTGAATGCTCATTAAAATTAAGAGGACTAGGATCAACCGTAGCATAGGACAGAAGCTCATGATCATGCTCGAATATCTCCATTTCATCGGATTTCAATGATACTGTGGCTTCAACACTACCAGCCTTTAATGTGTCATTCAAAGCCACGATTCTTGAGAATCCTGCATTCATATCATAAAACCATATCGGCTTTCCCCATCCAAAATCCAATTCGTACATTCCACTATTTAGTATGCTTGTAACGAATAGACAATTATCTCCATCTTCGGTGACATCCGTTAAATCTTTTAATGATCTTAATATTTGGTTAAATTCTTCATGTCCCTTTTCACCTTTGATGGATTGAATGTGATCCGAGTTAATCTTGGCTATTGATTCTCTAATTTCACCCATCAACGTTGGCAAGTCTGGCTGGCTTTCAGGAAAGCAAATGGCGGTAGCTGTCGGACAAGGTTTCAATGGTGTTGTATGGTAAAGGAGGTGACGCCCTTTACGGAAATTTACATATGACAATAAAGCATGGGGCGACTGTGGACCCATGGGTCTGACTATGGATGAGGCTTTGGCAACAGCCTTCCAAATTAATGATGATGTTGCCTCCGCGCGAGTTGGGCCACTTCTTGGTGCTGATAAGCCGGTGCAGGCAACTTGTTGTGCCTTGAGTGAAGCTATAGCCACAGAATCGAACAGGAATCTCTTTGTTATAACGGATTCAGTGCTTGTGAACTTGGAAGGCCATGAATAGTTTAAAGAAGGGTTGTTAGGAAAGACTTGAGAAGCCATAAAACTTAGTGACATTCTTTCCGTAGAACCTCTAGCGGCTGCTGCCCATGCTTTCATAAACAAGAAATACGTATGGCCATCAAAGATCTTGTGCGTAATGCTCATGGAAAGGCCAATCCCTCCACAATTGAAAATGTTTACCTGATGGTTCACAATATAAGTAAATAAACAACCAAACATAAAATACGTACGTGATTATATGGTATCTACTGTGAACCGATAATCTTTATCTTTATGCTTCATTTGTTACTATTATTAGACGAAGGACCAAATACGCTAACTAGAAACATAATAACTGAAAAACAGATATTGAATGGCGGTTAAGAAAACGGTTACAAACATAACCGTTGCATCGGTTAGTTGTACCGATTAGGATACTATATATATGTACATGTTTGGATCGATTTAGAGCTAATAGACAAATTTACTTATTCATATTACTTTACTTTGCAATCTATATACTTTGATCTAGATATTGGGACAACAATTGGCATCAATAACATAGGTTTTACACTTCGTTTTTTATTACAAAACACAATCATACGCACAGAAAAAAACCCAAGGATACGCGCAGAAAACTTTCTATTTTTCAAACGCAGTAAACAAACAATTTCCATACGCAAGGAACTTTGTTTTCGACAGGAATTTTGTCTTCTCTTTACTTCCAAGAGAAGCAAAACGTGAATAAGGATACGTAGAAGATAGTGCACGATCGTTTACGTAGGGGATTGCAAACGTTTTACACCAAACGGATTGGTGGGGAAACCTTGTTGGCAACAACATAGGGAAGGAAGTAAGTTCATACACTTCGTTTTGGTAAAAGAAATGAGTGGGATAAAACTTTGTGAAATCGGGTTAAACAAGACACAAAGGGAGGAATACGCGGGTAAAACGCGGGGAAACGTTGTTGTGGAAAAGGATACGTACGTAATAGAAGGAGGAGCGCTCAAGTTTATTGTGGAGTAGTGTCGGGACGACACAAGGAGAACAACAACGTGAAAAAAGTCAGAAGCAGAACTGATTGGTTTTGTTTCGGAGAATTGGTTTACCATATCGGTATCAAATTGTGCGTGGGAAGTTTGAATAAGTTTTCAAATAACGTACAAAAAAGGAACGTGTAGTGTGGAGGAACAAGAAAGAAGACAAATTTTCGGACTTGTTGGAGGAGATACATCTCGACAGAAGTTTCATTCGAAACTTGGAAACTCAAAAGTTTCAAAATCCGAAACTTTAGAGGCAAACAGAAATTTCAAAAAAACAATACGCAAGTGTTGTTTGGTTCAAGTACTAGTCGGATATAAAAAAGAGGAATTCGACAAAATTTTTTTGGTGTTTGTGTTCGAAGGCAAAAAAAACACAACGAGGCAAAGAACATCAAGGGTACGAGGCAAAGAAAAGGGAACCAAAAGGAACGTTGGTAAAACAATTATTACTAACGAAATCAAAAGAGAATACACTAGTATTCATCGCATATACGAGGTCACAAGTTAAACTCTTTCTGGATTTCATTACTTTTACATAGTATAGAATATTTTATTTCATACTATTAGGAAATCCCGAAAACTATTTATTGATCCTGTATTACTAGGATTCCCGGAAGATTAGAAATTTTCATACTTTATAGAAAAACCACACTAGGAAGAATAAATCCCATTGAATTAGAAAAGTGAATATACTAAGAACTTTAAAGATGACAACCGACGATATAGCAAGCACATCAACTGTAACAAAACCCGTAACACCTATTGCACAATATCAATGCCCTAAGTTGAAAACCACAAACTACACAGTTTGGGCTATACAAATTAAGGTTATACTAGAGGCACATGGCTTATGGGAAGCAATAGAACGAAAGTTAGATACACCAGTTGATGATAAGAAGGATAAGGCAACGACTGCCTTCCTATATCAAGCGTTGACGGAAGATGTGATCTTACAAGTAGCGGGTTGTAAGGCGGCAAAGGATTTATGGGATTCATGAAGAAAAGACACGTTGGAGAAGATAGAGTGCGAGAAAGCACGGTTACAATCATTGATGATTGGGTTTAACTCACTTGAGATGAAAGAAGATGAGACGGTGGATGCATTTGCAGCAAAACTAAACGGCTATGCCACGAAGGCAAAAGAATTAGGGAAAACTTTGGATGAATCACTTTTAGTTCAAAAACTATTTGAATCCACACCAGGTAGGTTCATTCAGATAGTAGCATCCAAAGAACAAACAACTGATCTCGACAACATCACTTTAGATGAGATCATTGAAAGACTCAAGGCATTTGAGGAAAGGATAAAGCTCCGGAAGGGAGGACAAGTAGAAAGCCAGGAAAACCTATTATTCGCACATGGAGAACACTCAGGAAATAGGAAACGTTTTTACAAGCGTGGAAGAAAATCAAATTTCTCACGAGGAACTCGAATAAGAATAGAAACAACCAGGAGAGAACTCTAGTTATAAAGAGAGTTCGGATAAGAATAAAGATGAGTGGGATGTGAGCAAGATAAAATGCTACGGTGTCATAAAATGGGACATCTTAAAAGAAATTGTAGGAAAACCGAAACTCGAACAATCAAACCTTATCTTAGAAGACGATGAACCATCACTATTAATGACTATGCACGAAACTGAACACAAGGAAGTGTTGTTGAATGAGGAACAAATTCAACCAAAGAAATATGCTACTGACGGATACAAGCATATGGTATTTAGATAATGGTGCAAGTAACCATATGACTAGGATAAAGAGTCATTTTAGGGATATTGATGAAAGCGTAACAGACGAGTACGTTTTGGAGATGGATTGTATGTCACGAGATAATGGGTAGAGGATCTATCTTTGTTAGGTTGTAAGAACCGAGAATGTAAGGTAGTATCGGAGTATATTACATACCAAACCTCAAGAGCAACATACTTAGTCTAGGACAACTTACGGAAATAGGTTGTAAAGTCATTATGGACTGAAACAAGTTGACTTTGTATGATAAGAACAAGAAGTTGTTGATGAAGGTAGAAAGATCTAAGAATCGACTCTACAAGATACAATTCTGAGATAAGCACCTATATGTCTCTTAGCAAATATAGATAACCAAGCATGGTTATGGCATGCTAGATTAGGTCATCTGAACTTTGACAATATAAACAAGATGACTAGGAAAGGTCTAGTAGAAGGAATTCCAAAGATAAATCATGCGAGGCGGTTTATGACGCATGTTTATTAGGAAAACACGGTGAACACCATTTCCAAACCAAGCTAAATTCGGATCAAAGAACCCGTTGGACTTAGTATATGGAGACCTTTGCGGTCCTATAAGTCCAAAGAACGCACTCAGGAAAGAAACTTATTTTCTTGTTAGTGGACGATTGTACACGTTTTATGTGGGCCTACTTTCCGACATCGAAAGATGAGGTGTTTAGTACATTCAAGGAATTTAGACGAAGATAGAAATGGAGATGAAGTTGAAAATAAGGATGCTAAGAACGGATAGAGGTGGTGAATTCACATCAAATGAATTCACAAGGTCTCGTAAGGAAAACGGAATAGCACGACAGTTGACAACACCGTACTCCCAGCGTGAGAATGGAGTAGTGGAGAGAAGGAATAGGACAGGTGTTATCGACTACTAGGGTATGATGAAAGCGATGAAGTTACCTTTAACTTTTGGGCGAGCGATTAAACATGCTATATACATACTCGATAGAATACCTCGAGGCCACGATAGATAAAACTCCATATGAGACACTCTACAATGTGAAACCAAACACGGAAAACCTAAGAATATTCGGATGCACAACTTATGCAAAGATAGCGATACCTCACTTAAAGAAGTTTGGACTGACGAAGCATACCATTGGTTTACTTAGGAGTAGAGGAAGGATCAAAAGCATGTAGGTTATATGATCCTATAGCAAAGAAGAAACATGTTAGTAGGGACGTAAAATTTATGGAAACAAAACCGTGGGATTGGAGCAAAGATGAAGAAGATACGAACACACAAGACACATTTTGGGCTAGTTTTGTGGTAGACGGAGTTGACAATGAAAACCTTACACCACCAACACGAAAACGATGACAACACGTATCATGAACAAGATCGATTCACGATCCACTTCACCAATCACACCACCGGCATACACTTACGACCCACACTCGGAAGAGGAAGAAGGCTACTACTAGTTCTATAGAAAACTCAAGAGATAGATTTGATGATACACCCGTACGTGAATATAGAGAAATGGCGGAAATATACAAGTATGCACGTAGAGTTGAACCACAAAGCTTGTTATTTACGGAAGAAGAACCTAGTAACTACAAGGAAGCATCAACAGACGAGAAATGGATTGAGGCCATGGAGATTGAATTGGATTCAATCAACAAGAATAATACATGGACTCTTACTACATTGCCAGATAATCAAAAGGTAATAGGACTCAAATGGGTTTACAAGACCAAGAGGATGCGAAAAAACAACATCAAATATAAAGCACGGTTAGTGGCAAGGTTATGTACAAGAACAAGGATAGACTTGATGAAGTATTTGCACGGTTGCTCGGATAGAGACAGTTCGGTTGATATTAGCATTAGCGGCATATCATGGATGGCAAGTACATCATTTAGATGTAAAATCGGCATTTTACATGTAGATTTAAAGGAAGAAGTCTCGTTACACAACACGAAGGATTTATTCAACAAGGAAATACAGAAAGTCTATAAGCTTACTAAAGCATTATATGGCTTAAGGCAAGCACCGAGAGCTTGGAATGTGAAGCTTGATCAAGCGTTAAAGTCCTTAGACTTTAAGAAATGTAATCTCGAACAAGCGCTTTATACAAAGCGAAACAAGAATTCTACACTTATAGTTGGAGTCAACGTAGATGATTTGATAATCACATGCACTCCAAAGAAAGAAATCAAGAATTCAAATCCCGGATGAAGGATATATTTGAAATGAGCGACTTAGGATTGTTAGCTTATTATCTTAGGATAGAAGTCACACGCACGGAGGAGAGATTACAATCAAGCGAAAGTTATATTAACAAGATCTTAAAAGAAACAAGTATGGCGGGGCAGAATGATACGAAGATGCCTATGGATACCGGTACTAAGTTGGTCGCGGAAGAAGGAAACTCGCTTGACGAACTTATTACGAAGCTTAATAGAAAGTCTCGGTACTTACGCATACAAGACCGGATCTTAGTTACTCGATCGGACTACTCGGTGATTCATGTAAGACCGAAGGATCATCACTTGAAGGCGGTAAAGCAAGTAATCCGATATATCAAAGGAACAAAGGAGCATGGCATAATATACAAGCAATAAGGCGGTGCAAGATTACATATTCTGACGATGAGTTATGGAATCAACAACGATCAAGGAAAAGGAACTCACCGGGATCGTATTTTATTTCGAGAGTCACCTATTACGGTGTACTCGAAGCAACCAACAGTGGCACTATCATCATGTGAATCGAATTCATGGCTACTCGCTGCGTGACATGTCAAGCCTTATGGTTGAAGCGATTGCTTAGTGAACTAACCGGATGGGAAGAGAAAGGATAACGCGAAGGTCGATAACATTTCAAAGAATAACACTTGTCAAGAACCCGTTTTTCATGGAAGAAGCAAGCACATCGATATTCGCTACCATTTCATTCGTGAAAGCGTGAGAATGGGCACATCAATGTGGAATATGTCGTGGAGAACTACAAAGAGCGCTTATTCTAACGAAGGCTCTACCAAGATTGAAGTTCGTGACTATGCGACAAATGCTCGGAGTTCAAGATTTAGGACGAAGCAACGATCAAGATTAAGGAGGAGAATGTGAACCGATAATCTTTATCTTTATGCTTCATTGTTACTATTATTAGACGAAGGACCAAATACGCCAACTAGAAACATAATAACTGAAAAACAGTTATTGAATGGCGGTTAAGAAAACGGTTACAAACATAACCGTTGCATCGGTTAGTTGGACCGATTAGGATACTATATATATGTACATGTTTGGATCGATTTAGAGCTAATAGACAAATTTACTTATTCATATTACTTTACTTTGCAATCTATATACTTTGATCTAGATATTGGGACAACATCTACATTCATGAACTTGAATAGAGAAACTCACCTGAACACCTATTACATAATTTCCTCTTGAAGATTCTCCAGTTCTAGGGCTATTAGGAACCAACTCTCTCACTTTTTTGTCATCTGGCTGACGTAAGAATTCTTTGAGACTTTGATTGACGCGAGCCTCCATGAAATTGACTCCTTTGTCGTTACACTCAATGTGCAAGTTGTTCTTAACTTCTCCAGCAATAGGATAGAATCGAGTCAGAATCTGAGATAAACTCTCCTTGAGGTTCTTTATAACGTCCGTAACACTAGAAACTTTGTTATTAGGAAAAAACATTATTAAAGGGGTGTAGCAATCATGAAACCATTGGTCAATAATTGATAGGTTGAAGGTTCTTAGATGGTATGGAGTTTGAGAAGCCAGTTTTATGGCTTCTCTGCAAGTTATTTCAATATCCACCTTCTTCTCAATATTATCATTGTTGTCATGCTTTATGCCTTCTTTTATCGACCTGCAAGTTATTTTTGGTACAATTATGAAATAAGCTAGTTACTAAATCATATACTTAACAAATTAAGAAAAATGAGGATGCCAACCTGAATGAGGATTCAGTCCCATTTACGACTGTTGAGGTACTATATTGGTGACCATAAAACAAGGATTTTGACAGCCTTATTGACATCCAAGAATGAGAATAATCACCAAAATTTGAAGCTCCACGAAGACCATATTGCTTATGGTTTAGGAAATAGTTCCGGGTCGCTTTTTGGGCTGCAAATATAATCTTCATTTTCTATAATGATAAACTAAACACACAACTTCCTTTTATAAGGATTATTGCAAAGCTAATGCTGTTTCACTAGCTAGCTTATTTACTACCCGCAATCCACGTAAATCTCTTTTGAGTTACATTCTAGTTAAGATATATGGTAACATAAATTCTATGGCAACTGGAATAGTTTCAACAACGTATCACATCCATCTGAATAAATGCAATGACAGTTGACAATGCAAGTTCGGTTAATGCAACTTAAATATTACAAAACGGACTACAAGACTAACTTCAGCAATTTAGATTATCCCCCAATAAAAGTAAAATAGAATAGAAAATAATTGTGTTTACATACTTGGATCAATTATAATTTTAACCATTAGGGTTGACGTGATCAGGTCGGTGGATTCAAGCAAACAAAATACATGTACTCCGTACATTTATAACTAACGTCATGTATCTTTTAATAAACAAGTGAGATTAAAGACTAAAGAGCAAAGATTAATTTAGATCAACTCGCCTTAAACATCATAATTCAGGGGAATGTTGGAGCTCCAAAGAACAATGATTCATCCAGATGAAGTGGATCACCTTAAACTTGATCTTGATATTAACAGGCCATGCATATATCTTGAGTTATCATGAAAAAGGATCATATTTTTTTCGGCGTAAGCTTCAATATCGTTCCTTTGTCATCAAATTTAAATCCTGGTTTTGTATAACAAATATGAAGCTATGTATGTTATTTCAACTTTCAAGCATGTGCTTACAAATTAACCCACGAATGGAAGAACATCGCCGTTAAATGCATATATAAAAATGGTGATATAAGGGATAGTTTAGAAGTGCGCCATATTTCGACTTTTTATAATTATAATCCCACAAATATATTGGAACTGTTTTATAAATCAATAGATCATCTACCTACATGTTCACTTCCGTTTATACAAAATTATAATAACAACATTGCGAATGATTATCTTGTTGATCTTTCTAAAATCAGTTTCTTTATCTTCATAGATCCATGTGTGATAGTAGTTTACATCCTACTTCTTCTAATCCGAGCTCTAGATAGTTGTTTATTGAATTTGTTGCCACACATTAACTCTTGGTGAATTTCTCATCTTACGTAAAACTGTAGGCTATACATAGGCATAGCCATAGATAAACCTAGCTAGCACAGTACATACGCATAGCGATAAATGTACCTAGCACATTGCTGTTAGCGAAACCAAACAACATATTTGAAATTTTGTAACACATTATATCCTATTTCACACTATATGAGGTAAATGATATTAAGGTCCGTTTGATAAGATAAATGAAATAACAAATGAATAGAATGAATTTGTGATAAGTAAATAAAGTAATGGAATGATTTGTTATTATTATAATCAAGTTTGGTTAAATGGATAAGAATAATATTAAAATAATTTTTGGTGATAAAAAAGTTTTATTTTATACAATGAGTAGTTAAAAGAAGTCTTTTATGCAGTTTTGATTCTATTACAAAACGTAATGAAAAAAAAATGACCTATCATAATTAAAATAATAGTTTTTGATGTAATAGGTTATTTCATATCTAATTAGTCATTCCATTCCGTAGTTCTGAGCAAATTAAACATGTTTTTATTAATGGATAATTAGGTCCAAACCCGGTTTGTGGGTTTTGGGTATTAGGGTTCATTTATTATATATAATGGTTATTAATAAAGTTATACTACGGGTTTCGTTTATACTCACGTGGTTTCAGGCGGCCTCATCCTCCGGGGCCCAGCGTGACTACTGTTCTTTTGTACCACCGTCAAAATATCCATATCTATCTCAAATATCCATCTCTATCTCAAAATATCCATTGCTGCATAATGTTTTTCTCCCGGAATAATTACAAGCCATCTTTAATGGACGTCATCAAAGGGGGCGGTTGGCAACACTCGCCACTGTTGTGGTGACTGTGACACATCATCAAGTGGTAGCTAATGATGGTGTACAAGTGAAGATATTGAAGCCATGAATGGAGTGGATATGAGTCACAATTTGTGGTTAAGATGTTTTGTTGACATTTATTTTATCTTGTTTTTTTTTTTTTTTTTTTTTTTTTTTTTTAACCTTTTATTATTATTTAAGTGTCTAAAAAATTATGGTTGTTTTATTGTTTTATGTCGAATTCGATTATTAATTAGGGGCGACTTTTGTTGATGTCGAATCTGCGGTTCTTATTAAGAGACGACTTTTGTTGATGTCGAATCCAGGTATCAATTAAGGGCATTTACTTTTTGTTGTGTCGAATCTAGGGTATCAATTCAAGTCGAATCAGGGTATTAATTCTCTGACGATTTTGTTGGTGTCAAATTTGCTTTCTTAGTTTATTTTGGTTTATTGTTTTACTTTCTTTCTTAGTTTTCTTGATTCGATTTCACGATTTTCTTGATTCGATGGCGAGAGATAATGGATAATTAGGCTCAGCGGGGTTTGTGAGTTTTGGGTATTAAGGTTTCACTATTATATATAGTGGTTATTAATAAAGTTATACTTAGGGGTTTCATTGTCTAACAGTTTTTGGATTCGGTGAGCAAACATGACACGCTTGATATTGGATTCGGTGAGCAAAGACGAAAAATTTATTATCAAAAGAATTTTTATTATTACACTAAATTCAAAAAAATGTAATGACTATAGGCCAAAAATTACAAGACGTTCATGATCATTAATGAACATATGAGACGTTTGTTCATATTCGTTCACTTAAGCAATTAAATATAAGACCTTTTAAATGTTCGTTGGTTTAAAACACAAAATTGAACTTTCCCACTCAGTTGTGTGATACGTTGAACGTTTGATTCGTTCAGCGTATGAGCACTAAATGAGTTTAATCCATCATTTACCATTATGCAAAATGATGGAGCTAGTTGTTCTTTTTCTCTTCTTAAAATCAAATAATGGGCTTAACTATAAGCTTGCAAAACAAATTTCAAAGAACAAGAGAGAACCAACATCTTCAAGCGTTGAGCACCTTTACTACATGTGCTACAGTCCTTTATTTTTCTTGCCAATTTGATATTAGTAAAATTTCAGTTTGACCAATAAAATAGCGATATCTCTTGTTTTGGCAACTGATTCTGAGGCTTTAGTTTTCTAGGAAGGATGGAGTATACCTTTTTTTCTATGTTGTTGACGGTTCTTGTTAAACATACATTGTTGAACTTTCTTAGCTTACACGTACGGTCATCCTTGTAGAATGAAAATCTGGGTAACCGGCTTGCTGGCCTATGGACACCCATACCTTGAAGCTGAGGTTGCATACTGTGCTCGGAATGAATACTGTGAATCTGCAGTAGATTTTATTGCAAGGAGATCCCGTCTTGCTTTTCTCGATACTGATGTAGGAGGTCGTTCCTTCTAGGCCTTGCCTTTAGTCGATGTGCCCAGTATTAGATAAATATTGTTAAAAGTGTTGGAAAATTTAGTGCACTTGTGGGATGGTTCACACCTTGTAATGGGTTAGGAGGTACGGAGTGTACACCCATAAGGTCCATGAACACCCTGACTCTAATAGTGGTATGTATTGGTAGTGCTTGGTGAAAGATCGTTGTGGTTAACATCGATTATCGGTGTTTCCATGGCGATATTTCAAACAGATCGATGTTCCACCGGTATCTCATCGAAGTTGTGTTTACATGAAGCGTTGCGTTTCAAGCAAGCGGTGTAACCACCGAAAGCACTATGAAATCTTGATATAAGTCTTGATAAATGATGATTACAAGCGCATCATTATGACCACGTTTAATTGGTCATGTAACCACTAACGCTATAATGGGGATGATTATGAGGCTATTAATGGGCGATTAATACTCATAATTCCATTGGAGCGGTCAAGAGTAACCTCCTATAAATAGGAGATCCGAACATGCATGAAACATACATGAAAACACTAAACACTTATAAGCGCAAGGGTTAAAGAATGTGCCTAATTCTCTAATCGCATTTGGTCTTATCCCAAGTAGATATTCGTGATACCCGGCATTAGGGTCGAATAGTTTACTTTGGAAAGTGATTACACGATTCCAAGTGATATCCGTAACCACCTAGTGGTATCTCATATCTAGCGACCATTGTTTGTTTCGCTAAAACAGTTGAGCATTTCTGTGAAGTTGATTATCTACACCTCTTACGGGAGATATCCGCCAACAATCAAAGTAAACTATTTTGTGATAATCAATGGCAATCTTTGCAATGAAACACATGGCTTCAAAATTTGCTAAAATGGACAAGTTTGAAGGGTGGACTTTAGGAGGTGGCGAGAAGATGCACTTCTTGCTATCAAGCATGAGAGTGGTCTATGTCTGACTACTCCAATTCACGATGATGGTGATGATGCTCTTGTGGAGCGGATCGGGAGGAGGAGCAAGTGGGAGAATGATGACTACATATGCAGGTCTTATTCAATGGTATGTCGATTCTTTGTTTGATATTTATCGAACTTTGAATCTTCAAAGCTGTGGATTCTTGGATGCCAAATATATGGTGAGGATGCATCAAGTAAGAAGTTCCTTGTTAGTAATTTCACAAATTACAAAATGGCGATTCAAGACCGGTTATGGAACAATACAATGAACTTCTTGGAATACTTGGAAGGTTTACAACACCAAATGAACATGGATGAGGCTATCAAAGTCTCTTGTGTCATTGAAAACTCCTCCTTCATGGAAAGATTTCAAGCATACCTTGAAACATATGAAGGAGGAGTTAACTCTTGTTGAGTTGGCGATCATCCGCATTGAGGAATCTCTCAGGTGCGGGATAATGACAAGCCAAAAGAGTGGCAATCTTCTTTGGACCATCTGTTGTCAATATGGTGGAGCATAACAACTCCACCGGTACAATGACAACAAAGGCAAACGCAAGTATCATGACAACACAAGGCGGATCCTAACAAGAAGGCAACACCTACTTGTTGGAAATGTGTAAGGCCGGTCACATTAAAAGGGACCGCAAGTGTGTTAAAGTTGGTGGTAAAGCCAATGGATCGTGCACTAATGGTTCGTGGAGTGGTGGTTCACCCAACTCACTAAAAGGTCGAAATATGTTTAATAAGTCTTTTCAGATTTATTATGTTACATATGTATCTGAATCTTTTATATGCGGGATGATGATGTTGCGTGGTGGGTTGACTACGGTGCAACAGTTCATGTGTAAAGATAGAAGTGGTTCAAGACTTATGAGTCACCGAATGATGGTTCTATTCTTCACATGGAAATGAGTCAACGACCTTGGTGCATGGTCGTGGTTGTGTAGATCTTAGGTTTAGTTCAGAAAGATTGTAACTTTGTTTGATGTTATTCATGTTCACGATAGCAGGAAGAACTTGGTTTCAAGTAGTATTTTGAATAATCATGGTTATAAACAAGTTATTGAGTCGATAAATTTGTGCTTTCAAGCATGGTGTTTTTATTGGTTTTGGTTATTTATGTAATCAAATGTTCGAGCTTAATATTTCTCCGACAATGTTAATTCACTTTTGTGACCACCATGACATCGATTCTAGCCTATGGCATGCAAGACTTGGCCATGTACATTATAAAAGAATGCAAGATATGTCTAGGGATGGTTTAATCCACGCTTTGACATGGACACCGAAAAGTGTAAAACTTGCATGTTGACCAAGATAACTAAGAAACCCTTTCGTGGTGTTAGTCGTGAGACTAAGCTCTTGGAGTCGATACACGATGATCTCATGTGATTTGCATGCCACTCTTCTTCTGGGGAATAAGAAGTACTTTGTGACATTTATTGATGATGCTTCTAGATTTTGTTATGTCTATCTCATACATACCAAGGATGAAGCATTAGATAAATTCAAAGTGTTTAAAGCGAAGTTGAATTACAACTTGGGTCTTTGATCAAAAGATTAAGGACCGATAGGGGAGGTGAGTACGTGGATACTCGGTACTTTCATCTGTTGGAATAATCCATGAAACGATCGCCTTTATACTCCTCAAAGAAATGGTATTTACGAAAGGAAAACGAGTCTTGAAGGAGATGGTTAATTCCATGTTGTCCTATTCGGACCGAGTCGAGGTTCGGGGTGAAGCTATGTTAACGACTTGCTATTTGTTAAATAGGGTTCCCAACAAAAGGAACAAGGTAACCCCTTATGAACTCGGACTAAAAGGAAACCCAACTTGAACTATCTCAAGGTTTGGGGTTGTAGGGTCATTGTAAGACTCCACGATCCAAAGCAAAAGACTTTGGGTGAAAGAGGCATTGATCGCATCTTTGTTGGATATCTTGAGCATTCCAAGGCTTTTAGGTTCTATGTTATTGAACCTAATGAACATGTTCGATTAACTCGATAATTAAATCAAGGATGCGGAGACTTTGATGAGAATAGATTCTCATCGGTCCTAGACCAAGTCATAGGATTCCTAATGGAACTCATGACACCGGTGTATCGAGGTCCTCGATGATGAACCATCGGTGGTCCTGATGAGGTTGTGGTTCAAAAATCTGAACCCGTGCTCGGGAAGAGCAAAGGGTCGGGACTCAAAGTCATTTGGACACGAGTTTCAACTATACTTAGTTGAAGGAACAAGGGATGAGGTCTCGACCAATACTCCTATTGCTTCATTGTTGAGGATGATCCCAAGACATTTGAAGAAGCAATGAAGTCCCGTGATATTGCTTTCGGAAAGAAGCAATCAATGATGAGATGGATTCCATCATGGGCAACAACACTTGGTGTTGGTTGATCTACCTCACAGTTGCAAACCTCGGGTTGCAAATGGATTTTCAAAAGGAAAATGAAGGTAGATGGAACTATTGAAAAGTTCAAGGCTAGACTAGTCATTCGGGGCTTTAAACAAAAGTCGAATAGACTATTTTGATACTTATGCCCACATGGCTCGTGCTCGATACCATAAGGCTGTTGATTGCTATGGCATCTATTCACAATCGGTTATTCATCGGATGGATGTGAAAGCACTTTCTTGAATGGTGAATTGGAAGAGGAGGTTTATATGAACCAACCTCGGGGCTTCATCATGCCCGGTAATGAAAACAAGGTGTGCAAACTAATTAAGTCTCTTTATGGACTTAGCGGCACCTAAGCAATGGCATCAAAATTTGATGAAGTGGTTTGTCTAGTGGTTATGTTCTTAACCAGTGACAAATGTGTATATAGCAAATTTGATGAATCGGTAAAGGAGTCATCATTTGTCTATATGTTGATGACATGTTGATCTTTGGCACCGACCAAAATCGGTTGACGACAAAGGAATTTTTGTCATCAAGGTTCTCCATGAAAGACATGGGGAGGTGATGTTATCCTTGGTATAAGGATTAAACATGAAAGTAATAGAATTTCTATCTCTCGGTCTCATTATATTGAGAAGGTCCGAGAAATTCAATTACTTTGATTGTACTCTGTGAGTACACCTATGAATACTTGTGAGAAGTCGATGCCTAATCATGGCAAGGTTGTATCTCAACTTGAGTATTCTAGGTAATTGGCTGCTGATGTATGCCATGACTTGTACAAGACCGATATTGGTTTTGCGGTGGGAAAATTGAGCGGTATACTAGTAATCCTAGTGCTCATCAGCGCGCGCGCTCAAAGAGTGCTGAAGTATTTGAAGAGAACTATGGATTATAGTCTCTCATATCTTGGTTACCCATCGGTGTTGAAGGTTACAGCGATGCAAGTTGGATCGATAACTGCATCAAGACAATTCGTCTACCGGTGGTGGGTATTCCTACTTGGTGGAGGTGCAATTTCTTGGGCATCCAAGCAGAACTTGCATCACCAGTTCAACAATGGAATCTGAATTTGTGGCTCTAGCATTTCGGTAAAGAAGTCGAATGGTTGAAAACTTGCTTCGAGATTCCATTGTGGCTCAAACCTATAGCACCCATTTCTATCCGATTGTGATAGTGCGGCTACATTGGCTGGGGCTTATAGCGGATGTCAATGGTAAGTCTAGACACTTAGGTGTCGGGCATAGCATGATTCGTGAGCTTATCATGAATGGGGTGGTATCTATAGAGTTTGTGAAATCTCAAGTAACTTAGCCGATCACTTGACGAAGGGTTTGGCTAGAGACTTGGTTATAAAGTCTGCTAAAGGGATGGGTTTAAGTCCAACTTAGTCACTGAATGCTAGGACACCCAACTCCCTCCTAAGGAAACTTGGAGCTGAGTTCAATGTGGAAAGTCGAACATTCGTGAATTTGGAGCACATGTTTTATTTACATCCCAAGGTTGTGCTCGAGAACTCTTGAAAGGAGGATGAAGTCTTTACTTAATGGTTATATTTTCTTTGAAAAAGTGCTTGGCGAGAGCATGACTAAAGAGGAACCACCTATGTAAATGTTTAAGTTTTGCCGCTTGAGAAGCTTTTGGACTTTTAGCTTTTACAACATTTATGAATTTGGATATGGACACATGGCTTGTATAGTGTCGGGAGCTTTTAAGTGTTTGAAAACTTGTGTGTAGTTATCTTGGTATTCAAATGGGTTGAAGGGTTCAATTCTTAGAACACCACGATTCTCGAATATTTGAGCGTGTAATTACTAAGATGGAAATTCAATCCTCGGGACATTTCGTTTATGCACATGTTTTGCTTGATGTTTATTTTACATGCAAAGGAGTGAACTAAATTTGGGAGGAATGTTGGAAAATTTAGTGCACTTGTGGGATGGTTCACACCTTGTAATGGGTTAGGAGGTGAGTGTACACCATGGGTCCATGAACACCTCGACTCAATAGTGGTATGTATTGGTAGTGCTTGGTGAAATCTTGTTGTGTTAACTGCGATTATCGGTGTTTCCATGACGATGCCGGCCAGGATCGATGTTCCACCGGTGGTATCTCACTGAAGTTGTGTTTACTGCCGAAGCGGTGGGCGTTCAATCGAAGCGATGTAACCAGCGAAGCACTATGAATCTTGATATAAGTCTTGATAAATGACGATTCATAACTGCATCATTATGACCACGTTTAATTGGTCATGTAACCACTAACGGCTATAATGGGGATGATTATGAGGCTATTAATGGGCGATTAATACTCATAATTCCATTGGAGCGGTCAAGAGTAACCTCCTATAAATAGGAGATCCAGAACATGCATGAAACATACACGAAAACACTAAACACTTATAAGCGCAAGGGTTAAAGAATTGTGCTAATTCTAAGCTGCATTTGGTCTTATCCCAAGTAGATATTCGTGATACCCAGGCATTGTGGTTGAATAGTTTACTTTGGAAAGTGATTACACGATTCAAGTGATATCCGGTAACCACCTAGTGGTATTCATTCTTCGACCATTGTTTGTTTACTGCTAAAAGCAGTTGAGCATTTGCTGAAGTTGATTATCTACACCTCTTACGGGAGATATCCGCCAACAAAAAGAGTAAATTTGCCACCAATCTCTTAAAAGGCTCTTACCTGCCACTAAACAATTACTAAGGCAACTTACTATCCAAATCATATCAATAAGGTAAATTTGTCATCCACTTTTATGATTGGTCTTATTTGCCACTAAATGTTCTTTTCATTAGAAATTGATCACAAAAATGCTTTTTTGGCTCTTGATACTCAGGTTTTGATGGACGATGTTCCTTTTTAGTCTATTTGAGTCACAATTAAAGCCTTTGAAACGATCGGTGATGAAACTGCTTTTTTTAAGTATCTTGAATGTCAAATTTACCTTTTTAACCAATAATTGTGGTCAAACAACCTTAAAAATTTATGTTGATAGCTACTTGTACTTGTTCTTTGTTGTAGGTTTTAATAAGTAGACCCAAAGAGTTACAAAATTTAATTAGGTTTGTTCTTCAGCTGGATGCTCACCGTCTTGTTTGGTCTGGTATGCAGCCAGTACACGATACCATGTGGTTATAGGTATTCTACAATAAGGTATTCTACACCTATATGATAACTCAAACCAAGCCTTACTTAAATCAAGAATAATCCGAGAAACCACACCTTATGATGTGAAACATTGCTGCCAGAATTTGTATTCATGGTCATATGTACAATGCCTAAATCTGTATATTGTATTTAGGACGTTTTCATTTGGTTTCACCGACAACTCGTAACATTGTATAATACTACTAGGAGATAAAAATCGATACAATACAATATCAATATTTCAGACATTACGGATGATTATATATTGAGTAATCTGATTAAGTTAGATGAAAATTAATACGATATCAAAGTTGATAAAACGAGTATAGTTGATCTTGTTTCACAATAAAGACAACCCTTTTATCTTGTTTGAATTTTAGATTTAGTCGGACAAAGTGAACTTTTTTTTAAAAGCTTTCATTTGCCACATGAATTTAAGAAGTCCAACTTTAACATTCCATGTATTTTGATGATATTAAAATCTAACATGAACTACATTAACACTATATATATTCCCGAGTTTTATTTTTGAAAAAAAGTGAGAAGAAAAAAGAAATCATGTTACCAAGTTTGTTTGAAGAAAAGAAGAAGAAAAAAAATTGGTTAGATTTCTCTCGAAAACTTTCTTCCCACAATTAGACTAGCCACTCTAATCTATCATCTAATACTCTCTCACAATACGGCAGTGAAATAACGAAAGCTAGAATTTTGAAAATTAAAAACATTAAAGTAATAGTTAATTCGTTGATGAAGACAGCACAATGACGGATCAAATCTTCAAGAAAAGCGAAAGCATAAACAAGCAGCAAAAGCATTATAGCAACACTAACTTGTTGAACAACAAGCACTATCCAATATTCAAACAGCAGTAACAAAAGCAAAAACTCAAGAAAAGCAAAGCGGAGACAAAAATAAAAACTTTAATTTGCGATAGCCGGATTCTGACGGCGCATTGGATGTTTGGCGCTAGTGAGGTCCTGTGCATAATTGAAAAACAAAGAGAATGACACTAACCACGTCAGTTAACTCCAAATGATTTGAAAGTTATGACCAAAATAGTACGCATGTGATGTTTTGGCCAAAAATTACATAGGCTTTTTTATAGAAGAGATAAATGGCGGCTAGGGATTGACGGGTGGCAAAGAAGCAACAACTCATGGTGACCGACTAGGTTTCAGGATCAGCCCGCTCATGATACCATGTTAAATTATTAAATTTCCCGGACGTAAGGCATTATGTTGATTCATTAACGATTTATAAGACAACCGCTTAAAACCGTAGTGAACTCTAAACCCACAACTGAGTTTGGGTGAATCTAATCTAACATCTAATAGTAGTCCTTTGGATTTATTATTGTACTTTATTTTTTGGAAATCAAATAGCCTACAACATACCATGATACCATCTGCATTATTTGGAGATGGGTATTAAACCCACACATATACTTTATTGTAACATTTAGTTTTAAAGATTGTAAATTTTTTCTATCTTTTCATAGAGTTGCAAACCATCTTTATTGTTTATGGGGCTGACTTCATATTAATTTATGTATTCTCTGGACAGCTTATGCATATAAAAAAAATCTTAAGTAATGAGTTCGTCAAATAAATAACTTTATTGTATTCTTCTTTTTATACAATAATGCATTTAAAATGATCTTGCAATCTCACTTTCATACAACAAGCATTTTCCTTATTTTATAATGGATGCAATATCAATCAAAACGTGTAGGCATTACTCTTTGAATTCTTTAGTTATTTTAAGTTTCAATTAATTTTATAGGTGTCAAAAGAAACACTTATATATATACAGTGTAAGAATCTATAGATATTTTTAAAAGGTAATTACTTAAACAGACCAATATACTACTCCATTTACAAGAATGGACAAAAAAATTCACATTTTACCAAAATAACATATATATATATGTCACATTACAAATTGTCTCTATCACCATTCACCTTTCACTTTTTCTTTTTTAAAAAACCCACGGATCATTTCCTCACAAAATGTACATAGTGCTTTTTTCCTCACAAAATGTACATACTACATAGTACTTCACGTGCTTCTTTTAATACGGAGTACTACTTTTTTAATTGTACAGTGAGCTCTTTTGAAGTACATTTTAGTCGATCAATGCATTCACTTTTTTTGTTTCCAAATTCATGTATCGCCCAGCATTTCGCCTGTGTTTCCAATAGCTCTTTCCTCGCCCAACAGCTCTCTCCTCGCCCTAGCACTCGCCCAACATCTTCTTTCCTCGCCTCAGCCCTTGCCCAACCGCAGCTTCCCTCGCCCCAGCCCCTCGCCCAACAGCTCGCGCAGCTTCCCTCGCCCTGCAGCTCGCCCACAAGCCTAGCTTTTATACTCGCCCAGCACTCGCCTACATCGAAAACAATACACGTGTATGGTTAAAAAGTTATGTACTAATGAATCCAACGGATCATATTTCGAAGTTCATTTTCGTAAAAAATATAGACGTGGTTCAAATTTGTAAACTAGCACACGAAATCGTTTATTTTAGAAATTTCCTCTATTTTTAATAGGGAAATGCTAACGAAACTCCACTTTTTTTGTTTCAAAATAATACTAACATTAAGACATGAACAAAAACATGTGCCACCTTTTTTGCTTATACAACCAATGAATGAAATGAATTACAAATGTGTTTGAGAAATAATAGGAGCTAATAACAAATTCATGATGATTTTGTTTGGACAATGCATTATTTTTGTGAAAAGTTTGTTGTTAACGACAACCCTAAGGGCTGTAGTTAGCAAAACCCTTTTTAATACATTAATAGAAGTTAAAGTATTTTATTTAGCTCGCGATTAGACCATGGGTATCATCACTTAGATGCACGCCATTTCCAACGTGGAAGCCACAGTGGCGCCGCCACCCTCATGCCACCATACCCCAACTACCTCTCGCCACTTACCAAGCCACTTAAATGGCGTATGTGACTTTCGGAAAAAGACAAAAAAATGAAAAACACATATATACCTCAGAAGCAGTGAGGCGATACACGAATTTTCCGGTGGAAACGTTTCTTCATGGAGTCGGGAAATATTAAAGTGATGATGGAGTATTAGGCTTGACGCAGTGGTGCTTTTGAAATCGGTTGGGCAACTCAATTTATGAGCTTCGACCGATGTCCAGGTCGGTTGTGTCCAATGTGGAGTTCGGTCTCCACATCGGTCGAAAAGAAAAGCGGAATATCGAGTGCTTGGACAACCGATCTTATTTACTCCATTTTGTCACTTTCGTTTGTATAAATTCAAAAATAGAACATTGGTAAACATTAAAAAAAAAAAAAAAAAAAAAAAAAAACTTTTTAAAAAATAAATCTACCCATCTATAAATACCCACTTCACCTCAAACACGATTCACCACTCAACATTTCTCATCTATATTCAATAAACCATTCTAACGAAATACCCACGAAACACAAATTTTAATATGTCATCATTCGAGATTTATTCGGTTCTTCGCGTCTTACGGCGAGGAAGAAGTTTTAGTGAGTTTGTGGAGTTTGCGGATTTTGCTTGGAAGGCTTACAAAGCATCACAAACCCAAAACCCGGCGAAGGTACATACGTAGGGATCATGAGGGTGCTCATAATCGTTTAGTGGCAGATATCTCGAAAACCCATGATTCGACGAAAGAACATTCTCTCCGGTTCTCGTATGAGCCGAGAGCTATTCACGTAAATTGTTCGAGATAACCGATCACTCTACTTATTTTCGACAAGCTGCGATCTTTAGGCGTGCACAGTATTAGCCTTGGTTAATTGAGTGTCTTCCGTCATTCAATCGATTGGGATCTGCGGCCGTTCTCGATTCTCTAGACGAGACTCGAAATTGCGCATCATGACCGTGAATGTCTTCGTAAGTTTGAGAGGTTATCATGGAGTTATATGGTCGTGAGTATTTGCGAAGGCCCACGATTCGACCTTGAAAGAATATATGCTCATCACGAGCATAAGCATGGCTTTCCGGGATGATGGGAAGCATTGATTGTACAAGTTGGGAGTGGGAGAATTGCCGAATAGTGAGAGAGCTCAACATTGTAGGGGTGATCACGGGCGCATCCATTCAATTTGTTGGGCGGTCGCTTCCGTGATTTATGGATTTGGCATGCGTTCTTTGGTGTCTCCGAATGAATAACGATGTAAACGTTTCGTCGTTCACCTTTTCAATGATATCAAATGGGAGAGGCGGCGACCTTGAGTTTGAGGCTAACGATGCTGCTTATAAAAGGGATATTATCTCATCGATGGGATATATCCACAATGGTCCGTTCTCATGAAGTCTATTTCAAATCCTCCACAGTTGATCGTAAAGATGTTTGTCTGAGAGAGGCCGGCCGAAGGAAAGATGTGGAGCAGGCTTTTGGTGTGTTGAAGAAAAAGTGGAAAATGCTTAAAGTTCACGCTCGAGGGTTTTTAGAAATGATATCCAAGATATTATGTATACATGTATCATATTACATAATATGATCGTCCGACACAAGCAATGCGTGATATGTCTACATGGTTTGAAAATGAGGGACACCAAGATCATAATCCCTTAGAAGCATGCGAGAATCAATGGTGGTTACTCGGGAGCTAATGGACTCACAAGTCATCAAAACTTAAAATCGATTTGGTCGAACACATTTGGAGAAATCGTCGACATCATGTCGAGCGATGAATCAAGTCGATAGTGACGATGGCGAAGACGAAGGCGATGAAGAGTTTTGTAATGTTTTAACGTTATTTGAATTTCGTATTGTAATGTTTTTTTTTTTTTTTTTTTTTAATTAAGTAGTGTAATGTTTTTTTTAATTTAAAATGTAATGTTTTTTAATTTGAATGAAATTTAAATTTAATGTTAAAATGTTTGAATTAAAAAAAAAAATATATATATATATATATATATATATATATATATATATATATATATATATATATATATATCCTCGGTCGTCATTGGGGCATCCGAGTTGTCAGGGTCATTTGGAGAAAGAAAGGCGGCGTGGCGGGGTTGTAAAGTCGTCTCTGTTCATGTTGGGGTGGCCTTTATTGTGTTTGATAGTAGAATTTATGCTACCTCATTTTATGAGTTATACCTTGTATCTCTCTAAGGACACATGTCAACCTATAGTACCTATGTTACCTTAAGTCACCCACTTTGTTTGGGTCCATTCGTATATATTCACTAAAACTTGCGTATTTCGTATATACACAACACGCTTAACTTCATTGTACATCATGCATTGAAAACTTGTATTTTGGGAAAATATCAACTTTCTAGTTTTAGTGGGTATATACGCAATTATCCCTTTTGTTTTGTTTTTATTACTGATAAATTTTTTTTGCAATTGCAACTGAAAAATATAATGTTTGTCCAAATGAGTTTAATAGGTGAGATAACTGAATAACTAATGGTTGAGTTTAATTAAAAAAATGCAACAATGGCAAAATATTTTTCAAACCTCCAAAAAATTAAGTTATTATATTTTTTTAAAGTTTCGTATTGTTATTATTATTTTTTTATGTATTTTTTAAGTTTTGTATTTTATTTTTATTTGAATTAATGAAATTAAGTTTGTTTAAAAAAATGCAAAAGAAAATAAAAATGAATGTGGGTGGGGCCCAAATAACATGTTATGAGTGAAGGGGTATTTTGGTGTGTGAGTGTTAAAAATGAGAATGCTGAGTTGGCGCTGATGTGGCGATGAAAAAGTGGAATTTGGACGTCTGTGATGCACGTAGTGCTTAGGATGGGGAGGTTCCACATGCAACGGAATTTAGTGTTGGATGTATGTTTTGGTTATATTTCTGGTTACATTATCAAATTATCAGTTTCTCATTAACTTAACCTGATTTAACTAATTTGTTAAAACAAATTGTACTAAAATAAACAGAAAATAACTTCTCATGTTGCAAACTAACGTTATATAAAGTGAACCTCCATAATTTTATAGAACCAATAAACTATATTTATCAGCATTAAAAAATTTTAAGAGGGTATATATTTTAGTGGAGAGTTATTTTACATACCAAACTTTTCTTTCATCTCCACCATCCATCTAAAAAAAATCAATGACTGAGATTAAAAGCATTTTATTATTTCACCTATTTTTAATTTAAATATCTCTAAACCGTTAATCGTTAAGCAAAAATAATTACATCGACGACGTTTAATTATTTTTCTATGGCGGACACTTTGATATCTTTCGAAAAAAGAAAAAAAATTGTTTTTCACGTTTTTTTCGCTTTTTCGTTTTCTTGAGCTGGAATTTGCGTGAAATATCGTATATGATTTAACACCAATTTGAAGATCGCATGTGATAATAGTGTTAAATCACATATGATATGTAATATTATATGTGATACTAGTGTTAAATCATATATGATAAATCACATATCATATCATATCATATATGATTTAACACTAATATCACATGTGGTATTCAAATTAGTGTTAAATCATATATGATTTTTCACGCAAATTTCAATAACGTAAAAACTTTAAAAAAAGTGAAAAACACGAAGAAAAAATTGTCGAAAGTATATCAAAGTGCTATCTATAGAAAGATAATTAAATGCTCAGAATTATATATTTTTTTCGACGGCGATTAATGGTTTGAAAGATATTTATATTTGGAAAAAAAGATGAAAGTGGGTTTTTTTAATTAGTTTGGATTAATCTCATCTATTAGATCTAATAAAAATAGAAGGTGGATATTGATCCCTTAGTATGTAAAGAAGTTTTTGCCCGTAAATGATCTTAAATCATATATTTTAATTGTTTATCTTTTGTATTTATCTGCATTTTTAAGCGGATTTTTTTTATGATAACACTTACCGTTTTTTCTAAACATAAAAGCAATTTTTAGAGCATTCAATATGATAAATCTGTACAAAGGTGTATAATTATGCTACATCACAAATGCATAAACCTTTTGGATTTATAAACATATTTCCACCATAGATAAACTTGTTAAAACTTTTTAAATATATAACATAACTCAATGCATTAAATTGTGAAGAGGTCTAAGATATTAAACCTCTTCATGCCATTTAAGTATGTAATTAATGTCCAATATAATTAACAATATTATGGAAAATTTTCAGAGTTGATTTTCGTCACACGCGTGATGTTTAAATGGTGTTCCGACCAAAACGAAACTTTAAAATGATGTTTTCTTAATAACTTTTACGAAAATGATCTAATGATTGTCAAACTCTCAGGTTATTACTAAAATAAATTAACTTACGAGAATGTGAAATAAAAATTTTACAGGATGAATATTGAAAGTGAATAGTAAAAGTGAATAGTAATTTCTCGAGATGAATAGTAAAAATTTTAGAATGGATAGAAATCCTGAAAATGCGAATTGTTACACCACATCTCTCTCACTAAACAAGCATCAGTCGTCGCCGACATCATAACTTCATCATCGCCAGCATCTGCCAAAATTGCCATCATCTTTCGGTGGTTTAGGTGGTTTTAGGTAGTCGGGATGGGGTTTTGGTGGTTGTTGGTGGTTTCAGTTGTCCATAACCACCACCTCACCGGACAATACATTTCTCATCTCACAGATGCACCACCATCAAACCCTAGCCAACCACAACATAAGCCGACACCATCACTTGTGACGAAATATGCTATTGACTCCGCAACTACATAAAAAAAGAGATTAAGGATATAATTGCTACAAAAACTGGCTTTTTTTTCCTCGTTGAAATGGTTTTGAACTTGAAGAATATGAATAGAGTAAGAATGTTGCCATCGAATTTGTTACAAAAACATCCATGATGGTAGGTTGACTGTAACAATTTTCTGGCTTTTTTTCTCTTTGAAATGGTTTGGGACTTGAAGAGATGAGATGTATGTTATGTTTGAGGACTTTGCATAGGTCTTTCTTATATATATGTCGTGGCTTTGACATTTACAATATGCCCTACTTGACTTTATCACCCAACTATGCTAAGCGTATTTTCTATTTTTTGTACTACTCCGGTCCATTTAGATACCAAACATAACCATTTCCATTTTCTCACAAATAACTACTAACATCATAATTCACGTATGTATAAAACATAATAATTCACGTGTGTATAAAACTGACACAAAAATGACACGTACGTATAGATCTTTATAACGTATGAATGTAACAAGATTACACTGTATTTTACATACTCCCGACATACTTTGTTTTCATACCTGAATGGTATTACCGCCTACCAATTTTGCATTGTTGCAACATCGTACGAGTACTTGTACAATTTATATACAAATTAGTTCGATATCTTTTAAAGTTACTCAAACATAAAATTATTATTATCCATGAAGATATTGTAATAAAAATATAAAATTAAACAATTATTTTGGTTGTAAAAGGTTAAACACATATATGAGGGCGCAAATGAGAGAAGAAATATTAGGGTTTGTGGTTGAGAAAAATTAGGGCAATCTATACATATATATGAGACTACGCATGCCACATGTATAATGCTTACTAGGAATTTTAATGTTGACATGGCGCATCTATGATGAGGTGGAAATGCCACCATGGCACTACATCCGGTTACATTATAAAAAAATAAGTGTGATGAGGTGGAAATGCCACCATGGCACTACATCCGGTTACATTATAAAAAAATAAGTGTCACTTGACAGATTCGAACTCGGGTTTATACACCCACATGCAAGCAACTCAACCAGTAGGGCAATCCACTCTTTAACAATACAAATCTTATTTCCAAAGACCTATTCTTTCAACAATATTCCCAACATCCGTCTTATCACACTATCAAAATATAAACTACGGCTCAATCGCTCTTTTATTTTTCAAACCTTAAAATCAGCCATTTATTCTCAGTCAATAACTCCAAATCAATCACTACCATCTTAAAACAAATTTCTTCCCAATCATCCGATTTCAATTCTAAAACTGCAATTTCTTCAAAACCCACGCATCAATTCCCCCAATTCAATTTCAAAAAATTAATCCAATTAAGGTATGTTTCGTGATGACGAATTCTGGTTAAACACCGCAACAAGATGAGGATAATTATGGTTTTAATTCAGTTATGATTAAAGGTAATGATTTCAGCTTGATTTTTGGGATTTTCATATTTCAGTTTTAGTTATGAATTACAGATGATTTTATTGTGTGAAATTAGGTGTTTGCATTGATTTTAGGGATTTTGATATGGATCCCCAATTTTAGTTTTGCAATATTCGGGTTATGTTGATTTATTTGAAGTTAGTTGGTTTGTGTCACTATTTGTGGATGAAATGATACAAATTAATAAGCTTATGGATTGATGAATTCATTTAAGTTTAATTACTGTAAATTAATTTGACTATGGCTGGTTTTATGTCATTTGATTGACACTATCTTTTTTATCTCGGTTTGATTGCAATATTTGTATATCTTTTTTGTTAGATTTTTTTATGTCGGTTTTATGTTCATTTGAAAATGTTCGTATATGTTATGGGTTCTGATGGTTGGGAAATGAATCATTGGATATTTAGGTTAAGTCTAAGGGTGTTATGATGACCGCATTGTTAGCAAAGGTCTTTGTGATGGCTCTTTTAGAACCTAACTTTGTAAATGGTAGTCAGAAAGATGGAAAGATTTTACATATAATGGTAGTATCAATGTTGTTGTGGCTGTTGCGATCAATGGCGGTTTGATCACCCCTGTTATCCAAGACACTGATGAGGTGTGCGATAAATTAGTGCTTTTCATTTATATATGCTATTTTATAATCAAGTTTTAAACTTTTATGGGTTATTATCGTGTGTGTTGTAGTTGGATCTTTATTTATTATCCAAGAAATGGAATGAGCTTGTGGAGAAAGCAAGGTCTAAGCAACGTACTCAGGTAAATGCTAAATAATATTAGTTTTCACTTGTGAATGTTTAACTCTAGGCACACTAAGTATTGATAGATTAATTGTCATTAGCCAAACACAATCCTTGGCTTTAATGAAGTTAAGATAAGGTCCCTGGTGCGGCATATCGAAATTGGGAATATGATGCATTACATTTGTATAAAGTAGTTTATCTTTTAGAATAATTGATTTTGTATGTAAAAAGTTCAATTTTTGTTTGTCATGATTATTGGTGAGACGTGTACATGCTCAGTTCTTAGGTGAAAACACAATGTATCATGTAACAATAGTTTCTTACATTATGCCCAGTTTTTATTTTTATTGATTTGTTTATCTACTTATCTTTTTCATCGTCTTAGAACTTGGTGGACCTTAAGAGCTGCAAAAAATGGTGCAGAAGGTGTTCGATTCAAAGAAGCTTACCACATTAACAAGAGTTTGATGACACTTGGAACTGTAATAGAAAGCTAAGTGGAGGTGCCAAGAGCCAATGGTAGGTTCAGATGTTCCAAAGTATAATCTTGTAATTCCTGACATTTTCTAATAAGATATAGTTGTCTAATGCAGGGGTTGATAAGGTTTTAAAAGGTACCTTTTTGAGGGGTCATTTAAGCCCTTATTCGATCACTTTGTATCCGTTATTGCTTAATATCGTTCCTTTTCACTTTTAGGTCTCTTGAAGGCAAAATCTTTGGAATGATGCTTATTTGAACCGAAAAGGCGCGAATATACGAAGAAAATGGCCAAAGTCAAAATTCGAGACACTCAAAGTGCTTGAAACATAAGGCGGCGTCGCCATCAGATCTGCGGCGCCGTCGGTGAGGAATTTTATGACGGCTCGGAGGAAAAATTACATGTTTTCAAGGAACGACGTCGGTTCTAAAGGAGTAGGCCGTCGTTACTCGACGGCCTAGATGCAGCCAAGGCGGCGTCAGAGTCAAGGGACGGCGTCACGGTCATAAGGTGACGCCGTCGAAGGTTTACGTGGCCAAGACGAAACCCTAATGAGCGGCGACACGACGGCCACGAAACATAAGGTGACGCCGTCGCGGATGTAATCTTATATATAGAATCCGAATTTTCGGTTTTGTGTGTAGTCTTTTGGGTAAAACCTAAAACCGAACCAAGGCTTTCTTGTGCGGTATTTTAGGTTCTAAACCCTATTATACATCAAGCTAAGTATTTACTTCATTAATTTAATTATGTCTTTGATTATTTGTGTATGCTTGCATGTTCTCCATGTCCGCTAATTTATTTGTGTGTTTGCTTAGGAATATGAAACTTAATTATTGAATATTGATTGGTTGATACTTATCTTAGTTGACTAATGATCTAGAGTGCGCTAGATTATTCGTTGTGTACTTAATGCTTGAAACTTCTTTGTGAACTTTAGAATATAATTATCTAGGTAATTGTAGGATAAAGTATTCAAGGACAACCGTAGAGTAGGCGCCTATAAATCACTAGAGGATTTGTAAACAAGACCCTTTGGTAGTTTCAAAGAGTTAGGAAATAAGCACGCTATATAGCCTTAGAATCACAACGCAACTAGGAATAAGGACGTGACAAATCAACCATCAATAGGAGATAATTAAGGAGTAGTAAAACCTAAGTAAACACATCTTTAAACTATCATGCGAGTACACATTAAATTAGACATAGACTATCACAACCTTAGCTTAGATAATTAGATAATAGTAGAGTAATCTGTGGCAATACCAACCCCAAATTCAATACCAGATTCATTACCTTTTCAATTTCTAAAAACATAAAAGATAAAAAATAATCTTCCTCAACCTCAACCTTAGCGTAGTAACTTCTCACTAGCATTCCTATTCCCAGAGAACGATATCAATACCCGTGGCACCCTAATTACTACACTACAACGATTAGGTTCACCGCCTAGGGTGTTATAAAACTTGTCAAGAAAAGGAAGTTTCCTTGACCCGAGCGACGCGTGTAGCGTTATCAAGTTTTTGGCGCCACGGGAATAGAATAGCTAGTTAGTAGTCCACCTCGTTTAGGTTTCTTTGCTTGATTCCTATCAAGTAAACTTTTTCTCATTTTAGCCTTCTCTTAGTCTATCCCCTTCTTCGTGACCTTTGTTCGTAACACCCATCACTTTTACCATGGAAGGTGACAACCAACCACCACTCATCAACCCACCACCAAATGACCGCCAAGAGCCCGTACTCTTGGTGAGTACTCGAGACCAAACCACCTAGGTTATAGGAACACCATTGAGCTTCCCGACCAAGCCCAAACTACGACCTGCGATCCGACACCATCCGGTTGGTGCAAAGCGGATGTGCATTCCATGGACTTCGTTAGAAGATCCAAATCGACATCCGAGGGATTTCCTCAAAATTGTCGATTCCATCGACCTTGATGCTACTACTCGGGAGACCACGCGCTGCGTCTCTTCCAATTCTCTCTACGGGACCAAGCTAGTAATTGGCTGAGCGACTTCCATGGCTCCATCTCGAGTTGGGATGATCTTACTTCGCTTCCTTGCTCAATTTTTCCCACCGGAGAACCACTAAGCTTAGGAATGACATCTTGATGTTCCAACAACGTCAAGGTGAATCTCTCTAAGCATGGACCCGATTCAAGGACTTACTTCATAAAGTCCCTCATCACGGCATTGATCTTTGGCTCCAAGTCCAAATCTTTTATGATCATGTCAACTTTCCCACTAAGCGATCCATTGACCAAGCGGCCGGTGGAAAACTTAGTGATCTCACCGCTGAAGAATCATGGGAAATAATAGAGGGACCTTGCCCTCTATGACAACGAAGTTGGGATGACCCCGTGAACTTCCCAAAACCGTCAAGGCAATCTCCTTGTCTCCTCCCGACCGTAGGATGATTGAACTTGAAGATCAAGTTAAATTCCTCATGAGTTCTTATAAAATCCTAAGTCTTCACGACAAGTGAATCAAATCACTCTACCTGTGAGTTATGCAAGGTGGTCCCCATGACACTCGTGATTGCTCAAGACTCTCCAACAAGCTTTTGCGGACTACGCCCATACGCATCGACGGAGCGGGAGATAAGTGGTACACTTTCAAACCCGAACAAAACAACTTAGGAAACTCATACAACCCTCATGGAGAAATCACCCTAATCTTAAGTGGAACCAAAACTCAAGCACACCCTAAAGCTCATCTAGTTCGCCTAATAGGTTCAATTCTTCTAATACCGGAACCCCACTAATATTGAAGCAATTGCATCTAGATTTTGTCATCCCAAGAAACTCGATTGAATAAGCTTGAAGCCGAGTTTAAGCAAAAACAGAGCGAGATGACAACCAAGCTTGATGCCTCTTAAAAGCCTTCAATGAGCGGAAATTGGAGCTCTCCCAGTGATACCATAAAGAACCCAAAAGTGAATTCGATTGCATCGACTTCATGTTCTAATTCATCATGGGAGAACACACATTCATGCCCTCTCACCCAACTGTTCACTCGGTAAATGCTATCAAAAGGGTTCCAAGTCATCCAAGAAATACCAAGGCCCCAAGACCTTTGGTAAAGCCTACTCCCGAGAAACCCGTTAGCCAAGAATCCAAACCTAGTTTAGAGGAGGAGTACAAGGAACTCTATCAAGAGAAACCAATTCTTGAAGTCTTAGCTCATGCACCTTATTATAATGCTTTAAAAGAAAAATATGAGTTAGAACTTAGGCTTGGAAAACATGGGTCCGCTTTGTGCGAAACAACTTACCTAAGAAGTTAGATGATCCCGGCTATTCACTCTTCCGTAGACTTGGAACTTCCAAGCCACTCGATGCTTTAGCCGATTTAGGATCATGCATCAATCTCGTTCCGTTGTCCCTTCATAGAAGCCTCAACTTAGGTAAAATTGAACCAACGGAAACTATCTTAGGATTAGCGGACGGTAGTATAGCACGTCCGGTTGGAATAATAAAGGACATGGTAGTACATGTAGGAGAGTTGACTCTTTGGCCGACTTTCATGTGCTAGACATGAATAAGGACCCGACATGCCCATTACTAGTTGGAAGAGGATTTTAGCTACCGCTAGTGCCATCATCGATTGTAAGATGTCCAAAATAGTGGTAGGAGAGGAGTGCTAGATCGGTTTACGATGTCAAAAGGCATTCGTACTACAAGGATGAGGAAATCCCACAAGAAATTAGGTTGGATAGAGAGCCTTCTCGATCTGGACCTTGGATTGAGAAGAACATCATAGGCCCCAAAGACCTTTTTACCTAGATAAGGCCTTTGCTAGTGTAGCAACTTTCCAAGAACAAGAATTGGCTAGGGATATAGAAGTGAACCCGTTCGAGGACGCCTTAGTATTTAGGAAGATGACCGAGTTCCTAGGATGCTTGCCTGTTAATCTTGTCATGAATAAATGGATAGTTGAGACATCCGAACACATGTGGAATTGGAATAGAACGCCTAGCGATGGTAATGGAAGGTGGCACATTAGGATACAAATCTATGATCCCGATGGTGAGATGTTTGAAAAGGCTTATTTAACCGAACGTACTACTAGGAACTTAAATGATAAGTTTGATCCCTACGACATTGTTGAGGATAGACTTACTTATATCGGTACGTAGGAGTAGGACTACGAGTCTAGCTACAAGACTCTTAAATAAAGAAAAGCGCTTCGTGGGAGGCAACCCATGCTTAATTGTTTGCTTGTTAGTGTCATATATCTTTTATTAATTGTTTGTCCTCATGTTTGAATTTGTAAAAATGCTTTATTTTGTTTTTAACCTCGTTTTAATTACATATAAAGGTATTTTACATAAAAGATAAGTGTAGGGAGGATTACACACGTTTTCATAAGAAACGTGAACATGAGAATAACAATTAATTAAAAGATATATATGTTTGTTTGTTCGAGTCAAATGCTTGTATCGAGTCATAATGGATGTTTTGCGAAGTTTTTCCGTTCTAAAGATGCAAATTTTCCGAATTTTTTCGTAAAATCGCACCGGTTTTGTCGGGATAACTTCGACGGCGTCAGATTGCAACACGACGGCCAGAAGGAATAAAACATCACCACTTTTTCTCGTTTTCGAGCTACTTGTAAAATTTTGGAATTTTCGGATCTTAACTTTCAAAACAAATTGTAAACATCCATTCCACAAGCATTATATCCTAGTTTAAATCGAGTCTTATGTATATTATTACCGCGATTTTACGAAGGTTTCGTTTGTTTTCTTCTAGTGTGCGAGGTTTAGTTTGTCAGAAGAAGTTACACAAGTTTGGAAGGAGCCTTTCACGCAAAAACTCTTCTTGGAAAGATTTAACCACCACTTTTACGGATCCTACCGAGCTAATCGGGGAGTATTAGTTTCTTCGTTTTAATTACCTTCTATTATCATAACTTTGATACTTCGGGAACATTGGGACAATGTTCGGTTTAAATGTGAGGAGGAAAATAAAACTGAACTTTGAAACTATGCTTATCCTTGACTATTTGCTTTGTCCAGTGTATTTGTGTAATAAACCATGAGAAAATGTAGGTTAGGGTAATTTTAGCCAAATTTAAAATTTTTCATGACGATAAGAGTGGGCCATTAGTCTTAACAAAAGCTGCCTCATGGATAGGAAGTTGCATGACTAGCATAAAAACCCTTACCACCTAAATTCCACCCAAAATGTGAGGATCGCCCTTAGATTAGTAGGAATTAAAGCATTCATCTTTAATGCTTAGAGTGTGAACCGGTAGTATATTAGATTCTAGAACTTGTTTTGTGATGCATTCGAGATCGCTAGTGAGACTACACTTGTGTAGTTAGGAATAACTAAATGATAAGAGGCATTAGGATAAACCCTTGTTTGATACCAGAATATAATTACTTCTTCCATATCGGTTGAGTAATTCCCACACCTTTATGCGTTGTACTCATCTTTAGTACACGATACCCCTAGTTAACCCCTCGAGCCTATCCTTTTCGCGGTTCTCGTGATGTTTCGGTTTTCGAATATCAATGAAGAGCATTGTTTACACCCCACCCCAAATATACACCCAAATCGCTTTAGCTTACCTTTATTGCACTCACTTTAGTGCAAATTTATGTTATCACCCAAACCCTTAGTTCAATTATCCGGTTGCTTGCATGAGTTGCTAAGTCGAGTCATATCCTTGTATACGCTTTTGGGATGATTGGGATTCATGGGAAAAGTTAAAGTTTATGAAATATAGGGAAGAGAACGTTAAACTCAAATTCCCTTTGTTTGCATAATAATGTACTCCAAGTGTTTTGATCTTTTCAATTCGGTCAAATTAGTGTTAGAGTAATAAAACTCAAGTGTAGGGATGTGTCTATAAATCCCTATCATTTTGATGTACCGTAGAGGATGGTAGAGTAAAGTGTATGCAAAAAAAAAAAAAAAAAAAAAAAAAAAATCGAAAAAAAAAAATAAAAAAAAAAAAAAAAAAAAAAAAAAAAAACATACGGGCTACCATCCTACATCTATCTTTTAAATTATGTTTGTTTATTTTCGTTGCCTAGAGTTTTAGAGTGTCGAGTCTTGGCTTAGCAACGCCATTCTTCGTATACTTGCAACATAGAGATTTTGACTATCCACCACTAAATAGCCTATCCCACCAAACCCTTCATTTCCTTCACAGTAAGCCTAACATTACAACCCTTTAAAAGACCTCTTTGATAGTCTTTCCTAGGTGCTTCGCCAAAGCGACGGAGGTTTGATCTATTCTCGAACCTATGGTAATCTATGTACTAGGACCAAGTTAATGAGTGTTTATCTTCCATTTCGATTTGTTATATTTCATATATACACCCGAGAGAGATGTGAGTATCCAAACACCCATGTGAGGTGCTAGTATGTAATTTTCGTGCTTGTTATGACTTTTATGGGGCTTATATGTGTTGTGGACCGTTTTGAATGGATGCTTCATGACCCCAACTTATAAATTAATTGGCTAAAAGCACATTTGTGAGGACAAGCAAATACCAAGTGTAGGGATATTTGATAAGGTTTTAAAAGGTACCTTTTGAGGGTCATTTAAGCCCTTATTCGATCACTTTTGTATCCGTTATTGCTTAATATCGTTCCTTTTCACTTTTTAGGTCTCTTGAAGGCAAAATTTGGAATGATGCTTATTTGGACGAAAAGCGCGAATATACTGAAGAAAATGGCCAAAGTCAAAATTCGAGACACTCAAAGTCTTTGAACATAAGGCGCGACGCGCCATCGCATATCTGCGACGCCGTCGGTAAGGAATTTTGCGACGGCTCGGAGGAAAATTACATGTTTTCAAGGGGACTACGCGGGGTTCTAAAGAGTAGGCCGTCGTTACTCGAGACGGCCTAGATGCGCCCAAGACGGCGTCAGAGTCAAGGGACGGCCACGGTCATAGGTGGCCCGAAAGGTTTACGTGGCCAAGACGAAACCCTAATGATAGCGACACGACGGCCACGAAACATAAGGTGACGCAAGTCGCAGATGTAATCTTATATAGAATCCGAATTTTCGGTTTTGTGTGTAGTCTTTTGGGTAAAACCTAAACCGAACCAAGGCTTTCTTGTGCAGATTTTAGGGTTCTAAACCTATTATACATCAAGCTAAGTATTTACTTCATTAATTTAATTATGTCTTTGATTATTTGTGTGTATGCTTGCATGTTCTCCATGTCCCACTAATTTATTTGTGTGTTTGCTTAGGAATATGAAACTTAATTATTGAATATTGATTGGTTGATACTTATCTTAGTTGACTAATGATCTAGAGTCGCTAGATTATTCGCTTGTGTACTTAATGCTTGAAACTTCTTTGTGAACTTTAGAATATAATTATCTAGGTAATTGTAGGATAAAGTATTCAAGGACAACCGTAGAGTAGGCGTCTATAAATCACTAGAGGATTTGTAAACAAGACCCTTTGGTAGTTTCAAAGAGTTAGGGAAATAAGCACGCCCTATAGCCTTAGAATCACAACGCAACTAGGAATAAGGACGTGACAAATCAACCATCAATAGGAGATAATTAAGGAGTAGTAAAACCTAAGTAAACACATCTTTAAACTATCATACGAGTACACATTAAATTAGACATAGACTATCACAACCTTAGCTTAGATAATTAGATAATAGTAGAGTAATCGTAGCAATACCAACCCCCAAATTCAATACCCAGATTCAGACCTTTTCAATTTCTAAAAACATAAAAGATAAAAATAATCTTCCTCAACCTCAACCTTAGCGTAGTAACTTCTCACTAGCATTCCTATTCCCAGAGAACGATATCAATACCCGTGGCTTACCCTAATTACTACACTACAACGATTAGGTTCACCGCCTAGGTGTTATAAAACTTGCTCAAGAAAGGAAGTTTCCTTGACCCCGAACGACGCGTGTAGCGTTATCGTGGGTCATGTTCGATACACGATCTTGCGACTGCACCGGATGGAAATGCAAATACAACCATCATCTGTAACATTACACTGTCACAGGTGAACCTAAAATTTGCACAAAGTATTTAAACATGCTTTTTTTCTCTGTAATTATTAGTGTAATATCGATTCTGGTTTGCTGTTATGCCATGCATTTTTAAGTAATGGGTCCAAACATTTAAGTGTTAATTCTTTCTCAATCTGTTAGTCAATTATGCTTGGTACTTTTAGTTTATTGATTATTGGAATGATGTTGCAGGTGCTTGCAACCTAATGAATTCATGGGATGGGTAATCTTTCTTGCTAGCCTTCGAACAAATTCGTAATTTGTTTTTATCACATTATTAGATGTATTTTACTGTTTTCAAACCTTTAGAAGCATTTTTTTTGGGTAAAAGGTCAAAAACCCGGTAAATATATTACTCCAAAAATGTTTAAGTACAAAGGATAGAGGTGAATCACATATCTTAGCCCGTTACATAGGCGGAAAGCTTACATAACATTGCCATGGCTCAACATTTCATGTGTCTATTTATTACCAAAATAGTTTTTTCAAGTTCTGTACACGAGAGTTAATGTTCGAGTAAATAAAACATTATATGTAACCATTAACTTTGTATTACCCAATAAGTATATTGGGTGTGTTAAATTATTACCATTTGATTAGATACTTTGTATCTCATTTAACTTTAAATAGAATTATCAAAGCCATCGAATACGGGTGTGTTAAAGTATTACCCAAAGTACAAATTTTTTAGTTTGAAGCATTTTTGTTGTGTCCAATTAATCTAATTTTTTTTTATCTCTTTACAGAGGCTCCTGCAAGTGCGTCCTCGATGTCCTGCAACTGTACGACTTGGCTTAGGTTTATGTCGCTACAAACTGGATCAATTCGAGGGTGTCAAACAAGCATTTGAGTGTGAGTTGCAGGCAAGATCAGTGGCTCTAACAGATTTTGTAAAGGAGTCTATATATAGCATCTCAGTCTACTTACAAATGAAGCCTTTGATTTAGGTGGAAAATGTTGCGGAATCTGATTTAGCTACTACTGAAAGTAATCCTCATGTCAAAAAGGTCATGGAACTCGCTTCTCAGTTATAGTCTGGCATTGTAACTGTCTTTGCACAAGTATTTGAAGTAGCGCAAAAAAAAAGAGTACTGAAGTTTTCTGAGATGCCCGCCCCTTTTTTTCATTTATAGCGTAGAATTTGAATTCATTTGATAGATCCAATTCCAGTCTTGAAAAGTGTTTTCTAGATGAACTAAGTAATTATACAATTGTAGGTTGAGTCAGAGCTAACCGAACTCCCAACAAAAGAAAGAGTAGAACTTTTGACGTCTCTTGGTGTAATGAGAGTGGGCTTGGATATCTTATCATGGCGACATATAACCTTCTTGGCTGATGTACATACTTCACTTCTGGTAGTGGATTTTGTTTTATGTTATTTCCATGTTATAGGAATGCAGGAACTTCAGTAACATAAAATTGAAATAACATATAAACGTAGTTAATATTGGTATTATAGTAACTTGTCACATAAAGTAGCTAATTTCATTACCATTTTGATGTCTCGTGAATGATCGCACCCCAAGTTGCCGGGTTATCCATTCCGACTTGATGATTCTCCACAGGTCCAACGTGCAACCTCACCTCTTGTCAATTTAGGTACACTTTTTTCACATTTGGCGGATCAGTTTCAATTAATTATTTTGACCTAAAGTCACAACAGTTTTGTATCATTTTTGGTGTAGGTTCATGTATTAGGAGATAAATATGTGTATCAAAGATGATTGGGTGTGTCTACTATAAGGTTCCTAATGAAATTGAGGTCACATGAAGGTCCGTCTCTTAAAGTCAAGGAAAGGCGAGAACAACAAAAAGGTACTTCATTAGAACAGTAGTTTTGGTGTTTTTCTTACGTAAATTTGTGTTAGAATTGTTGTGATTGGTGTGGATGATCATTATTATACTCTAATCAACTCACTGGTTATGGGTTTAAAAAGAATTAAATTAATGATAAGGGTCTGTTAAGTAGCTCACTAATTTGGAAAATATTATATTTATGTAATTGTTATGAATCTAATTCTCATTGAGCAATGCATAAACTATGATGTGCGGTATACCTCATTGTGCAATGCATAAACTCAGGTTACATACAATCTTGCGCAGTTGTTTGGTTATGATACCGTCAAGGAAAGTTTGGCTCTTAAAACTCGACACATAAACAAAAGATAATATAATCGAGCCTAATTGAAGTTCATTATAAGGGAATAACTGAGTTTGTATTTCACTTACATTGGTTAAAAAAATGTGACCTTTTATTTGCATCGTTGAAGGTAAAAATGAGTTGGGTTGACCTGACCCACTTATTTTTCCAAAACTGTATGTATGTTATGTTTCTCCAGTATTTGGTTTATGTGTACATGTACAATAGAACTCGAAATTTTTAGACGCACAATTGCCACAATGATAACTATTCTGATGCGTGTTTACATGATTATTTCAGAGAATATAATGTGTCTCAAGTTTAGGCAAGATTTTCGCAAGCATATTTAATAAGGGCAAGGTGATAACTGGTTGGTTTATTCCCAGCTGATGGCTATTGAAAATAGATCACACCCTTGACATTTTCTTATAAGTTTAGTCACATTTTCACTTATGTTGTCTTTAAATTTATTTATATAGAGTTGTATTGCCTTTTCAATATTTTACTCTGAACTCTTTAGAAAACATACATGTTCATGTTGGATTTGTTGCTGATTGGTGTTGATGATGATGATAGGGAACATATTAGGTTTGAGTGAAAATTGATACAAAATTTGATAACATACTTTAGTGATGCAATTTTTTAGTGCAACTTTTGGGAAATTACAACAGATATGAGGCGTTGATGGTGTAAAGTGGACCTCAAGTGAGCTTAAAAAAACACCCCTTTAATGTCAGATAAATCTCCAATACTTTTAGGGATTTTTATTTCATGGTTTAGAATGGAAAGAATATTGTACACATGATTGAAATCATCCATTATAGTTTTAGGCATTACACTTATCCGTCGAACTAATCATTTTGTGAAAAGATAATTAGCGACTTCTTAAATTGCACAAGCAAAAAATAATAATTTTATTTTTTCACACTTTTTATTATTCTTTTTGTGCAATATCATCTCCGATGCAAGTAAGTGCTTATACCTTTTAACCCATTATCAACCTGTAACTTTGATGGCAAAAATATTTTCTAAGTCAAATTGAATCGGTGACAATTCTTTGTTCCAGTTTGTTTTTGCTATAACAATTAATAAAAGTTAAAGTTAAACATTGTCGCAAATAGGCATGTTTCCACAAAATCCGGTATTCTCACACGGACAACTATATGTGTCTGTTTCAAGGGTAAAGACGAAGAACGGTTTGAAGGTTCTTTGTTATGACAAAGATGGTGAATACACTAACTACACAACAAACGTTGTGTACAAAGAAGTTTTATTTCAGATATGAATAACTATAATGTAATTGATTTGTTGTCATACCTATTATTCTTCTTTTTACGTATAATACATGTGCACTATATTTTTGTTTCTAATTTTTTTTATTTAACATATTTGCCGTTATTCATTATTTATTTTACGTCCATATATTTTTGTCAAACAATATTATGAAGCTAACCCGCCCATTGGGCGGGTTATGAAGCTAGTATATATATATGGGACTACATATGCCACATGTATAATGCTTACTAGGAACTTTAATATTGACATGGCACATTTTATGATGAGGTGGAAATGCCACCATGGCATATTTATCCGGTTACGTAATAAAAAAAATTCTGATGCAACCAAGAATCGAACTTGGGTTGTTACATTCAAACACCAATGCCCCAACCACTGAGGCTCATCACATATTTGAGTTTTATCTTCTACTTCCAAAACAATATGCTCAAAAGTCCTACATATTACCATCTCCCATCTTATAAAGATAACATTCAATTCCAGTCAACCATTATCAAAACATCCCCCTTTTCAGTCACCATTTCAAAAATCATATCAATCAAATATCAAAACGCATCATATCATGAACCCTAATAACTCGGTCATCATTCCATTCAACCATTTTGTTCGACCTTCCTTTTCACTCCGCATTTCAAAAATCAATTCCATCCAAATATCAAACATGTTTAATCTATACCATGTATAAAAAAGGATCAGAAAATTATGAAACTTCTGATTCAAAATTATTTCCGGTTATTATGTTTGGTTTTCAGTTTTTGTAAGGTACGATTGTTTTTCAACTTATGTTAGGTACCTTTGATTTTTATTTTTTGTTTAGATTATTTTTTTCATTTTATTTATTAAACCTTATTATCTAAAAGATAGGGATCTGATGATTCATGTTATCTTTAGTTTCAATCTTTTGCGGTTATTAAGTTTCATTAGATTAAATGAAACTTTTTAAACCTTATAATCTGATGCTAACGTGTATACTACAGCAAGTGACGCCTCATTGCATCATTACGAAAATCAGATTGACTCATCAATTGACAAGTACAATTTGAATTCGTGATATCATATAATAAATGGTTAGCTTGTTTGATTATGTGTCTTTCGTCTTTGTTTGTGATCCACGACATGTTTGATTTTTGTTTGATTTACTACATAGTCCTCTTTTGCAGTATTTAGCCACAAAAACGATACAAATGCGATGTTTTCTTCAACGTAGCAGCCAAACCAACCACAGTTATCAAAAAAAAAATATGCATTAGTGGTCGTGGAGGGCGTTCACTTGAGCATTAACTTTGTGGTATAATAATTTGAATTTTAAAAAAGTCTTCCCATTTGGACATCTATTTTTAAATTGTAGAATCTGATAAAGTTATTATGGCTCAACTTAAAAGGTATGCCATGACAAGGATTTCGATTATGATGACCATCCCGTCGAGAAGAGGCGATTCTTGGCCGATCTTCCGAGCAAGAAATATTAGTAAGTATCATTAATATAATTAAACCTTGATCATTTTATGCTTACTTATCACGCTTCTCAATTTGTCATCTTACATCATGTTTCGCTTATTCTAGACCATCGAGTTTTGGTGTGAAGCTGATATTCTGACAAATGTCCATCATCCCAATGTAATGGCATTTTATGGTGTAGTACAAGATGGGCCTCATGGCACATTAGCTACCATCACATAATTCATGGTTGACGGTTCGCTAAGGCATGTCCTACTCCACAAAGATAGGTAATACTTCCTCCTTTCCACCTCATTCAACAATGTACAAATTTGTCAGCAAATATGTACTTTTTCTAAGTATAGGATCTAATGTTTATGAATGGACATACCATTTTTAGGATTTATGTATTGTTTCATTGTAAGTATTAGTCTTACTCAACACATTGTCTTTATCAGAAGTCCTTGTGGCGTTGTCTTTATTTGATGAACTTCGTGTACGAGCAAAACAACCTTATATAGCAACAAAGAGTGACGTGAAGCACTACACAGGTATTTATTACTAAATTTTACTACTACTACTACTATGAAATCAAAATACGTTAAAGTTGCTTAAAAGTTGGGTTTATTTCACGCTTCATGTTTCACAGAACCGAGCCATGTAATTCCCAAAGGCCTAAGGGATAAGTTATGTAATACACGTGGACGGTCTCGTCATCCATTAGCCTACGAGAAATCACATTCCAGAGGACTTGGTTTATACAAATCTTGTACAGGTATCTCTAACTAACTCAACATCACCAGTAATTAACTATGAAATATGGTGGTACATCTGTTTTAAGGGGTGTTTGGACTTGAATTTAAGACTGAGTTTCAGATTTCAGCTTGCTAATTTGGGCTAGACCAGATGTATTTTGCATATTTTTATGACCTGTTTTGACTTGAATTGTGTGTCTTATTATAACCTCCTTATGACTTTATCAAATTGAGTTTCCACAAAACATTGACCACAAACATAAACTATGTTTATTATTTAATTTTGAAAGGTATTGCTGGTTATGAAGTACTTGATAGAATTCTCTTCGACATATTTAAGTAAGGAGATTGAAAAGTATGAATAACATTTACTGCTGCCTTCGCTAAATAACTTTTCTGGACTAATTGAAAAGTATTCTAAATTGCGTAGATTTGAACCCAATGATTAGACACCTAATTACAGGATACCAAGTTTACTTGATTATTTATAAATGTTTCTAAAAATGTAAGCTATGTTGTGTTATGTGCGTGACACGTATCGTGGAAAGAATAGTTGAAGGCGGGTGGTGGTCTCGCGTCCTCTTGTCGCTCCTTAAAACCAATGTTACTGCCATGGTTAGTGACTCATAATAACATTTCTCAAGTTATTTTATATTCTACTATAAACACGGTTGTAACATGTACCGTTCAGTTATTCTTACTCCTACGGATGGTTCACACCCTCACGTTCAACATATTTTCCTGCATGCCTTATTAAATAAAATTACATCCTTTTTTAACCTATATCTATTATTGGTTTTATGGATTTGTGGGTTTCAAGAAAGTTATAGGGTGTGCATACATTGGTTCTGACCAACACCGGACTGCAAAGATTTATTTGTTTCGATTGGTTTGGGTTGGCCAAAACATACTCGGTTTAAGTACATGTGGCCATACATTGAATTTTTTTTTTGATGGAAAGTACACCAAAATATATCAAATTTAATGTAGTAAATACATAGTTTATGTATTTAGATAACCGTATATTTGGGCCAATAACGTAAGCATTCACCATGAATGACACGCATCATTTTTTTTAGTCTATTGTTTGCATATTCTTTGGTTATCCATGCCCACCTTACTATTTGTTAATAACTTTTGTTCATTTTTCATTGTTGGATACTTTTTTTCAATTTCAATGTTTGATTCTAAGGTTTTTTGTTTTGCGAGGAACCGGTGAAAGTGATTTATTGGGAGGGATCAACAATTGTTTATATTCTTTGTTTATTAACATTGGAATGTACCTTATTATGGTTTTTTACTAGAAATTTGGGCATTGACTCTAAAAACATTCTACCTTTCAAATGAGTTACACTGTATTAGTTAACAGTTATATGAATTTTCTTATACAAATGTCATTTGCAAGTTTATTTAGTATATTTCATATTAAGAGTGAAAACATGTTATTTTTTTGGTCCAACATGGACCCAATTTTTGATAACTTAATCTTCCTTTGGTTTAAATTATTGCGATGCACTGTTGTGAACACAACCTTGGATAAAGTCCCGTTAAACACTAAACAGGTACAAATTTGCATTTTTTTCTTTAAAATCTTATCAAAACTATAGTAAGTTAAAATCTCATAAGTTTTGCAAGATGCATTGGATCTATTTGTCGCTACACACAGCATGCACATAATTTTGCAAGGAACGAGATTTGATAAAACTATAGTTTGGGTATAGTGGCATTAGGTTGGGCATTGGTTTGTAACATTATGTTGTAGCGTGATGTCAACATTTTTTTAACAGATCTTTAGCAAAATTAGTAGCTTTAGGTAACCAAATAAGGCCCATGCTGTATAGGAAGTAGTAGTAGCGGTTATTGGTTTGTTTGAATGCAGAGGTTTAGATTTTTTCCCCCTACTTTTGGTCTGTTTGAAGTGTTGTAGGATTGCAGTGTTGTGCTCGATTTCGTTATTTCTATGTATTGGCTAATGGTTGGTTGGCAAGTTTGGCTTGGTTGGAAAATTGCAACTTTGAATCAAGCCATTAGTATTATTGGGTGAATATGGCCACATGTATGTTTAATCATCAGTTTAATAAGTTAGTTGCTTTACATCCAATTTTGTTTTCTTTTACATTGACTAAAGAAGTGTGTGTTTATGCAATCTCCTTACAAAAAAAACACCTTGTTAGAGTTGCTGTATAAAAGAATTGTAAGTATGTTTAGGCGATCTGTACTAAAAAATGTTCTAAATCATCGAAGGGTCTCCTTTTTTTTTTTCTTGCATCATCTTTGCATAAATAACAATTTCATATTTGTGTTGCAGTGGAGAAACATAACACACCTTCATTAGTGATCTTTACGCGGTTTGGTAACAGTTAATAGTCAAACCAAGTGTGGTTGTTTCTACAAAGGCGATAGATTCTCACACGGACAACTTTATGTGGTTGGGCTGTTTTAAAGAGTTAAGATGAAAAAGAAATTAAGGCTTTTGTTATGACAAAGACGACACTACACAAACTATACAACAAGCGATGTGCACAAAGAAGTCTTATTTCGTCTATGAATAAGTACCATGTAATTTACATGTTCTATACTTTTCATTTTCCTTTTACATATAATACATGAAAGCTCTCTTTTTTATTCCATTTTTATGCCTTAAGATATTTTCCGTTATCCAATATTTATTTACATCCAATTAAACTTTCTCAAGTAATACATGAAGTTTAGCCACCATCCCAAGGCTATGTAAACTAGTAATTATATATTTGTGTTGTTAGGGTCATGATTAAATTGAGCTGTGTAGTTTAGTTATATTTTGTACTTATCCAAATTTAGGTAAATCTTGGACTAAACATTTTTTAAGGTAAGAAAATTTAAAAGTGATTGTGCTGAAAGAAAGAATCAATTTTTTTGTTTGTGATAGTTTCGGTTAACAGAAGATGGAACTACATTATTTTTTTAACTAAAGGTATTGTTATTTGTAAAGTAATTGTTAAAAAATAAGGTACGACCGCATAACATCACATTGCCAGAAAATATAGTCACAGGATACCCGTCACCGCATCGCGCGGGTACCCTGCTATATATTTATAAATGTGTTTAACTGGAATTTTCTATCAAGTTATTGTTTGTACAAATATTATTGCACTTTTACCAAAATGAGTAAATCTAAAGACTAGTTTTGAAAGTACTTATTTATAAGAAGCTTACAAGCTTTTAAGTGTAAAACATAAGCCGAAAAAATAAGCGGTCCACTTACTTATATGGATCTTATAAATACTTATTTTTAAATGGCATGGTACCCGTGCGTTGCGACGAAGGTACCTATATTCCTATAATTCATAATCTTTGTGAGAAATGTTATTTGGATCATTTATAATCTTGTCATTCTAAAATAGATTTATAACTATGCAAGAATTTGATCATCTTTAGTTTTGCTACTTTGGTATTTTTTAGACAAGATAGTTATTTATTTCAATACTCAAGTTTTAGCATACGATATATCCGATAGAATTTTATTGTGGTTTGGTTGCTAGCCATCTAGGTTTGTATGTTTTTTTGTAACAAAATATATATGTTTACACCTTTTGTGAATTATTTTTTGTCACAATTATTTGGTCACTAAACAATAAGTTTACTTTTGTAATGAGTAAGTGTTATTGGAGGAGTTAATTGTGATAACATTTAAATATTATGTGAACTAAATGATTTTAATGGTACAAATATAAATATTTAATGTTTTAATGACACAATTAGTAATTACAAAATTTGGAATGCATATTGATTTTGCTTTTGATGAAGTAAATGTCTAAAATTAGTAACTTGTGTAAACTTAATATTTTTAAGATTTTTACAATAAAAATTCTCAAATACATTATAGATAAGAGAGATGAAAACATAAAATGAAGAAATAAGCAATCCTAAACACCTTTTAAACATCTTATAAGACATGCATATCTTCAATTATTATCCATTTAACCTTCCAAATTCAAAATCATGTTCATATCTTAATTCTTAACAATGTGATACGGAGTAATATTTAAACATCTCTTTCTCGCCTTTTGAGGTATGCTTGGTAGCATATTGTTCATGTTAAAAATCGGGTATTTGATAACAAACGTCAGTCCTTTTATATGGAGCAACATAATCTTTAGTATTCATATACCCAACATTGACAAAGTAATATTTTATTAGAAGAAAATATATAACAAACTTGATGGTCTTTAAAAAACATTAACAATGGATTAAAGATATTTAAACTATTTTAATTCTTTTAGTGAAAGACTTACTAGGTAAAAAGAAGTTGGTAAAAGTAATGAATAACTATTTAAAGTCACATTTATAGGTAAATATATAATTGTTATTACACTTTAAAAAAAAAAAAAAAAAAAAAAAAAAAAAAGCTTCCTATTTGATTATGCAAATTCGATTTTTTACTTAAATTGATCACTAGACCATCTATTTCTCATAAACTTTAAAATCTGTCGCAGATGATGTCGTCATCCTTTTATTATAATACTTACATTAGTTTTAACTATTTCTTTGAAGAAGAAGAAATTGATAAGTTTGCCGCTAAACCTGTGGCGTGTGAGTGTTTCTTAATATAGTGGTTGTGGATTCAAATCCCTTATAAGAAATGTGTGGTAGATTAATGTGTATATGATGTGATATACGTTTATTATTTGTCAATCTATAATCTCAAATATAGAATTTGAGTCGAATAATTATGCATTAGTTTATACATTGCCAACCAACCATCTAAGAATGTTTTAAAATATTAATATGAATGACACAATGGAAAGTAGGAGAGTGGTGGAGCTTGTGCAATGTGCACTTACAGTAAAACCTCCATAAGTTAATAACCTCGATAAAATTAATAATTTGTCCGGTCTCAACTTGGGACCAGTACATATTTTGACCCCAATTGATAAAATAATAAGATAATAATTTTTTTGAAACCCAATTTATATATGTCAGTCCCAACAAAACTATAAATTAATAATTACTAAAAATTCTATATATATGTATATATATGTGTGTGTCTGGGTGAGAGAGAGTGACACATTTTAAAATTCTAAGATTGTTTAGGAAAAAATAAATCCATAGTCATTTGTTTTTTGGTGAACTTTAAATCTATATTGAGTTTATGTTAAAATCTCCTTATCTTTCTAAAGAGTTGGTGCGTTGTCTTCTCGTATTGCAACAAAAAGTGTTAATTTTATTTTCATAAAGTGTGAATGTAAATTCATAAAACATTAATTAGAAGTTGTTTTTCATATTTATTTTTCGTCTCTAATGAGTATACATTGTAACTAGCTAGTATATTAGACTTGAAAATTTAATGGCCATACGTAAAACCTTTTTAAATTAATAAATTATTAATTTATCGATATAATAGTATTTCGCTAAATTAATAAAATATTCCAGTCCCGACACTATTAATTTATAGAGGTTTTACTGTACTATACAAACCTTAACTTCTCATTATTGATCTGACGATTAATCCAACTTAATTTTATTTGATGCTCCCTTTTGGAGGTAATCTGTATAAATGTAAACTAGCAGGGTACCTGCGCGTTGCAGCGACGGATATTTTGAAATAAAAAATTTCGATGAATAATGTATTTTAGTTTATTTTGTTTTTTTTAATAATAAATTTACGGATATCAAGAATTTCAGATATAGCGGCTCGTTCGGCTCAAACCCGTTAACCGTGTTTGCTCGGGATCGAGCTGTTTGATCCGCTACCGTTCGACTCAAGCCATTGATGCATTGCTGTTCGGGCTCGAATATTTGAATAATATCTTTATTATTTGTAGTAGTGAAATTTAATCGCAGGATTGTGTTTAATTCGGTTGTATAATATCTTGATAATTTGTATTTTATATATAAGGGTGTTTTAATAATCGTATTAATCAGTATTTATTGACCGCTTAAATAATTGACTACATTAAATAGCATTAATGTGGTGGTTTGTTGTACACTGTGCTTCTTGTCTTGTACGTCTGAAAATTATGTGCATTAAAGTGTTGTACACCTTGTTTCTTTTCTTGTAAATAGTAGTCATTATAGTCATTAATAACATTGACCACTTTAATAGCATTAATTTTGTAAGTATGAAAATTACATCATGCTTATTTTATTGTACACTATACTTATTTTGTTGTAAATCTGAAAATTTGTTGCAACTATTGTACATTGTGGTTAAATGGTTGTAATGTTTGGTGAATGAGTGTTTTTAATAGCATTAATGTTGTTTGATAGAATTTTGGTTTTAAAATGACACCACGCTTTATTTTATTGTACAATATTCTTACTTTGTTGTAATTCTGAAAATTGGGTGCATTAAAGTATTGTAAATCATGCTTAATTTCTTGTACGTCTTAAAATTAAGAGTGAGATGCCTTTGTGCATTATAAGTAGTATAGATGAGAGATTGGCAAGGCAACACAAAGACACTCCCATCACATGTCCTTCCATTATTGTCATAAAAATAATTCATACATATGAACAGATGACCTTTGATAAGAGTACATTTCTATTCTTACATTTTCATTTAATGCTATTAAATGTTATATTTTGGTTTTCAAAACAAATACTATTACTCGGTATAAATCAATTTTTTTTTTTGAACATAGCTGAAGCTAAGAAACACTAAACAACATCACTTCTCGCAATAGAGGTAATTTCAACCGGAAAATTAGAATCCAACATGAAACTAACGGGTGAATTAAGAGCGACCTTTGCAACCTGATGCGCCACCCGATTACACCTACGAAGTCCATAAAAGCTGGAATTTCATATGAGATATCCAATAGCGAATGTCCATAATAAGAGCCGCGCCACCAGGAGGACATTTTCGATGTAGCAGCGATATGGCGATTGTGAGTCGATTCAATTATCGCACTAGACCAACCTTTGTTTGCGGCAAAAATACACGATAATCAAATGGCTTGAAGTTCGAATGAGAGCGAAATCACATCGCCATTTCTTGCCAAAACAAAAAGCAATGACCCTCTTGAGTTCACGGGCAACAATACACGAAGCGCATTCTGAGCATTAAAAGAGGCATCGCAATTTAGCTTCACTATGTTTGAAGTGGGGAATCCACTTAGGTGAACTTTCTTGCGAAACATCTTCTTGAAATTGGACACATCTGCGGCGGGATCAAAGCAATGCGCTCTCAAGTCACTATCATTAACTTGGGCTTCCACGATAACTTGAAAGGGATATAGCACCGATTGCTCAAAATAAAACGATTCACGGGCTTTCCATATAGACCACGCCACGAGGCAAATGTAGAAAGGAAGTTGTAACAGTGGTTCTTGTTTTATATGGAGCAATAAGGAGTTAATACGATCGGTAGATTACCTAAAATTCCGTCAAGGCGAAGGCCCAAAGAGCACCAACCGGATGGGTTTTGTCCACTCGCATTCAAACAATAAATGTTCTATAGTCTCCGGCGTTGTTTGGCATATGGGCAAAGTGGTGAAGGAACACAATTCGTCGAAACAACCCATCGCGCGTAGCAAGAGCGTTTGAACATGCTTTCCACAAAAAGAGTTTAATCTTTGGAATAACATTTAACCGCCAAATTAGCTTCCAAAACTCACCTGTAGGATTGGAAGATGAAGAAGCATGATTCATCCCTTTTTCTTACAATAGTAAAGCTTGTCGATATCCATAGCGGACAGAATAATTTCCTTTATTGTCATAATGCCAAACAAGTTTGTCTTCCGCGCCCGTATTAGAAATTAGGATTTGAGAGACAATATCAGCTTCCCTGGGAAGAAGGTAGTGTTGTAATTTGCAATAATCCCATTCCCGTCAACAATGAAATCAAACTTTGGAAGTGTTTGTGAAAGGACCCGGGGCTCATGAATGAAAAAGTCGAGTTATCGGCACCCACTTTTGTGTCCAAATGAAATATTTCCACCATTCCCGACCGCCATCGGATACCTTGAAGGAGGATATCTCGACCATGTAGGAGACTTTGCCATAACCAATAAGGATGAGATCCTTTACTAGTCGTTAAAAGTTTCCCTTGGAAAATATAAACCTTTAAGGATACGGCCCAAAAGATTCGGGTTAATTGTAAGCCTCCAACCTTGCTTTGCTAGTAATGCGAGATTAAGCGAATGCAAGTCTCTAAAACCAAGCCCGCTTCATCTTTTGGCTTTGAAAGAGAATCGGCTTGACCGGTGAATATGTTTACCGTCGCATCTCCATGCGGAAGAATCTACGGATGTGAGTAAGAAGCTTGTCAAGAAAACCTTTGGCAACAAATAACATTGCATGGCATATGATGGAATAACTTGAATCATCGATTTGATAAGGATTTCTCGACCGACTTGAGAGAAGCTTTTGTTTCAACCTTGCATCTTATGAAGCACTTTGTCTAGGATAAAAGAGAACAACTCATTCTTATTACGCCCAATCACGAAGGTAATCCTAGATAACGAGCTTTTGGATCCATCGTTGAATATTTAACAAGCTACATAATTGTTGTTGTAGATCTTACGGATGCTCGAGAGAAAAGCGAAGACTTTGTGAAGTTAATGTTTTGGCGGATGCGTTGCAATACCGAGCTAAAATATTCACTAGATTTTGACATTCAGTTGGATCTCGCTTTCAAAAGAATAAAGAATCATCATCAAAGAAAACATGGGAGATGATAGGCAATACACGCCATTTTATACGAAGCAGTGAGTTTTCCACGGCTTTTGAGACCATACGCGATAAGACATCGAAATGATAATGAACAAATATGGAGATGAGGGTCACCTTGTCGAATACCTCGAGTAGGCGAATGTTGCCTATGGAATCACCATTAATCAAAATTCTAGCTCGTATGAAGATAAACATGCAAAATCCACCGGCACCATCTATCCGCAAACCCCATCTTCTTTAAAGTAGCCAACAAAAATCCTATTCAACTCTATCAAATACCTTATTAAGATCAAGTTTAAGCGCCATGAGTCGTTATTCCGCCTTTATTCTTGTGCGAATATAATGAAAAGCTTCATTGGCAATCACCATGCTATCTGGATAAGCCTACGGTATGAAGGCGATTGTTGCGGGGAGATGATACGATGTATAAAAGGTTTAAGCACATTGACCATGATTTTGCTAATAATCGATACACAAAATTGCATAGACTAATGGGACGGAAGTGACCAACCTGCTCGGTCTGGAATTTTGGAATAAGCACAACAAGAGTTTTATTAAGAGAAGATGGCATAAATCCGATTACAAAAATTGCTTTACAACATTACAAACCGAATTACCAACTATTGGCCAATATTTCTTAAAAATAAACACGAAACCCATCTTTACCAGCGACTTATCGCTCCTAATTGCTTTACCGCGAACAATTTCATAGTCGACAACAGTATCTTCTAAAGAAGTGTTCATATGCTCGATGACTACGGGTTGAATAACATCAATACATAACCAAATTCCTAACACCAACGGATGTGTAAATGGACGTAAAATGATCTAGGATCAAGGTGTTAAGACTACCGGGTCATCTACCCAAAGACCATTTTATCTTTTAACATATTGATTGCATTTAGTTGGCTCACGTGTATCGTTGGCGTGTGAAAAAAGGGTGTTCAGTCACCAAATTTAATCAATTCACTCTTGAGCGTTGGTGCCAAAACATTTCTTCTTTCGCCATGTTTCTTCTAATTTTTTTTCATAAAAGTCTTTGTCTTGCATTGTTAGCGGTAGTAGGGCTGCGATTGAACAAGCCTTAACTCATTTGTAAGCTCCTCAATGACCTTCTTGTTATTTCGAAAATTCTTGCGACTCGAAGTTAGATCCTTAGCACAATGGCGAGATTACATTCAAGGCTAGCAATGAAATTTGATGAAGGGATATCGAGACCACGTGTTATGAACAATATCTTCACAACCGACTTCTAACGTCCACATGGACTCAAAACGAAAACCTTTCCGACTCTTTTTTTACTTGGGCATGTATTGTATAAAAGGAGCATAGTCACCGCCAATAATGGGGTACGTCGTGAGATTCGAAATGGGAAAGTTACAAGGGCGTATCATTGGCAAGAGCTCGATCAATTCGCTCTCGTATATTAGCCTTATCGCTCTATTATTGTCCCATGTGTAGTTCGGACCTTTAAGCGGGAGTTCAAACAGTTCGATGTTGAAAGAAGAGATTGGAATTCCTCAATTCCGCTACTAGTATTTGAAGAACCTCCATGCTTATCCGCAACGTCCCTAATTAAATTAAAGTCACCTATAACAAGAAAGGGGCAAGAAGTCGATAACGCAAAATGTGAAATTTGTTGCCAAAGAAGCTTTATCACGACGGTCATGTGGACCATAGATAAAACAAGCTCGCCATGAGACAGAGGAACCATACAAATCCATCTACAAGAATTATGTTTTATTACCATTTACAATAGTTAAAGTGATGTTATCTTTCCACCATAAAGCTAAACCTCCGAGCGTCCGATCGGATTAACATAAAAGAAACCGAGAAAAGAGAGTGATCGGCGTAAAGATTCTAAATATCGTTCTTTATTCTTTGTTTCCATTAAGAAAACTACATCCGGGCGATGAGCTCGGCGGAGTTCACGCAAATTCAAAAATGTCGGGTCGCCCAACTCATGACAATTCCACGATAGGACTAACATGGCGCTTGTGGCTGATCCGGCAGCCACCACACCCACATTCGAAATGGATGCATTATCAGCGGACATAATCTCAACGGTACATCTACGAGATTGTTTAATTGAGTTTCTATAGATGGAGGAACATTCTTTGGGGCTTGTATCTTTACAAAACTCCGTCTTAGCGGTAGGAACAATGTGTTTAACGGATTGGCTAGTAGAATTGGGTGTGGTGATTGAAAATTTGGTTGTTGTTTGCTTCTTTTTGGCGGTGGGCTAGGTGGAGAGGCATATGGTTTTCTTTTAACGAAAGCTTGATAAATTCTCCTCAATGATGCCTATGTCATCTGCGATTGCTAAAGGTTTAACTATTAACGAATCATTTTGCGTTGGAGCTACTTGGGGGCTATCACTAGGTTACATTACAAAATATGTAGGCACAAATTTTGGGTTTGAGACATATTACTTGGCATGGGTGTTGTGCTAAAATTATGCATGGGGTTGGTTTGTTTAAAGTTCACATTTATGGTGTCCAACACGTGTTGTGTCGAACACTGCGGGTCGATGAGCGAAGATGCGCAACATGGGATACAAGTTCATGAGAAGTGATTTGTATGGGAATAGGTGATGTTGATTGGTCATTGGTGTCATTTGACACTTTGTCATTAAAGTGCAGGCGTTGAGGTTGTCCGGGGTGCGATGAAGAGGCTTTTGGCTTCTCGAAGAAGTAATAGGCGATTAAGCAGTGCACACATCCTAGCCCCACTCGAGATATGGTTTCATCCCGGTCAAACCCATATGAGAGTACATCATGACCTAGCCGACCACAAGAGTAACAAAAGTCTCCTAATTTCTCATATTTGAAACTAATGTACAGAGGTTCCTTACCATCCCGTTGTAAAGAGAAACCCGGACATAGGGGTTTTCGAAGGTTAACTTTGACCCGAAAGCGCAGATAACTTCTATCAAACTGAAACCCCTCATCTTCACAATCCACCTCGACTAAATTTCCAACTTTTGGGGCAATTTCTATTGCATATGATCTTGTGAGTTTTCCAAATGGCAGTCCATGAGCTTGCACCCAAAAGGTTTCATGTACAAAATCAATTTCGGTAATATGTAGATTAGGGTTCTATGGCCGTAGAATGAGGCAATGACCTTTAACGATCCATGGGGAATCGTGAAGTATCTTTTGCACATCGTGTTCTTTAGAGAAAGTAAATATAAAGTGGTTGTTTTCCCATGGATGGATCGAGGTTAATAAACGGTTGCGCCAAGCACTTTTGACTATGGAGGATACGACATCTCGGCTAAAAGTACGGTTGTCTGCAAATATTTTACCCACTAAACATAAATCTGGTGAAGGAGCCATGTTAAAAGATTATGCAGTGTGTTGACTAGTGTGAATTATATTGAAAGTGATTGAAGAAGATGGAAATTTGTGTGGGTGGGATATCTGAACAGACAAAGCTGTGAGTATCTCAAAGACAGAGAAAGTGCTCACGTGGGAGACAGAATTCTTTAAGGTTAGTTTTTGGCTGTCAATTTTTCAGTATAAATCAAATTGTGAGAGTGCAAGGTGCACTAAAGGACATAGGGGCATTGCTATACAACACGATACGTGAGATTTTACCTATAACATGTTTATAACACAAATTAAAAAAACTCTCCTCAATAACATTCTTATAACGCACAACAAAAAGCCCAACTCATTTCATTTTACACTAAAAAGAAGAAAAAAATACACAATAACAATGTTATTATCTTGGCGAGGGGCGTATAACATGCATGGCCGATGCAACTATAACGGCCTTATAGGCACCAAGTTCTTATAACTAGGGTCTATAACTTGCCACACTGTATACTCTTGGGTTATAATTAATGTATTTAAACGTAAAAATAACTACCTAACTAACTTTCATTTCGTAATATATACTCATTCCGTGTCAAGCTAATAGTTCACATTTTCTTTTTAAGATAATAGTTCACGTTTTGTTTTTTGGATATTCTAATTTAATTGTCCACTGCTAAAAATATATATGGAAGTTTGATCAAGTATACCATTTTACTCTTTGCTTGAAAATTATTATTACAAAATTTATAGAAGACATTAATTAATTAGTTAAAGGTAAAAAAATTTATAAAAAAAGTAAGACATCGAAAGCACTAAAACTTTAAAGTGTGTGTTATTTTTCATCGATGTACAATTATTTTATGATTGAGAGAGAGTAGAGTAAAACTTTCAACGATACCAATACCACTCATCATTTTTTTTTATCTTTTTATTATTATAAAACTGCGAAACAGAAATTACGGAATAAAAAATATGAAGTTTGACAAGTTAAAAGTATTCTAACACAAAAGATACGGAGAAGAAACTATAAAAAAAATTATCATGTTGATAAAATGGGTAAACTGCTAGAAAAATGCAGAACTTTAACAAGTCAAAAGTAATAAAAAATAAAGAAAAATAAAAGATATAAAACTATAAAAATGTAAATAAAGGTAAGAGGAATTACATGGTAGCAATAGACTATCCTAGTATTAGACTATCCCCGACTGGTGCATCGTGGGGTGTTGGCAAGGAAGTTTACGCGGCAACATGCATCGGGGTGGAAGGCGTGAGGTGTTGGCAAGGGAGAGAGAGGTGCAGTGAAAGGTGAAAGCTTTATCTTTGGGGGCATCGTGTCACTTAAATGCTTTTATTATTTATTATTTGGTTTGTGAGTGTGTGTATAATATTTAGTGGAGTATGTTTTTATAAAAAATGAGCATTTTTAATAAATAAAAAATGTGTTGAAATGTGGAGTGATGTGAGATGGTTGAGAGTGAAAATTAAAATGGTGGTGAAGGAGAGAGAAAGCTGATGCGACGCAATATGAAATGTGAAGTTGTGCGAGTGTTGGGTAGGGATGGCACACGTGGGTAATGGGCACGGGTACATCTAACCCGTCACCCGCCCATGTAGTTTTTTCCTCACCCGTCACCCGCCAATGGGTATATATTTCTACCCATGCCCATGCCCGCGAGTATTTATTGCCCATGGGTTAATGTAATGCAACAAAACTACAAACCGTGATATGAAAACTAACTATGAAATTGCATAACAAGACACCAATCAATTTGCCAAATACCAAGTTCATAAAATACTTAAACACATGTCTAAAAGAAACAATAACATCATTACACCAGATCACATTCATATTTGTTCATTAAAGACATAAAGTAAAATAGTTTAAAACATCTTTAGCAAAACAAAAAATTTGAGTCACTTGGTGTGACAACTGGCAATTAGGGAGCCCATTTTAGGTAACCGCATTACGCTAAGTTAAACCGAGTAATTGCCTTTAGAACTATTTCGAGTAACCATGACTTGTTTTGATATCGTTTATTGGTTTTTATTGTTTATTTTATTATCGTATGAGTCGTCATATGAGTTTTAGCCTTTTTCATTAAGCACTATGTGATCCGGCAAAATAAAATCCTATAACAAGAAATAACGTAACTTTTAAACCGTAACACGAAACTTGACAAATAAATAATCAAAACTCGTAGAAAAAACGTAAATAAAAGCGATGAAAAGTCGAAGGAACGTCGTGGGACACTCGTAGGACAATATATGAGCTCGGGAGCGGGTAAACGAGTTAGTTTTACAAAAATTACGGGTTCCCCCCCCCCGAAAAGCCTTAGGCCGGCACCCCCTCCTCCCACTTTAATTTTTTTTTAGGTCCCTAGTCCCAAATATATATACCCTAACCCACCTCATTTACCCATTTTCTTTCTCTCACTGAAAACACACACTCTCTACTTTCTCTCACTACTCTCTCTCTACTCACCAACAAAACCCTAACCCTAATATAACACCACCACCGCCACCCCTATTCCAGCCAGATTCCGGCCAAAATCCGGCGAGTGGCATCTCACCTCCACCACCATTAGATAGATATTTCTTTCCTCTTTCCATCCATATATGGCACGCGCCTAGAAGCCTTCGTTAACACCCTCAAATCTTGCAAAAACTATTCGAAATTATAGGGTTTCGTGGTAACTTTGTAGATCAGGTTTGGAAAAGGTAAAAGGAACATGGTTATGGCTCGTTTGAGCTATGGTGAGTCACGTCTGAGCCCTATATGGCTCGTATGTGGGCAACCATGGTGGGTTTTGATGAATATGGGTCTAAAGCAATTTATAACTAATTAAACATGTAAACTAGTGTTATGGTATCGTGTGTTGTGTCATTTTATTGTGTTTTTGCATTTTTATCATTGTTTCATGTTCTTGGTCTAGATTAGTTGATGGGTTTGATGATTGGATGTTGTTTGGATGATTTTTGGTTGTGTTTGGTTATTGGAGAAGCCATTTGGGGAGTGTTTGGATGGAGTTGGTAAGTGGAACGAGCCACTAGGGCCTCGTGTGGGGTCTTGGTGTGGCGTACGTAACCCATGAGGACCAAGGGTCCGGGTCGGGTCGTTGTGGTAACTTGTTGGTAGTTGTTGTTGGTGTTTGGATGAGACGCGTGGAGCCGAAAAGCTTCTAGAGCTTGTTTGGTTCATGTGGTCTTAACCGGGACCGTGTCAAGACCATTAGGGTCGTGACATTGGTTACGGGTATATATGGTAGTTTGTTTGGATGGCGAGATTGATATGGGTTGATTTGATATATTGTGATTATTTACTTAGACTTATATTATAAACTGTCAACTTTGAGCAACGTCAGTGTTACTTTGACTTTTTAGTCATAGTTGACCCCGACAACGCCGTAACATGGACTTTAGTATATATTGGACTATAGAATGTATAAAAGCCGAGAAGTCATGACTCGTGCTTGTGGACTCGAAACGAATAACGATTTAAAACTTATATTGAAATTGACCTAATATATATATATATATATATATATATATATATATATATATATATATATATATATATATATATATATATATATATATATATATAAAACATGTTAATAAGACTAAGAAACATAAATAATAAATGGTTTTTATACTAAAACCTTCGATAACAAGACTTGTCTTGTTATTCGTTATTTTAAAAGAAAACTAACGACTAAAAACGGAAAGGTTTTCTAATTAATGAGTATTTAATGTTTCGAGTGCACGTTTATCGATATGTGCCATTTATGAGCACTTAATGCCATTTTCGAGCATTTAATACTATTTACGTCTTGCGCATGGGTTACGGGTGACCTAACATTAATAGCGTCAATCCACGTGGATAGCGGACTTATTAGGTTGACGAATCTAACAAGAGCCCGTTAGACACGTAGGATAATGTCATTAATGGGTGAATTATCCTTATGACTCGTTAGGATGCGACCGGTTTATGGAATAATAAGCAACACGAATAAATGATTGAGTTTATCGAGTTGACGAATTCGATAAGGTCTAACTATTTATTCCGAAACTTATTGGACTATGGAGCTTATCGCTTAGATGTCTCATTGTATTGCATTGAGTCGTATTGTGGTTATTTGAGTGCATTCATGATGTCTTGTTGAGTCGATACACACACACGACGATACCAAACGCTAGGACTAAACGGTGAAACAAGATAATTTTTGAGATAAAGAAAAGGAATACATTGGGGTAGATAACGTTGAATTTGGAATTATATATTAAGAATTGGTTTATATCAATAGGTTGTGCCGAGTCAGTAGTTGCTGAGTTGTGTTAGTTGTTATCTTCGTTGTTAGTGTTTGTTTGTGCGTTGCTTGCTTGAGGTGAGTTTCATAGCCCCACTTTTATCTTTGTTTTAACTAAATTGAGGTGAGAAATCATGCTACTCTTTTGGACCTTTTAAACTCTTTGATTTGCTTATGTGTTGACTGTTTAGATAGATATGTGGTAGTTGTTGCCTTAGTCTAGGGTAGCAATCATGTTGCTATGACACTTGCCTAGCTAAGTATAGACTTCTACCTCGACCTAGTCCATGGTAGCATTTGGCTACGACTGCGCTGGTTAGAGTCGCTTAGGGCCCTACTATGACGTCGATTGTGTTATTGATGGTGGTATTGGTTTGAGAATGATGTGTTTTGTGTATATATCTTAGTCTCGCATAGCAAATAAACTCCTACAGTCCACTATTGAATTTGAACTTAAACTATGAACTCACCAAATAGTAATGGCCTTCTAGCATGTTTTTCTCAGGTATCTAAGTGATGTTTGGAATGCTTGTTCTGTGGAAGCTTGGAAATGAGGCATGGTTGAAGGATCATATTTAAACTCTGATAATATTATGCGAACCTATTTTATAAACCATGTTGGGCCTTACATTTAACTATTTTGGGATGATTGTATTTGGATAATTAAATTTGGGATTGGTTTTTGAACTATAATATGATTATCTTGGTTGCTATACTTGTGTGATATATCAATCCAGTAACGCCCCGAAAACTTGTTTAAGTCTTCCGCTGTACCGAGATTTGGGGGTGTTACTGATTGGTATCAAAGCCAAGGTTATAGAGAACTAGGTATTTAATAAGACCTAAACTATAACCACTTTTTAGAAAAATTGATCCTCGACCGATGCATGCCAGCCTGCCAAGCCGAAGCTTCTTACTTTGAGTATGATATGAATTGCGATTTGATTGTTGAGATATGATGAATTGTGAATTGATTATTTGAGATGTTATGTTTTAGGATATGATTATTGATTTTGGAAGATTATGAGCTGGATTATATGATTGATGTGACTTGAGATTATATGATGCGTGGATTATGTGATAGAATGGAACTTATGCATTTTGATTAAATGCATATTTTGTGTAATGCGGTACCTATATTTTAAAGCTTTCATTATGTGATATATGTTTTGGTTGAGTTGATGCTCTTATTAGAACTAGTCGTTTTCGAACACTTATACCTACCCTATGCCTTTGTCACAGACCATGCCTTCACTAGCTTATGATGTGTCTGAGGATGTCCTTGCTGCTACTACTTCCCTAGCACGGACTTTGATGACTGTCGCGCAGATTGATCCCTATGTGATTACTCGACATTCTAGTTTTACTTCATCATCATCTGATCGCCCTAGCTCATCTAGGCAACTCACATTGCATCAGGCCTTAGCACGAGCCCAGACTCCTAGACTTACTCGTAGTACTGCTTGTATGTTTGTACGACCACCATCATCACCTATTCACCTGTCAGCTCACTCTCTCCTGTCATCACCACCAGCATCACCATGTCCTAGAAGACCTAGATCCCCTACTGTACCACCTTAGGATTCACCTTCACAGAGACGTCGACTCATGGACTTCCCCTCTTTAGATAAGGATGAGGAGGAGTATGTAGAGGAGGATGTAGATCCTCGGGAGGAGGATGATGAGGATATCCCGGATGGGGTACTCCACCATTGCGAGTCCCGCGCATTCGGACATTCTCTAGGACCGGGCTCTCCCACCTTTGCACAGAGCACCTGGTTCTCTTAAGCGCCTTTTGACTTTGGCTCACCTCCTCACCCACCTGAGATAGGTAGCCTGCTAGGTTCAGAGATTACTTCAGAGCCCAAGGAGTATGGGGATACGGGTCTGATTTGGGAGAGGATTACATCTCAGGATGTTAGGCTTAGTCAGTTGACAGATCGACTAGTTGGAGTATCGAGGGCTAGTGCAGAGGATTTGAGAGAAGATATGGGTTCTGTAGTCAGGAGGACTACGATTCTGAGAGAGAGCATGTCGGAGCTCCATGAGCAGGTAGGGGACCTGCTGAGAGGGTTCGCGACAGCCCGAGAGGCAGACCGAGCGCTATGGCGCAAGGTATGCGAGTTAGAGAGGGAGGTTGTGAATCTGAGGAAAGATCGCTACTCTCAGCGTCTTGAGGTCTTGTCACTTTGGAGAGTGATGGACGATGTTTGGAGATTAGTTAGGAGTGTTCGTGATCGTGGTTAGATTGTGTTAGATTCATAGCATTGTACCATCTTGAAACTGATTAGTCTCTAGTTTGGGATGTAGATTTATCCTAGTTATCTTGTTAGTATCGTTGTTAGGATCGTTTTTGATTACTCTGCATCCTTTCATGTATTCCACTTCGAAACCTATGAGTTATGGTTATTAGAAAGTGCATCCTTTATGTTGGGAATTATGTGAAACAGTGATTCTGCTGATCGAGAAACAATGGATTCTCATGAAGAAGAGTTTCTGCTGAAGTACTATAAACATACAAAAGTAGGAACTATCTTTGAAGTTATTCTCTTGAAATCTTGAAGGTCGTGGATTCTTTGAAATCTTGAAGCCGTGGATTCTATTTGAAATCTTTGAAGCCGTGGATTCTATTTGAAATCTTGAAGCCGTGGAATCCACGGCGATGAAAGTACAAGCATGCGGACCCTATCTACTTGTGATGTGATCCATCAAAGTCAATAAAGGGAATAGTGTTCCTTGTCAAATAAAACTAATGATCCTCATGGATCTTTACACCTCTCTATAGAGGTTTTTCTTGAATGTTTTTCTTGAAAAGTTATATTAATACATAAGACCTAAGTTCCTTTTATAGACAAGGAACACTATTCCCTTTATTGGGAAAAGTACAAGCATGCCACTAAAGTACAAGCATGCAACTAAATAATAAATATAAAACCCATACGCATGCCCATTGCTATCCTTGGGCGATCCACTAAAGCTAACCTCAAGGCGTTACAATAATAAAGATGGGCTAACATATAAATAATAAAACTCATGCACGCCCCACACTGCATTTGCGGCCAGTGAAACAAGGCTTCACCACTTCAAGATTCCACGGCTTCAAGATGCTTGTAGAATCCACGGCTCAAGATTTTGGCGAGAATCCATGACTTGATGCTTGAATAGAATCCATACCAAGATGCTTGAGAGAATAACTTCACATAGTTCCTACTTTTGTATGTTTATAGTACTTGTGAAACTCTTCTTCAAGAATGCATTGTTTCTCGATCGTGAATCAACATTTCATGAATTCCCAACACTTTAGTTTTGATTCGGTCTCTAGTTATTTCGTTATGATGTAGTATTATCCTTGTTAGCTTGATTGTGTACTCGTGCGGTATTCGATAATCCTTAGAACCCAACTCAATCTTATAGAGCGTGAATTTTGAATTTATGAAACTGTTGTTTTAACCTTCAGATCAATGGCACCAAGACGAAACCTGCCTAGGACCAACTGAGCAGCTCCTGCTGTTGTGGTTAATCCTGTCCGTCGAGGTCGTCGTCCGACCCCAACCATTCTACCTGTTGAGAACCAGAACACTGATAACCTCGTTGTTGGGAACCCGAATGTTAAGACCGTGCTGAGAATGGTCCTGTTCCACCGAACCCTCCGCCTTTGAATCAAGCCCACATCGACCAGCTCGTGACACAACTTGTAGCTGAATTGCTAGCTGAGTCTAACCACTCTAACACCTCTGGTGGAACCCCACCGCTTAATCGAGCTCGAGGTTGTACCTACAAAGAGTTCCGATTCTGTGGTCCCATCAAGTTCAGAGGAACCGAGGGAGTGGTTTACCTAACAACGTTGATGGAGAAAACTGAGTCTCTGTTTACCGTTAGTAACTGTGATGAGGATTCTAAGGTTAAGTATGCAACGTTCACCCTGAAGGATGAAGCGTTGACTTGGTGGAACAACTATCACAGATCAGTAGGAAGTGATATAGCCTATAGCATGACTTGGACCTAGTTTAAGGATCTTCTGATCAAGACTTACTGTCCTAGGAATGAAGTTAAGAAGTTAGAGGTTGAGTTCTGGAACCATAAGGTTAAGGGTAACGACATGACAACTTACAACCGCTGCTTCCCGAGTTGTCGCCGCTTTGCCCGTAAATGGTTCATACTGAAGCCTTAATATTGAGAGGTATCTTGATGGATTACCTCTAGCTACTAGGAATGATGTCATCGCTGCGAAGCCGGCTAATTTGCATGAGGCAGTTACCATGGCTCAGCATTTGATGTACTCTTTTGTGTTAGAAGGAGGAGACAATGGTAAGAGTGATAAGAGTGATAAGAGAAAGAGGAATAAGACTGTTAAGGGAAGTGGCAACTGTTAAATCACAAGATCCGAACTCAACTAGAGTCTATAATAACAATGATTGATCGAATGCACAGCGGAATAATAAGAACACAATCAAAGTTACCAACAAGGTTTTTCAAATAAAACTAATGATCCTCTATGGATCTTTACACCCTCTCTATAGAGGTTTTTCTTGAATGTTTTTCTTGAAAAAGTTATATTAATACATAAGACCTAAGTTCCTTTTATAGACAAGGAACACTATTCCCTTTATTGGGAAAAGTACAAGCATGCCACTAAAGTACAAGCATGCAACTAAATAATAAATATAAAACCCATACGCATGCCCATTGCTATCCTTGGGCGATCCACTAAAGCTAACCTCAGGGCAAGTACAATAATAAAGATGGGCTAACATATAAATAATAAAACTCATGCACGCCTACACAAACAAGACGACTTGGTGAAACAAGGCTTCACCACTCAACAGATTCCACGGCGGATGCTTGATAGAATCCACGGCGATTTCAAATAGAATCCACGCTCAAGATGCCAAATAGAATCCACGGCAAGATTTCAAGAGAATAACTTCAATAGTTCATACTTTTGTATGTTTATAGTACTTGACAGAAACTCTTCTTGCCAGAATCCATTGTTTCTCGATCGCAGAATCAACATTTTCACGAATTCCCAACAATCCTCCCCTAAACTGGAATTTAAATGAGACTGATTGTAGAATCCAAGAGGATTGTATCATTTAAGTTCCAGTTTCCAGATCTTTAAAAAGTTCAGAACTAGAGGATTGTACCAACAAATGACAAAAATTTCCCAACAATCCTTCCCAACAATCTTTAACACTGCAGAACTTGAGGATTGTTCTCGAACATCAGTAGCAAAGAACCAAACACAATGTCATCTCTATGATGACCAAACTTTGAAACGCCAGGTCTTTGCAGCAACAAATGACATAAGGTACATCAATACATATCAATTTCATACTATTCTCATCACATCCAGGTATGTTAACTCCTGTGAGAGGTGAATCATTGAAAATGATGGATTTGATGTCTCTTTACCAATAGCCATTACTACTGGAGTAGCCAAGTGTTTAAGTTCGAAAACTATGGTACATTGATAACCATCGATTTATTAGCAAATCGAAACTATATAAACGGTTTGACTTGTCTTTACCCATGGCCGTTTGCTCGGGACTAGCCAACTCTTTGATGGAATGATGTCATCATCATGGTGAGTTGATTACCATTTATGGATTTCATGACCTTTACCACAAGCCATAATCTTGTGGGCTAGCCAACTCTTGTGTCGAAAAGACATGGTGAGATGAAAACCATGAGTGGTGTAGTAATGAACCAACACCAAAACCTCGCAATCTAGAATTAGGAGAAACCGAACACATACATGTTAGAGTGTTTTTTTTTTTTTTTTTTTTTTTTTTTTTTTTAACTAAGAAGAAATAGAAATAACCAAAACATGTACAAGATACCATCAAGCGTGAGAAACCAAAGGCAGGTTGTAGTGTCGTGAAACACTAAGCCTCCCTAAGGCGTATAAGGATCCAACAATTTGCAACAATGGATAGAAAACAAAAAGAAACAACAATAAGCCTCCCCTTAGGCTTATTCCTCCCCTCAATCAATGCACCTGACAAAGAGTATTGTTCTTGGGTACCCAGAATGAACCTTTCCTTTGAGTTTTCCAAGAATAACATGTTGAGGGCTTAACAACAGTTGCCACACTAACTCCACCATGTGCCTTGGTCATTTGAGATACATAAGGTGTATATGACTTAAAATAAGAACTTTTAGGTCTATAGGGCATAAGTCTATCCTTCTCGCTCCACCAACCAAGAGTCATCGGTGAAGAATATCCTCCACCGGAGGAACCGGAAAAGGCCTATGAAGCTGTCGTGACAGATGCATACACCTTTGGTTTACCAAGGCTGGTTTACCCGCTCATGCATGTGCGACTTTGGGAACAAATAGAGAATACTAGCAACATCGGTCCATGTGGGTCTAGAAGTCTTATGGCGGAGGAAACACCCATCTTTTTCTCATGATAATCACAGTCTTTAATAAGATGGAGTTTACTACCACACACAAAACAAGATTTCTTCTTAAAAGGCTTATTCTTAACACAACTTTGTTTATTACATTTAAACTTATCAGGAACAAAACTAGAAGCAAGATTGTGTTTAACAGAATAAGCAGTTGGATCTGTTTTGGGCTCATCATCAGCTACTATGGACTTGGGTGTGGTCATGGGTGTGTGCTTAGGTGAGTCAGACTTCACACTTGAATCACATGAGGCATAGTCAGTGGACTTTAGGTCTGATGACTTGTCACTTGTAGAACAAGAGACAGAGTCATTAGTTTTGCTATTAAGGTCTAGCAAGTCACTTGACTTTTTGCCATATAAATGGTGTGATCCATCACAGTCAACAGTAATTGACAGGTCAATGGGCATGAATTCACCTCTAATAGGTCCAGGGACAGCATGCAAATCACCTTCTTTTACAAAATTTGCTAAACCTGCTGGTGTAGATTTACGAGTATCATTCCTAGCTTCTAAGCCAACATACTTCTTAAAACCTAAAGCGACGGTGAGTTAGGAGATTGACCGCTATAGATGAAGTGGCTAAATTATCACCTAACATTAACCATTCTTTATGTCTAGCTACTTCTCATCTAGTTTCACTTTTAGCACATGGTTTTCGAAACTACATCGACTTTTTCTTTCTCAAGACGCTTTTAAATCTATTTTAGCAAATTCTAGATCACTTTCTAGCACCCTAATCTTTTCCTCATAAGCCACTTGATTCTTTTGAAACCACACCTTTTGTCTTTCTAAGGTTTTAATGCTAGTTTATGAGCTTCATTATCAACATAGCATTCATTGTACTTTGGTTTCCAAGATATCATAGGCTTCCTTAAGTTCATTATATCTCTCTTTACAACTATAATCACAAGTATGTACCTGAGAGATGCCCATGAAAGCAATTGGAAGACCGGCATATCCTTCAGCAAAACCTTTATAATAATCTTCTTTGTTCATCATCTTGAAATCTGCCTTAAAAACAACTACCAATTGCACATGCAAATATTCCCACGTGATCACACAGTTCTAATGACCAATCACAAGTGATAGAATCCCACGTTAACCAATGTGTGATACGATCAAATGTAACAATTTGATGCAATAGTCAAGCACAACTATATAATCCTATCATTATCAAGATCTGCCATTCTCACGTAAACCTTGGTGGAATCAATATGTGCTTCAAAGAAGAATACACAATGCGAATGCGAAAACAAACTCGGATCATGCCCGAGCCCCACAATAAATTATATTTAGCCAATCAACCAAGATACGACCGATCAACTGTAGGAACTCCAAAACAACTAGAAGAAAACTAATGATCCTCTATGGATCTTTACACCCTCTCTATAGAGGTTTTTCTTGAATGTTTTTCTTGAAAAAGTTATATTAATACATAAGACCTAAGTTCCTTTTATAGACAAGGAACACTATTCCCTTTATTGGGAAAAGTACAAGCATGCCACTAAAGTACAAGCATGCAACTAAATAATAAATATAAAACCCATACGCATGCCCATTGCTATCCTTGGGCGACCCACTAAAGCTAACCTCGGGCGACAATAATAAAGATGGGCTAACATATAAATAATAAAACTCATGCACGCCTACACAACAAGCGGCCAGTAGAAACAAGGCTTCACCACTTCATTTCCACGGCGGTGCCATCAAATTGTTAGAATCCACGGCTTCAAGCCCGGCGAGAATCCACGGCTTGATTTCAATGAGAATCCACGGCTTGATGACTTGAAGAGAATAACTTCAAATAGTTCCTACTTTTGTATGTTTATAGTACTTGAGAAACTTCTTCTTGAGAATCCATTGTTTCTCGATCGTGGAATCATCATTTCACGAAATTCCCAACAAGAACAAACGGCAAGAGACCGCGGGATGTATGCTATAGGTAATGGAGAAGAAGGGTTATGAAGGTAGCAAACCTCTGTGTAATCGTTGCAATCGACACCACCATGGACCGTGCTTAATAGTGTGTAGGAACTGCTCTAAGGTAGGACACATGGCCAAGGACTGTAGGTCCCGTCCCCTTGTTGTGGCCCAAACTGCGCAAGGAGCGGACTGGAAGGCCACTGTCACCTATTTTGGATGTGGAAAGAAAGGGCACTACAAGAATGAGTGCCGAGAGCAGTGGGTGAGAGGAAACCTCGGTAATGGAGGAGGATTTGTTAATCAAAGTGTGGGAAGTAATGGGCATAACCCTGTGAAGCGAGAGGTTGAAGGGAACCATGGAAATCAGGGTGCTAGGAATCAACAGAGAGACATGGGAACAACGCGAGTGTATGCCATTGGGAAGGAAGCTAGTGAGGACCCGAACGTAGTTACGGGTACGTTCCTTCTCAATAACCGCTATGCTTCCATACTGTTTGATACTGGTGCCGATATGAGTTTCGTATCCACCACCTTTATGCCATTACTAGGAATTTCTCCAACACCTTTAGGGTTAAGTTATGATGTGGAGTTAGCTAGTGGAAATAGGGAAAGGATAGACACTGTAGTCCGAAGTTGCACACTAAGTTTCCTAGACCACCCCGTTTAGCATAGACCTTTTTCCAGTTACCTTAGGAAGTTTTGACGTCATCATCGGAATGGATTGGTTGTCAAATAACGGTGCACACATCATCTGCGATGAGAAGATAGTGCGTGTACCGTGTGGCGGAAAAGTTCTGAGCATACAAGGAGATCAGAGCGACTGTGGAGGTCCCTCCCGGTTGAGCATCATCTCTTGCATTAAGGCTCAGAAGTACATCGATAGAGGAGGTTGTCTTTTCTTGGCTCGAATTTATGAAAAGAAAAGCGAAAAGAAGAGCGAAGGACACCTCAAGGATGTACCCGCGTTAGAGAGTTTCGGATGTGTTTCCGACGATCTACTGTGGATTCCACCGTCCGACAAGTGGAATTCCAAATTGAGTTGATACCGATCTCGCACTTGTAGCCCGGCACCCTATCGACTTGCTCCAAGAGAATTGGAGGAACCGCTCTAAGCGAGTTAGCGAGTTGTCGAGAAAGGATTCATTCGACCAATTTCGCCACCGTTGGGAGCACCGGTGTTGTTTGTGAAGAAGAAGGATGGATGGTTTCAGATGTGCATCGACTGTAGGGAATTGAATAAGTTGACGGTGAAGACCCGGTATCCACTACCCAGAATAGATGACCTATTTGACCAACTCCGAGGAGCTAGTGTCTTTTCCAAGATGGACTTGCGGTCTGGATATCACCAGCTTAGAGTTCGAGAGGAAGAGATCCCTAAGACAGCATTTAGGACTCGTTATGGGCACTATGAATTCCAAGTAATGTCGTTTGGGTTGACCAACGCGCCAGCGGTATTCATGGATCTCATGAACCAAGTGTGTAAACCATACCTGGATAAGTTTGTGATAGTATTCATAGACGACATCTTGATATACTCCAAGAATAGAGGGGAGCACAAAGAGCATTTGAGGCTCATTTTAGAGTTGTTGAGGCAAGGGAAGCTGTATGCCAAATTCTCTAAGTGTGAATTTTGGATTCCGACCGTGAAATTATTAGGTCACGTGATAGATAGTCGAGGAGTTCATGTTGACCCGGCCAAGATTGAGGCCATTAAGGAATGGACCGCCCCAGGAACCCATCGAAGTCCGCCGCTTCTAGGTTTAGCGAGCTATTATCGGAGGTTCATTGAGGATTCTCCAAAATAGCTAAGTCGACCAAACCCGATGCGAAGGACGTTAAGTATGAATGGGAGAAAGGAAGAAGAAGCATTCCAACTTCAAGGAGAAGTTGTGTAGTCGCCCATCCTAGCTTTGCACGAGGAAGCGAAGATTTTGTCGTGTCTGCGACCCTTCGCATAAAGGCTTAGGTGCTGTTTTGATGCAACGGGAGAAGGTGATAACTTATGCCTCCCGACAACTTAAGAAGCATGAGAAAAACTACACCACCCATGACCTGGAGTTAGGTGTTGTAGTGTTTGCCCTTAGGATTTGGAGACATTATCTGTATGGAACTAAGTGTGTAGTGTTTACCGACCATAAAAGCCTGAAGCATATCTTAGACCAGAAGGAGCTGAATATGAGACAACGTCGTTGGTTAGAGTTACTCAGTGATTATGACTATGAGATTCGTTATCACCCTGGTAAAGCCAATGTCGTGGCAGATGCACTCAGCCGTAAGAAGAACATTCCACCTTTACTCGTTCGATCCCTAGGAATGACCATTAGTTCGCCTCTACCGTCTCAAATCTTAGCCGCCCAAGCTGCGGCGTTGACGGAAGAGAATCGTCCATTTGAGAACCTGCATGGAATGGTAGAAAGTGAAAACGGCTTCTTGAAGCGTTCCGACGGAGCCTTATGCTTCGGAGACAGGAGCTGGATACCATTTCATGGCTGAATCCGTGAGTGGATTATGCACGAGTCGCATAAATCAAAATACTCTATTCATCCCGGAGCCGATAAGATGTATCATGACTTGAAGAAACTCTATTGTTGACCAAACATGAAAGCTGACATAGCTCTGTATGTTAGTAAGTGCTTGACTTGTTCTAAGGTGAAAGCCGAACACCAGAAACCCTCAGGACTTTTAGTTCAACCCGAACTCCCTGTATGGAAATGGGAGCGAATCACCATGGACTTCATCACCAAATTACCGAGAACAGTTAGCGGCAATGGCGCTATCTGAGTAATCATGGATCGTTTGACTAAGTATGCTAACTTCTTGGCCATTAGCGAGGTCGATAGTCTCGACAAGCTCGCTCGGCTGTATATCAAGGAGATAGTATATCAAGGAGATAGTATCGCGTCATGGAGTACAGATATCTATCATTTCCGACCGAGATAGCCATTTTAGATCCCACTTCTGGAAGTCCTTACAGTCAGCATTAGGAAAAAAATTGGATATGAGTACTGCTTATCATCCTCAAACCGACGGTCAGAGTGAAAGGACCATTCAGACCTTAGAAGATATGCTTCGTGCATGTGTCATCGATTTCGGCAAAGGCTGGGAGAGATACCTACCTTTGGCCGAATTCTCCTACAACAATAGTCATCATTCTAGCATTAAGGTCGCACCATTTGAGGCATTGTATGGCCGAAAATGTCGTTCTCCAGTTTGTTGGGCGGAATTTGGCGAGAGTCAACTTACCGGTCCCGAACTCGTTCTAGAAACCACTAAGAAGATAGTTCAGATTCGTAATCGTTTGCAAACCGCTCGTGATAGGCAAAAGGGTTACGCCGATAGGAGACGAAAACCCTTAGAGTTTCAGGTAGGAGATTGTGTTATGTTGAAGGTTTCTCCTGGGAAAGGAGTGGTATGTTTCGGCAAGCGTGGAAAACTCAATCCCCGATACATTGGTCCCTTTCCAATCCTGGAAAGAATCGGACCAGTAGCTTACCGTCTTGAGCTACCATCGAAATTGAGCAGTGTACACGATGTCTTCCATGTTAGTAATCTTAAGAAGTGTCTTTCTGAGGAAAACTTAGTTGTACCTATGAGAGATATCCGTATTAATGAGAAATTGAATTTCGTTGAGGAACCGATTGAGATCATGGATCGTGAGGTTAAACTGCTGAAGCATAGCTGTATTCCGATTATCAAAGTTCGTTGAAACTCTCATCATAGACCAGAGTTCACTTGGGAACGTGAGGACGTATTCCGTAGGAAGTACCCTAAACTCTTTGTAACATCAAGCAACTCGGAGTGAAACCCGGGACGGGTTTCTTCTGAGGCTGGGAGGCTGTGACAACTGGCAATTAGGGAGCCCATTTTAGGTAACCGCATAACGCTAAGTTAAACCGAGTAATTGCCTTTAGAACTATTTCGATTAACCATGACTTGTTTTGATATCGTTTATCGGTTTTTGTAGTTTATTTTATTATCGTATGAGTCGTCGTATGAGTTTTAGCCTTTTTCGTTAAGCACTATGTGATTCGGCACAATAAAATCCTATAACGAGAAATAACGTAACTTTTAAACCGTAACACGAAACTTGACAAATAAATAATCAAAACTCGTGGAAAAACGTAAATAAAAGCGATAGAAAGTCGGACATGTTAAACAAGCAAGCATACACACATTCAATGGAAGACATAATGAAATTAATAAAGTAAAACACTTATCTTGAAGTGTAAAATAGGGTTTGGGACCCTAAGATCATCAAGTCGGACTACAAACGTTTAGGGTTTTACTCCACAAGTCTACCTCTCAAATACCGAAAATTTGATTTTTATATATAATTTACACTTATGGCGTCATATATAGGAGGGACGCCACGGATCGCCGTCATTAGGGTTTCGTCTTGGCGAGTTATCGTTGGGACGACGTCACCTTGTAGTTTTGACGCCGTCGAACCCAGCAAGGACGTCGTCGATTCGGATCTGGACCATGTGAGATGAAAAGTCTTAGTGACGCCCTTCCTCTTCAAAGCATGACGCCTTCAGGTGTATTTTAGCAAAAAGTCTACTGACTCGTCATGTGTATTTTAATTAAATCCGTAGAGAGGGACGACGTCTCCCTTTAGTTGGGACGCCGTCAGCTTCAGTTTCAGCAGCTTGAATGTCTTCGATCTTGACTTAGCCATTTTCTTCATATATTCACTCCATTTCGTCCAAATAAGCATCATTCCAACATTTTGCTTCCAAGAGACCTAAAAAGTGAAAAGGAACGAAATTAAGCAGTAACGGATATAAAGGTGGTCAATTTAGGGCTTAAATAACCCCTTAAACGGTGAAACAAGATATTTTTGGAGATAAAGAAAAGGAATACATTAGGGTAGATAACGTTGAATTTGGAATAATATACTAAGAATTGGTTTATATTAATAGGTTGTGCCGAGTCAGTAGTTGCTGAGATGTGTTAGCTGTTATCTTCGTTGCTAGTGTTTGTTTGTGCTTTGCTTGCATGAGGTGAGTTTCATAGCCCCACTTTTATCTCTGTTTTAACTAAATTGGGGTGAGAAATCATGTTACTCTTTTGGACGTTTTAAACTCTTTGATTTGCTTATGTGTTGACTGTTTAGATAGATATGTGGTAGATGTTGCCTTAGTCTAGGGTAGCAATCATGTTGCTATGACACTTGCCTAGCTAAGTATATACTTCTACCTCGACCTAGTCCAGGGTAGCATTTGGCTACGACTGCGCTGGTTAGAGTCGCTTAGGGCCCTACTATGACGTCGATTATGTTATTGATGGTGTTATTGATTATGGTATTGGTATGAGAATGATGTGTTTTGTGTATCTATCTTAGTTTCGCATAGCAAATAAACTCTTACATGTCCACTATTGAATTTGAACTTAAATCTATGAACTCACCAGCGTTAGCTGACCTTTTAGCATGTTTTTCTCGGGTATCTAAGTGATGTTTGGAATGCTTGTTCTGTGGAAGCTTGGCAATGAGGCATGGTTGAAGGATCATATTTAAACTCTGATAATATTATGCGGACCTATTTTATAAACCATGTTGGGCCTTACATTTAACTATTTTGGGATGATTGTATTTGGATAATTAAATTTGGGATTGGTTTTTGAGCTATAATATGATTATCTTGGTTGCTATACTTGTGTGATATATCAATCCAGTAACGCCCCGAAAACTTGTTTAAGTCTTCCGTTGTACCGAGATTTGGGGGTGTTACACTTGGCGTTCTTAGAGCATTGGGTGTGGAGAAATCATCGCTCGCCGTCGTCCTACCTGGCAGCCCGCCGTGGCTCGCCGCCACACCGACCCCCCTCGCCGTGGCTCGCCGTCGACAGCCTCTTTGTGGTGACGACGAACCAAATATCTGACAAGGTGTGGGCCCAAGTGTGAGTTTATTCATTTTAGTGTATGTTTGTAATTGTTGTGCGTGTTTGTATTGTGTGTAAAGGGAGAAAGAAGAAGACGTTTTTTTTAGTGGATAATAAAAGTTGTGGTGAATAAAAGTAATGTGGTGAGGTTCGGAAAACAGGTAACGTTTTACATTTTTTTTTAACTTCTTTTTAAATATATTGTTTTGTATTTTTATTTTAATAAATAAATTTAGTTTATATGAAAATTTGAAAAAGAAAAAAATAAAGTGGTAATGGTGGCCCCAAATGAAGAGGTTGCGGTTTGTTATGAGGGGAGGGGGTTTGTTGTGGTTAGTTGTGGAGGTTTGTTATGCTGATGTGGCGCTGAGGTGGCGGTGATGAAGAGCCATGATATACATACCACACCCAATGCTCTTACTATCCTACTTCTTCAAAAACTTTGTCATTGTGTCAAATCAACAACCTCCTCAATAATGTCTTATTATCAAATAGGGGGTGATACTCACATCATTTTTTTTATGCATGCACCACAATGTTTTCATTACAGTATTAAATGTATACTTGCAAGGGGGAATTATGGCAATACACCTTTTGCTCAAGGTGGCAACACTTTCTAGGAAAAATGTTGGCGTATATATACGAAAAATAAATGAATCAAAAAGGATGTCAAAGTATATATACGAAAAAAAGGATATATTACCCCATTTCTTTCTCGAGCAAGAACCTGAAATAAAGAATACAAAATATTAAAGACGTATATTATTATCAGTAGTCGTGTGATTATTGATGGGTCTATGAGGAGAATATAAAGTATAAATAACCTGAATAATTGCCTCGAGTTTGAACAAACGCTTATTTAACTTTGTAATAACACCATCCTGTATTATGTTGATCTCTATTATACTGCTCTCACTCCTGCGTATAATAGGTAAATGTTTTATTTCATTCTTGCCACGTTTGCGTGTTGCAGCCATCTTCTTCAACCACTCGTCGTAAAGATGTGTGGTTTTCACTGGTGGAGTTCTAGGTATGTAATCATGGAAAAACGCCGTAAACTTTATATACCAATCAGATCTCCTCTCGGCTATTGTCGGTCTAAGTTCTTTAACAGGATTGGAATCCTTAAAAATGAAATAATAATATTGAAAATTTAATTTAGAATAAAAGATTGCATTAATAAGACAAATTTGATGAAGACTTTTACCTTTCCAAAAAGAAACTTATAATCAGATCTTTTGAAGGGTGTATTATTTGACCACGCTACTCCTCTTGGCATAATATCAGGAACTTTATTCCACCATAGAATGCTTCTTTCAAATGACCCCAAGATCCATATCTATACAATGTTTACGGATGTTGCAAGTTCAATAAAAAATAACATAAAATATTGATACATAAAATGACTCCAGTATATTGATACGAAAATATTAACCTTGAAAGCCCAAACAAACCGAAAGCGTATAGGTTGGAACAAACTTGTGGTCTTTGTTAATACCTTTAAAGAAATCCCACTTGTGTTTATCCGCAACATCCAAAAATCATACAAATGCCTCCAAATATGCTCCCCCCATGGAAAGGCATCACAATCATCTAGGTTTTCAACTAATCGCATGAGTATCATCAACTTCCTCGAACCAATAATCGCCCATGAAGATAACCTCCAAAGCTAACAATAGACAGAGCGTCGCATCTTCGTGCATATGATACCAAATGCCTCTTCATCCTCAATTAGACCAAGAATATCTAAGTTTGTAATTTTTGAACTCGAACGCTTTGGGAAAACCCTTGACCTAAAATTGAGGTGTCCGGACCTATATTTTCAAAACTTACTTTTCCAAAATGAAAATCGGTGATAAGCGAAAACTCGGACGACCAAAATGTAGGGACGATCTTCAATATAATATACAATCGGCATATCATAATGATTGTCATTCGGATAACATTGTTTTTGTAAAATATAATCTATCATATGTGCTTCGTGGTCAAAATAAGAAAGGTCCAACCATTTATCAAACAAGTTCCCAAACAACTTCCTTCGTTTTTATCCAACTTGGATTTTATTAAAGAAAAGTAGTTTGGTTTACTCGACGATGATTTTCGCCTCATATTCCTACAATAATAATAATAATAATAATAATAATAATAATAATAATAATAATAATAATAATAATAATAAATATTCAAAACATATTCTACTTAATTACATATAAGGGAGTAATAAAGTGCGTTCAATCATATTGTGGCGAGACATTGCCAATCATCCAAGCGTGCACATTATTTACAATTAATGCATATTGTACAATTTTGTAATAAATACATATATTACTTCATTCTTTAGTGCACTTATTGCAAAGGTACAACAACAAAGCAGCACATCTCCAAACACCAGATAAATTAAAAACCCCAACTCAATTAAAAACCTTGGCTAAGTTAAATAAACAAAATTGTTGCTACAAAACTACGATTAAACATGATTAATTTCAAATAAAATACAGAAAAAACAAAGATACGAACAATTTATATATATATCAATATACGAAAGTAAAAACCAATTTTAATGTAAAAATAGAAATACATACCCGAATACGAAACATTTTTTTGCAGGGTTTTGAGAAGATGGATAGATCTTGGCTTGTGGGAGTATTTTGTAATCTATGTGTTATTCTAATTCATCGAATAAGGTTAGGAATATCATCATATGAAAAGCTACCAGTAAAAAGAAATACGCTTAAGTAAAAAGTTCTAAAAGTAATCTAAAAGTATTTTAAAGTTCGTAAAAAAGTATAAAAGTACAAAAGTACAAATTTAAAAAGGCCTCAAAGTTATTCGCTAAGTCATTTCAAGACGTTGGGAATGGCTAAAGGAATAAAATAATAGTTTTAAAGTTTGACTTTTTCTAAACTAACAAAAGAGAATTTCGTCGAATCTTAAAAATTATTTGGATCTAGGTCGATTAAAACACTAGATCGAAAAGTAAATTTCAATGATTGAGTTTTGAAAAGTAGAAGCGACACTTGCATTCATGATCGGAAGAAAAATCGCAAGTCTCGAGGTTTAGTTACGGATACGCCAATTTTTTCCTGAAAGTGTGGTGGCACTCGAAGAAAAGTTTAGTGCCAAAATTGCCCCTACTTGCAACATCATAAATATTTTAATTAGTATAATTAATTTTAACATGGATTTATGGGTACACCCACGGGTATTTTGACGGATATACTCGTGTGTATTTTAAATAGGTGTCATGGATTTACCCGCGATTGGTATGCCTCACCCGTCACCGACTGATGAGTACAAATTTTCACCCATAACTCGCCCCTTAAGTGAAAATCGACGATTTTACCCGCCCATATGTGGGTAACAATAATACAAACGCCAAAATGGACAAGACAAGGAGATAATTGGATCGAGGACAGGTGAAAAGAACGTAACAATAATACAAACGCCAAAGTGGACCCCACACAGAAACAAGGCGGGAAGTAACAAAAACACACACACACTAGTTGTAATTATAGCCGGATGGCCGGTGTTTGTATGTAACTGTAAAAAATAAACAAAACCTCTCACAATCACGAGTTTATTTGTTTATTCATTCATAAACACAAACAATGGGATCGTGCCGGCCACACACTCTCAATAATTAACAGCTATGCATGTACTAGTATTTGTTATACTTTCTCTTTCTAGCTTATTAGGTCCTACAATCAGAACAACATTCATCATCAATGGCTTCTAGTAGTACCAAAACAATGAGTAGTAGTAGTAGTAGTAATAATAATAGTAATGCTAAAACGCCGCCTGCACCGTCTGTTAAAACTGGTGCACGCTCCAAAACGCCGGTTTCCAGACGCTCCGTTACGCCTAATTCTAGGTCGCATACTCGCCAAAATGACGATGATGCAGGTATTATGATTTTTTATATTAGTTGTGCTTGTACATTGATATTATAGGATCATGGAAATGAACATGTGTCATTGTTATTAATGTGTAGGAGTTTGGTTCATAGAAATTGTGATAATATAATTTTAGGCGATATTTGAAGTCCGTAGTTTGTTATAATACCACAACGTTGCCCTAAGGACAATATGTAGGGGCGGAGCCACAAAATTATGGTCAATGGTACAAACTTTTATAATTTTTAGAAACCACACACAAATCGGTCGTTAGGGGGCAAGTTACAAAAATAGCTAGATATTTTAAAACATTTACACTAAAAAAATTCCTCCCTCATGTCTCCGCCTCTGAATATGTTGAAGACAGTGTTGTCGATGTTCAGAATGACTCAGTGGCAGTGCGGAGGCATGTAGGAGGGTATCTTTAATTGTTTGTTGTAGATAAGGAACTATGTTGTTTTTGGCCCAACGGATAAATTACTTGTACTAGCCAATCTCTATATTTAAATGATCATCCATATAATTCTTATATAAACACGAATGCTAAACAATCCTCAACATTAAAGTTCTAAATGTCTTTAACAAAGTTTGGCCCCCATAAACAAATTCTGGCTACAACTGTTAAATTGGAATCATCAACTATAAATGCTAGATTAAGTTGAGTACGTAATCAATGTTTTATAATTTCTGGAAAGTAATGCCTAAAAGAGACCGTGATTTCTAATTATGTCTAATTATGTTCATTTTATTATAAGAGATGAATTCTATAAAAACTAAAAAGTGCCTTTGTTACATTTTCTCATGTTTATGCCTTGTAGATTAGAATTACGCCCCATTGGCTGGCTAGCTTGATGTAAAATTTGTAAGGAAAATCCATTGATTTGTAAATACCGGCCTTGACTTATAAATTGAGCAATGGGAATAGTCTAAGAGGAAATAAAATATTATTATTGGAATCACTAATTTAGTATAACCATCCGATGAAAGGAAAGATTAGTACTCGTAATTGCTTAGCATGTTTTGATATAATGGAAACACATATTATGTTATGCATATTGTGTGCGACTTGCATTGTGTTGATAACGTTAGGAGGGTCTTAAAATTGTATTTGCCACAGAATCCGGCAGAGTGAGAGTTGCTGTTAGACTGCGCCCCAAAAACGCAGATGACCTTATTTCAGATGCTGATTATTTCGATTGTGTGGAACTTCAACCTGAGGTAACCATACTATTTATATTTCAAATAATGGCCTTTTCCCCAATTTTCTTTTCGTGCATTGTATGATTGCTTTCCCACACGCAGCTTACGAGGTTGAAGTTAAAGAAGAATAACTGGAGTTCTGAGTCTTATAGATTTGATGAAGTATTTACAGAAGCCGCTTCTCAAATGCGTGTCTATGAAGCTGTAGCAAAACCTGTAGTTGAGGTAATTGAATTGCTTGATTTATTGCTTATTTAATCAAGTTTGAGTGTAATCAAAATAAGGAAACTCTTAGATTTACTAACTAAAGTTCTTAATTTGACTTCTGCAGGGTGTGTTGAATGGGTATAATGGAACAATTATGGCTTATGGTCAAACCGGAACGGGTAAAACTTTTACACTCGGAAAATTGGGCAAAGATGATGCATCCGAAAGAGGTATTATGGTTAGGGCTTTGGAGGACATTATTTCTGGTGCATCTCAAGCATATGATAGCGTCGAAATCTCCTATCTGCAGGTAATACTAAGATTTAATCATTTAGCTTTATTTGTAAGTTATCTCATAATTACAACAGTTCAGTGATTTTCCTTTAAATGAATAATTAATGCATAACCTGTAGTCCTTTATGGATCCCATTTCAATGAATCCGTGAGTTTTAACAAATATACTATAATTTGTTAGAGCATTACTTCATTCATTAATGTTCTGAATCTGACTTTACTTAGCTATTGTGCAAGTTTTCATTTCATGACCTGGCAGTTATGACCGTCACATTATATGTCAAATGCTGCTTCAATGATAAACATTCTGGCTGTCGTAACAGATTTATATGGAATCTGTTCAAGACTTGCTAGCACCAGAAAAGGTTAACATTCCAATTGTCGAGGATCCAAAGAATGGGGAAGTGTCTGTACCTGGTGCCGCAGTAGTCAAAATTCAAAATGTTGATCACTTTTTACATTTACTGCAAATTGGAGAAGCAAATCGTCATGCAGCAAACACAAAGATGAACACTGAATCTTCTCGTAGCCATGCAATTCTTATGGTACATATGTTAATGAAAAGCTTTTAAACGATGTTTAACGTATTTCGTATCCACTTACTAACACACATGGTTATTTTGCCAAATTTTATAGGTGTCTTTTAGAAGATCTGTTCAAGATAAAGAAGAAAAAAATACATCTTCTCAAGGGAAAGACGATAGAAGTGCATTAGTTGGTGGACATGTGATACCCACTGTTAGAAAGAGCAAACTACTTATTGTTGATCTTGCGGGGTCTGAGCGCCTTGACAAATCTGGTATGTTGCATATGCACTCAGACACTAGACTTCTACATTTCTGTATACACAAACCATTCATTACATGAACATGCATAAGCATATTAGCCTCTTAGGAACTTATTATATATATGGTTGCACAAAATGCAGGAAGTGAAGGTCACATGGTTGAAGAGACAAAGTTTATCAATCTTTCTCTTAGTTCTCTTGGGAAATGTATAAATGCATTGGCTGAAAATAGCCCTCATATACCAACCAGAGATTCTAAGCTAACGAGATTGCTTCGTGATTCTTTTGGAGGTAATCTGGCTATATACTGCGTTTACTTACTCAAGTATATTATACAGTCAATAGCAGTCATGCTCATATCTAAAATATGATACTTGTGAAGTGTTTTAAATTTTTCTTGTGTATTTACTTCTTGGTACTAAACACATCAAATTGAGCAGGCTCAGCGAGGACCTCTCTAATAGTAACAATTGGCCCATCTTCTCGACATTATTCAGAAACCTCAAGCACCATAATGTTTGGACAACGGGTAAGCTAGATCTACAAGTTTTATTCTATTCTTATCAAATTGCTTTGCAGTGATAAGTAATTTGTGACTCTTATATGACAAGGTGGCAATTTTGAACCATTAACTAAAGATTTTTCCAATATGGATGTTGTTATATCTCAGACCGGTCAAATTTAAACTTAAAACAAAAAGTGGAATGGGTCAAACAGGTTTAAAGTCGATCAAAGTCTAAGTTGTGCATAGGACCTTCCAAATTAATTTCTGTAAATTTTATATTGTTATTGCAATAATTTTATATTTATAATCATTAGAAAGTGTTTAAGGGACAACGGACCTGACCCTTACTAAGATTGACCCGTCCCACAAAACTTTTTGACCCGTTACCCAATCCCTACGTCTTGCCACCTCTAAGTCTATGCTTACATATTTATCCTTCATAATTTCCAAATACGAACACACACACACACATTAAAGTGTCAACTGTTTCATATTTCTGGTCCTTTATACTTTATTGTTTTGCTTAGAAATTACTGGTTGTGCAGGCCATGAAAGTTGTAAATTTGGTAAAGGTAAAAGAAGAGTTTGATTACGAGAGCTTGTGTCACAAACTCGAGAATCAAATCGATATACTCACAAAGGAGGTAGACAGACAACAGAAATCTAAAGCAGACAGCACTTTTAAATTAGAGACCAATCTCAGAGAGTGTCAAAATAGATTTAAGGAAACAGAGAAGTCTTTAATTGCAAGGTGTGAGGTACATTTCTCTCTTTCTTGTTTATCCTTTTAAGTATTATGCTACAAATCCTTCTAAATTTTTTTCTGCATAATTTATATGACCCTTTGGCCTGTGTCGCACTTATACTCAGTTGCTAGAAAAAGATAAATCTGGCTTGGAATCGGAGTTGAAAGATATTTTAAAGGAATTGAATTCCGAGAAAGATCATAATGATATCGTTTGCAAAGAGGTTGAGCGTCTAGAAAGAAGCTTGAAGCATTTTGAGGTAATCACAAAGGGAGCTGAAATTTTGTTTTTCCTTCTATCAGAACTTTATAAGCTTGACTTGACTTTGACTTGCAGTTATTACAGAAGGAGAAGGTCAATTTGGAATCAGAAATGAAAAATGTGTTGGAGGAATTAGATTTTCAGAAAAATCAAAATAATAGGATGCATGATGAGATTGCACGCCTGGAACTCGGTCTAGAGCACAACAAGGTTTTTGCAATAACCCTCCTTATTCCTGGTATCATATAGGTGGTTTTATTTGTTAGATCAGCTTAGTAATGAAAATTGGCTATAAAGAGTGGAAGATTATTGCTGATATTATGCGAAAAGTGTATTTCTTGTGATTGACTTGACAAACGAAAATAATCTAAAAGTAAAGTTTATTGGAAAAACTAAAACCTTCAGTTTAGAGTCTTAAATGAAGGAATTTGTAGAGTCAACCACTCTTGTCAAGACCTTTTCATGGACTCCGTTCCGTAACTTCTTAGTTTAAAAGTTACTATGACCCTTTGATCATTCTGGTCTTTGTTGCTTTGTTAGACCCTGGGCAATATTAATCATTTTAAGTACACAAGTAGGATTAAATGCGTATTATGGATATGTAGCTAGGCATGAAAAATGGCAACAGCATTATGGAAATCTAGTAACTAAAGGCCTCTGAACTATTTTTCACAATAAGGGGCTAGGAAAAGAAGAAACCATCCCGTATTTGTGGCCTAGTTAGCTTCATTGCTTTCATAGTCTCAATAGTTTTCTCATACTGCTTATTGGAATTGTACTTGTTTGCTTGAACACATATATATTTACACTATTCTCTTGTGTGCTTGTAGAAATACCAGGCTGAAACATCAACATACCAAAAAGTACTTGCAGACACGACCCAGATGTATGAGAAGAAAATAAGCGAGTTAATGTCACATTTAGAAGATGAGCGAGAACGGGCAAGCAGTGTTGAAGAACAGTTAGATTTAATGAAAAATCTACTAAGTGAACATCAAAAGTCAATGGAGGTTTATGATCCATTTCATTCAGTTAAAACAGTTTTTATCCACTGTTACTTGTTATAATTTACCATAACCTATATCTTCATCTTTTTATAGCAATATCAAATTGAACGTGCTACATACCAGAAGGCGCTTGCAGAAACCACTCAGATGTATGAGCAGAAAATAAATGATTTGGTAATACAAGTGGAGGACGAGCATGCACGATCTGTTGGATTAGAAGAACTAGTTATTTCACTACAAAAAGCGTCAACCGACAATCAGAGTTCACTGCAAGTAAGTTCTGGATACACGTGATTTACTAATAATTACCTTTGTTTACAAGTTTTTAATTCATGCCAATCTCTTCTGCTTGCAGATCAAAGGGAAAAAGGAAATTGATGCTCTTAAGATGGAACTAAAAGAATTGGCTCAGCTACATAAAAAAACTCTAGATGAACTTCAGTTAGTGAAAACAGAACATACGGATATATCATCAGAGAAGGTAACTGGAATGTGAATAGTGAATACCATTTATAAAATAAGCATTTCGTTTTTCAAATTCTGAATTAAGTGATGGACTACATTGAATAACCATTTATAAATTCAATGTAGGTTAAATTAAGTGATGAACTTCATGCTGTGAAAGAAGCCCTTGCACTTGAGGAAAAGCGAAGGAAGGCGGTTGAAAAAGAGCTAAGCAGTATAAAAAACGCTGTACCCGAAAGTGAAGATGACTTTGAGGTATTGTGACAATCCAGTTTGCACGTTTGATATTTGTTGAATGTGGAGCTTTTAACCCATTTGGTTTAAAAAACGGGTCAATTAGCGTTGTGTTTTTTATCGCTAATGAAGCAAAATAATAGCTACAACTGAGGATCAAAAGTGCACAAATGTATTTTTTTGCATCATTCATCATGTTTATTGTTGAAATGATTCCTCTTCTGTAAATATGTTTGACTCGCTAATCATTCATAAACATTACAAAGACAGTTGGACTAAAAGTGGTTTTAGTCGACCTGCTGCAACTTCTAAAATTTTACCTGTCAAGTATGGCGGAGATCTCATGTTTAACGTTTCTATAGGATAAGAGACCATCAATGAAAGAAAACATTGCAAGAGGATCTGCAAATGGCGCTCCCTTGAGATTACATAATTCAAACTCTTTTCAGCGAACCACTATAGCCAAGATATGTGAAGAAGGCAAGTTTGAATGACTATATAATGATTTTCTGAACCTTATAATTTTGTGGATTACAATTTAAATTCTCATATTTGTTTTGGGGGAAATTAACTAGAAATCTTTCCTAACTGCAGTTGGCCTTCAAAAGATATTGACATTATTGCAATCTGCTGATTTAGATGTCCAAACACACGCTGTGAAAGTTGTGGCAAACCTTGCTGCAGAAGGTAAGTTTTATAAGTTACAACAACTATATTTACATAACGGTGTCATACTAACTGCACATTTGTACTCTGTAGAACAGATTGATGTTTTAATAGTATATGAAACCTTGCTCCTTATTCTGTACTACTTCAATTGTTTCACAATGCTGTTCCATCATATAATTTTTTCTGTAAAAACAAATTACTGCCAAGTAAATATGTGTTTTAAATGATATTATCTATGTAAGCTTATTAATGTACTATTACAGATATCAATCAGGAAAAGATTGTACAAGAAGGGGGTCTAGATGCACTGCTCATCTTACTGAGAACCTCCCAAAATACAACGCTACTTAGGGTTGCTTCTGGAGCCATTGCAAATCTTGCAATGAATGGTATATGTAGATCTATTATTTTACAATCAAATACGGTTAATTAGATTGACTATTCTGTATATTGATGGTGTAAAGTTTCTAGTAAAAGATAAGCATCTGTTATTTGCTTTCATTAATCTAATTGTGACAAAATCCCTTTTATGCTAGAACCAAATCAAGCCCTAATTATGGGTAAAGGAGGTGCAGCGTTGCTGGCACATACAGCGTCAAAAACAGAAGATCCGCAAACTCTCAGAATGGTAGCCGGAGCCATTGCAAATTTATGTGGAAATGGTAAGCCTTTAGTAAAATGGGTAATTTTCTACTACAGGTCAGGATGGGATGGGTCGATTTGGGTTGACCAGCATACAGTTTTTTGTCCATTTTTTTTTATAATTAGTCAACTTGTTAAACCATGATTTGAGAAATAAAAACATTCTTATATCAATAATCTAGTTCTTTGGATAAAACTATTTGGAGGTCGTATGCACAAAAAATGAGTTTGTGTGACTTTCAACCTTTTTGACCCTTTAGAGTTAAAGAACAACCCAAGTTAACCCATTCATACATAAATGGGCTAAAATAGTTGGCTGTATTAACTACTGATACATTTGGTTATTGTTTACGATATCAGAGAAGTTACATTTACCACTGACTGAACAAGGAGGCATTAGAGCACTCTTGGGCATGGTTAGATCCGGAAATAATGATGTCATTGCTCAGGTTGCCAGGGGTTTGGCAAATTTCGCTAAATGTGAATCTCGAGCAATAACTCAAGGTTTATATAATCTTATCTTTATCAAATTTCTTCATAATGAAACTGCTCAGAAATTATTTATAATACAACCTTGGATGGTTTCAAATTGTGCAGGACACAAGAAAGGTCGATCTCTTCTAATGGATGACGGTGTGCTTACATGGTTGCTTGCAAACTCAAATATTGCCTCAATATCAACCCGGCGTCACATTGAGCTTGCTCTTTGTCATTTAGCACAAAACGGTACACATTTACTTTGATACATATAGGTTAATTTGTGTACCATAATATGTTCTAACTTTGCTATTTATTATCAGAGGACAATACAAGGGACTTTGTAAGCAGTGGAGGAGTTAAACAACTTGCAAGAATCTCAGTCGAATCCAGCAGAGATGATATTCGTGACCTGGCAAAGAAGATATTGAGATTGAATCGATCTTTTAAGGCAGAGGTGCAACTAGAATAACACAAGATAAACGCGTACGTGGTCTCAAATCTAACAAGACTAATGAACTGCTATTTTTTCTAGAACAATACTGATCTGTGATTTACTTGGTTACATCCAAGACTATACAAATAACAATGAGCTGTATTATAAACTCAGTTGTGTAAGAATATGTACTTGTCTATATGTAGAACAAATACTTAACATTACCAGCGCTACTAGTAATTTCATTTAGTAACACTCGTGATTGAAAAAATGAATGAAAATTATTTGATAAAAGTTGTGATATTTAATTTTGAATTTTATGTTTATATATTTGTTTATTTTTATATATATATTTGGATTTGGATAAGTAAAAAATAAGAAAAATTAAATATAAATAATAATTATAATAATTAAGGTGTTTTAAATGATTAGTCAAAGTATTTTAATCATTATATCATCATTAGTGCGCATTTAACTATAAAAGTAACAAATTTAATGATTGATATATTAATGAGGGTTTATTTAGTGGAAAATAAGTTTATTTAGGGGGGCCTTTTACATATTATTTGAAATTTAGAGATCCGAGTCATCTTAATGACTATAGGCCCATTACTCTCGTTGGGGCGTTGAGTAAGGTTATTTCCAAGGTCTTGGCTAACCAGATCAAGAAGGTGTTGAATCCTTTGATTTCGGTTAATCAGTCCGCATTTTTAAGGGATAGGTCTATTTTGACGGGCCTCTTATTTTGAACGAGATCATTTCTTGGGCAAAAAAACAGAAGAAATGTATCTTTGTCTTTAAGGTGGATTTCAATAAAGGATACGACAACGTTAGTTGGGATTTTCTTTTGACGATTATGGACCAGATGGGCTTCCCGGAATTATGGTGCAATTGGATCCATAGTATTCTGTCATCGGCTAGATCGGCTGTGTTGGTCAACGGCTCTCCAACTTTTGAGTTTCAGTGCCAAAAGGGGATGAGGCAGGGCGATCCTCTCTCTCCCTTTTTATTTTTGATTGTTATGGAGGCATTGTCTTGCATGATGAAATAGCGAGCAGCAGTGGTTTTCTCGACGGTATTCAGCTTCCTAACCAGGGTCCTTCGGTATCCCACATGTTATTCGCTGATGACTGTACTTTCATGGGAGAATGGTCGGTGCAGAATATCCACAAGATTACCCGTATTCTCAGGTGCTTTCATTTGTGCTCGGGCCTGAGCATAAACATGGGGAAGTCTTTGATCTATGGGGTGGGGGTGGAGAATTCCGAGGTCAATAGGGTGGCGGGGGGAGAGTCCTGTAGGTCGGGATCGATTCCTTTTGATTACCTTGGCGTTCGTATTGGTAGTAACATGAACAGGGTGGCTAATTGGGACTTTATGACCGATATCTTCAAGTCTAGGCTATCAAGCTGGAAGGCGTCATGTCTATCGATTGGGGGTAGGATAACTTTGATCAAGGCGGTGCTGGAGAATCTTCCCACTTATTACTTATCCTTATTTAAAGCGCCATCCAAGGTTATTGACAATCTTGAAAGGATTATTAAAACCTTTTTATGGGGAGGCACTTGTGAAGCGAAAAAGATTCATTGGGTGGGTTTGGACCGTGTAGCGAATCCTATTCGAATGGGGGGCCTTGGTATTAGTAGATTGATGGATGCTAATATTGCTCTCTTGACCAAATGGGTGTGGAGATATAGGACGGAACCAAGGAACTTATGGAGACAAGTAATTGATGCTATTCATGGAAGTTCAAGAAGCTGGTTATCCCTTCCTGTTAAGACCTCTATAACGGGGGTCTGGAATTCTATCGTTAGAACTTTTTCAAAAATCAAAGTGGCTGATGTTCAATTGCAACATATGTTCAAAGGTGAAGTGGGAGACGAGAAGGATATCCGGTTTTGGTTGGACTTGTGGGCGGGTGATAAGATTTTGAAAGAAGATTTTCCTTTGCTTTTTAAGAGGAATAAGAATAAAAAGTGTTGGGTTAAGGATAAATTCCTTAATGATCAGGGTGTGTTTGACGAAGGGTGGTTAAATAATGGTGGGGTTTTATCGAGCTTGGAAGAGGAGGAGAGGGCGCGGTTGGTTCTTATGATGGCAGGGAGGAGGTTAATTGGTCAAACGGATAAATGGAAATGGCTTGGGAAAGGTAATCACGAGTTTAGTGTCCGATCGGTAAAGAACTTTCTTAGAAGTGATAAAGGTGTTAACAATAATTTCAAGCTTAAATGGGTTAAATGGTTGCCGATCAAATGTAATGTTTTGATGTGGAGATTGGGGCTGGATAGGCTTCCCACGATGGAAGCTCTTCAGGCCCGTAATTGTCGCTTCGACAATATGTTGTGTGGTTTGTGTGGGGAGGCGAATGAAGACGCCGAGCATCTTTTCAGCGGCTGTGAAATATCCATGGAAGTGTGGCATATGGTGGGGCGATGGTGTAAATTGCCTCCTTTGTTCCTTTTCGATCGGTCTGGCATTTTCAACATCCATAAGTCTTCCGGATTAGATAGAAGGAAAAAAGAGATTGTTAAAGGGGTGGCTTTTTTAACGTGTTGGTGCATTTGGAAGGCGAGAAACGATAAGCGTTTTGAAAATATTAGGACGGATGCTCGGCAGATTCTGCAGGATATCAAGTCTTTTAGCTTTTTAAAGTTTAGGAATCGATTTAAGCATAGTGATACGGATTGGAAGAATTTGTATCATTTTAACATCATGTAATCGGTAGTTGTTGTATAGTGCTCCATCGGTTTGATGTGAGTGTTTTGTTGTGAATAAAAGTTAACTTTCAAAAAAAAACATATTATTTGAAATGATTTCACTTTGAAGGTAAAAAGTTCATGATGAAGATTTACAAGAAAAAAGTTATTCAAAAAAAAATTCACAACAAATAGGGTTTTAAAAACAACACAATCACTAAAAAGATATTTGAATATGCATTTAACTATATCTCCGTCGTCATGAAGTCCCGCTCTAGCGAGATTGGTATGTTGTTGTTCGGTCGTCATGAAGTCTTTGTCACCTTTCTCACTTCAAATGTTGTCACGTGATAATAACTCTACGAACTCATTTATTGCAATATCAAATCTAGAGCTATCAAAGTGGAATAGTGGTTAAACACCGACTTTTTAAAATTTCAAGACTTTGTAAAAATTACATTATACAATATCTTAAGATAATGTTTCAGTTAATAATTAGCTAAAAGTAAAATAATGTTTCAGTTAATGGTTATATTTTCTTAACACATACAATATGTTTTTCTATCTGGAGATAATTATTTCAGAAAAGAGAAAATAATAATTAGGGGAACTACTATAGGGCATTAGTAGTAGAATTAACATTTTTCCTACTTTTTAAAATAATTAAAATAATGGTTTTGCTAAATACAATCAAGGTGTTAAAAATAAGGATAATTATCATCTCATATTCATTTGAACATGAAAGGTAATGTTGTATTTGTTATAATTGTACATTGTCATCATTGTCAGATATTTATGTTACTTTAATTCAAATGTACAATCATAAAAATCACAACATTACCCCTCATATTCAAATGAACATGAGATGATCCATAACTCGTGGTACATAAAGTTAAGAGAAAATTCCCTAAGTAGGCCAAAAACTCAATCATGGTCCCTTTTGTGGTCACTTTCATGTGCCTTTTCCTATTTGGTCATGCTCGACTGCTCAACTTCTCGACTCCATTATTTTTACGCCATGTGTCCATGCAAGTACATGTGTTAGGTAAAGATTCTTTTTTACTTTTAGCTTATTTGACAACTATACCCTTAAATCCACACCACATATTTTTTTCCCTCTCTCTCTCACAACTTTACCAATCCATCATCAACACCACTGCTCAACCACCACCGGTCAACCACCACTGCTCAACCACCACTGCTCAACCGCTCGTCCACCACTATTCAAGTACTCGACCACCTCAAAATACTCTAACCCAAACTAGCCTAAACAATTTTTCTAGAACCACAAAACATAAAAATTAACTTAAATACAAACAATGAAAAAATATATATACTAGCAGGGTACCCAAGAATGCGGCAGGCACTGCGTGATTAAATTTTGTGGTGAGCAAACGTTTTTAAAGCTATAGTTAAAAAAAGCCTTTGTACAACTTTTGTTGGAACAATCTAAATTAATCAATAATAATATGTTTCATAAAATAAATATAATATAATTGTACCACTTTTATATTGGCACAATAGATATAGATAAAACCTTGTACCGAAGCCAACTACTAATTTCATATGTAATTTTAATAAGGCCCAACAATTGTCCAATAAAATACCCTAATATCCACACTTGTATAACCCCACATCCTAAACTAACTCCCATTCTAACCCTAACTTTTCTCACTGCAGTCACACTTCTTTCTTTTCTCACCAACCACATACAAATCTAAAAAAAACGTCCATTTTTTCTTGTCATTTGCTCAAACAAAAACACACCACAAGTAAAACATTTTTGTGTTTTCTTTCTGATATGAAACCCGACACCACAGACGCACCGTTTTAATCTTTTGCTTAAAGTTTCGGCTTCTAGATCTTGTTAAAAGTCTCAGGTAGGTTGTGTTACGTTTTGTGTGTCTTTGAACGAAACAAACAAAGAGTGAAACAGATTTGTTTCAGTACTTTTTTCAAAGTTTTCGGATATTGTAAATAAGTGATACTTCTTGTAGATCTATGATTGGTTTTACAAAACGTAAATCTTTTAAAGATTTGAGAACAAGTTAGAATCTGAGATCTTTTCCATTTATGTTTCGAATATTGTTCTTGTTTGAGTTTAGATATAGGTTTTTTGTTCTTTCTATTCTGTATTTTATCCGAACTCGAAATCACAACCCTTTCATTTATTGTTTGTATTATTCTTTATTTAAAAAATTAGACACAACGCGTACTGGTACAACCATCGATTTGATTAAATTTTGATTTTATTCGGGAAAATTTAGTCTTGTAAACACTCGTTTTTATTGGAAAGATTATTTTGAACGCGATGGCGCAATTTTCGTAAGTCGAATTGATCGATTGTTAATCCAAATGAACCCCGAGCTTTATAATAACAAAACTTTGAAAATTGCGCTTCGGTCCCCTGTGATGTAGTTTACCTCGCGCCCCCTCTGTATTTGATATTACACTTTTGGTCCTTGTGTCCAATATAAAAAGAAAAAGTTTAGGGTTTGGTCATTTTTATCATAAACTTAGCTGCTATCCCTTCTCCTCTCCCACCTAGTGCAGCCGCCAAGCTATTTTCCGGCCACCTCTCCGGTCATCTCACCACCACCATGTACCACCACTCCCACCACTACTGTTATATCTCCTACGCCGTGAAGCCGCTTCAGTGGGAGTTGTGAAACGAATGATAATGAGTATAGATCGTGACAAGGGTTACGGTTAGATTATTGTTTGTGGGAGATTTAGTTTGTGGTTGTTAGGGTTCGTATATCATATTTTGGATATGGGTTTAGATCGTATGGTGGTTCACAGTATATATCGTGTTTGATTGTGGAGATTTAGTAGTGGTTCGTGTGGGTTCTTGGTTCGTGTTTGATCGTGGTCATCTTCTCCACCTCGTTTCTCTTATCCCCTCTCATTTCCTTGTGGGTTAGATGGCGTATAACCCATCTTTTATTTTTCTTTTGTGTAAATCGATTTCAAACTTTTTGTCGGGCCGATAAGTCTGAGTTGGCAACTCATATTGTAATTGGCTTTGTAAGTCTGGGTTCTTAAGTCTGGTTTCGTAACTTTTGGTATTGTAACTTTCAGTTTTGTAACTGAGAAATCATAAGAGAAGATGTATAGAGTGAAGATGTTTTGTTTTTTAGTTTTTTTAGAGACTCTTATAATTTATATGAATATTAGGGGCTGTTACAAGTTTTTAAAATTGAAAGACATTTAATTTTCTTGGTTTTTGCAAGTTTATACATTTAATTTATAGGCTGTTACAAGTTTATAGAATTGATGACAATTTATTCCATTATTAGCAAGTGTTAGTGTCTGAATTTTAAGCCTTTCCACTAATAGAAGTCTCAAATGCATTATAAGGTAAGATATATATATATATATATATATATATATATATATATATATATATATATATATATATATATATATATATATATATATATATATATATATATATATATATATATATATATATATATATATAGATTGGATCATTTAAAAAGTTGATCTCAAGAGAAAAGTGAGAGAAGTGATCCCATCCATTAGATCTCCTTCCTTCCCTCCTTTTTTCCTTCCCAACTCGAGGGCTTCTTTGTTACTTTTTTATTTGTCAAGGGCTTTTTGTAACTTTTAAATTTTCTTTAATACTACAATTTCAAACAGCCCCATTATAGATTCAACATGAGTGAGTGAGTTTTTTTTTCCACCTGCACATATACACATAAGATGAATTATTTTCTATTTCGATTTACCCTTTAACTGAACAAATTAGATATACAATGTGCTCTATACAACACAGTCATTCCCATATCTTAAAGAAAAGCATTATACTGAACATTTTTACACAACATAACACACTTTAAACCATCAAATTCAAGTCCGTTAGATCGTCCATCTTCCCGAATTCTTTTCTTGACACCGGTTGCGGGATCTTAGACCTTTTTCGTGCCTCTTAATCGCTTTTGAGACCTCTTGACATTTAAATGAGCTAATTTCCATGGGTGATCTTCACGGTGTTCACTTCATCGTATCAAAGCAGGATTAGCGAAACGATTTAAATTAGGAATCCAAACCCTTTACTCACAAATAATCCAAGTGATCGCAAACACTCTATGTCTGGATTAGCTTATTTTATCGGTAATGAGTTTATTAAATCTGGAAAATCTCACTTATTTCAGCTTATGAGCTTCTCATATGTCGAAATAACCAGTATTAGGAGCTTTTCCATATCCTAATAAGCTCATAAGCTGCCAAATAAGCTAATCTAAACACCCCATAAAAGTATAAATACTTATCCTCACTAGGCTGACTATACCAGAAACTAAAGACTAATAATATGATAACTTAAACCAATACTAAAAACAATTAAAAATAAAACTTTATATAAAAGCAAACTTAAGAGCTCACTAATGATAAAAAAAAAAAAAAAAAAAAAAAAAAAAAAGCCTTCAAACATTATCTCATTAATCAAACAAAGAGGACTCTTATAACTGAAAATGAACAAATTCCATATTGGCCTTAATAATGCTACTCTACAGCAGGCAAGCAAATATAACTACACAAAATATTGTACCTGTTGCTTTGAATCCAAATTACGAAAATATTGTACCTGTTGCTTTGAATCGGTAGATATAGCTTGAATAACTGAAAAAACGGCTGCAGGAACGGGTCTTTACATATGAATTTCTGATAAGGTTTTAAAGAGTAAATAACACAAAAGCTAACACCTTACATCGATGGTACCCTTAAACACCGGGTATCTCCTATGGGTGATAAGATGAAGCACCATTGAATGGATGACGATCACTCTTGTTATGCTAAATAAGTCGATTAGATTGCTTAATATCATGTAAGCATTGTGTTGGAACTTAGATTTGTAATATAAAAGCAAACTTAAAAGCTCATGATAAGGTTTTAAAAGGTACTCATTTAAGCCCTTATTCGATCACTTTTGGCAATATCGTTCCTTTTCACTTTTAGGTCTCTTGAAGGCAAAATGGAATGATGCTTATTTGGACGAAAAGGCGCGAATATACGAAGAAAATGGCCAAAGTCAAATTCGAGACACTCAAAGTCATTGAAACATAAAGGCGACGGCGCATCGATATCTCGCGACGCCGTCGGAAGGAATTTTATGACGGCTCGAGGAAAAATTACATGTTTTCAAGGGACGACGCCGTTCTAAAGGAGTAGGCCGTCGTTACTCGGGACGGCCTAGATGCGCCCAAGACGGCGTCGAGCTGAAGGGGACGGCACACAAATATAAGGTGACGCCGTCGAAAGGTTTACGTGGCCAAGACGAAACCCTAATGACGGCGACACGACGGCGCCACGAAACATAAGGTGACGCCGTCGCAGATGTAATCTTATATATAGAATCCAATTTTTCGCTTTTGAGGGTAGTCTTTGGAGTAAAACCTAAAACCGAACCAAGGCTTTCTTGTGCGATTTTAGGGTTCTAAACCCTATTATACATCAAGCTAAGTATTTACTTCATTAATTTAATTATGTCTTTGATTATTTGTGTGTATGCTTGCATGTTCTCCATGTCCCGCTAATTTATTTGTGTGTTTGCTTAGGAATATGAAACTTAATTATTGAATATTGATTGGTTGATACTTATCTTAGTTGACTAATGATCTAGAGTGCGCTAGATTATTCGTTGTGTACTTAATGCTTGAAATTTCTTTGTGAACTTTAGAATATAATTATCTAGGTAATTGTAGGATAAAGTATTCAAGGACAACCGTAGAGTAGGCGCATAAATCACTAGAGGATTTGTAAACAAGACCCTTTGGTAGTTTCAAAGAGTTAGGAAACAAGCACGCCCTATAGCCTTAGAATCACAACGCAACTAGGAATAAGGACGTGACAAATCAACCATCAATAGGAGATAATTAAGGAGTAGTAAAACCTAAGTAAACACATTTTAAACTATCATACGAGTACACATCAAATTAGACATAGACTATCACAACCTTAGTTTAGATAATTAGATAATAGTAGAGTAATCGGTAGCAATACCAACCCCCAAATCCAATACCCGAGATTCGTACCTTTTCCATTTCTAAAAACATAAAAGATAAAAATAATCTTCCTCAACCTCAACCTTAGCGTAGTAACTTCTCACTAGCATTCCTATTCCCTAGAGAACGATATCAATACCCGTGGCTTACCCTAATTACTACACTACAACGATTAGGTTCACCGCCTAGGGTGTTATAAAACTTGCTCAAGAAAAGGAAGTTTCCTTGACCCCGAACGACGCGTGTAGCGTTATCAAGTTTTGGCGCCGCTGTCGGGAATAGAATAGCTAGTTAGTAGTCCATCTCGCTTAGGTCTACTCACAAGATTCCTATCAAGTGAGATTTTTTTCTTTTATTAGCTTCCTTGTAGTCTATCCCCTTCTTCGTGTTTGTGTTCAGTAAACCCTTTTCATTTGTCGCTATGGCAAGTGAAATTGCATTTGCATCATTAACAAATGAGGAACAGTTGAATTTCGCAGATTGGTTTGGTTTTAATTGTTCTAATGAATTTGTGAGTGAACTTAGAGATATCCAAAAGGAGATGGGTGTAAGGTTGGATGGATTTGATACATTTTGTACTTGTGTGGCTTCTATTCAACAATCATTATCGGGATCAACTCCTTTTAGTGACACCATCTGGAGAATTTTTCGTAAAAGCCTACTATGCATAAACCATCAATTGAATGATCTTAGGCACCATGATCAAAAAGACCTAGTTTTTAAGAACATGGAACCTAAGCCCGAACAAGATTGTGAGATGGTTATAGTTGAACCGCCTAGTTGCATGCGTGGGATAGATTTCAAAGCATATGACACGTGAGGAATCCTTTAGGAAAATAGAACATAATGATCAAATTTTGAGAATAATTCTTATGAATCGGACCAAGAATTTGAAATGGCTAAAGAAGGATTTGAGATGCTTAGGAGTGTATTTTGGTCGATCATACTAAAACACATGAACATTTGGTAGGTCTAGATATAATGGAGAAAAGGTGGAAACTCCAAACCCACAAGCCCTACCATCACTTGAGGAATACACATCACCTATAACTTGCCCTAAGAAGTAGAAGAGACTATAGGAGCCCCGATTGATAGAGAACCTTTGGACCAAACGCCACTAGAGAATGTAGGTTTAGATGCTTGTTGTCATGACCTCTCTTAGTCCTAGGAAGTTCCTAATTTTGATGAACCGAGCCTCAACCAAAACCTTACCCAATGTTCCGCCTTTAGATGTGAATCTTGGAATTGAATTAGGCCCCAATCCACCCATCAAAATAGATAGTCCGGTAGTTGCTTGATAAAGGTGGAAAATTCTAGGCCATGTAGAGTGGAAGCTAAAATAGGAGTAACCCATGACCTTACACACTTTTATCACCCATTCATGGTTGATAACAAGAAACACTATGGGTTTAAACCGGGTTTATTAGGTCAAGATGGATCCTTAACTAAGAATCTTTTGAAGTTGATAGAAGATGATCCATTTTAGGAGGAGATTTGATTCACCCGCTACACCAATAGACTTAGGTAAGATTATAATGAATAGAGCACACCCTTTGAGCATATAAATCACCCATCACCCTCTCCTCACGTAGCAATTTCCACCCTAAGGGTGTGTATCGCTACTATCACCCGCACTTAAACTTAAGTGTAGGAAAACTTCCCTTTATCTCGTTAAATAAGGGTAGAGTCGCTCGTGACTCGAACAAAACAAGCGCTTCTTGGGAGGCAACCCATGTGTATTTGATTTTTATTTTCATTTTTGTGTCGTATATCTTTTATTAATTGCTTATTCTCATGTTTGAATTTGTAAAATGCTTTATTTTGTCTTTAATTACATATAAAAGTATTTTACATAAGGGATAAGTGTAGGAGGATTACACACGCTTTCAAAGGAAACGTGAACATGAGAATTACAATTATTTAAAAGATATACATGTGTGTTTGTTCGAGTCAAATGCTTATATCGAGTCATAATGGATGTTTTGTAGGAAATTTTCCGATTTTAAAGATAAAAATGTTCCAAAATTTTTCCGAAAATCGCACCGGCTTCTGTCAAGATAACCGACGGCGTCAGATCTCAACTGACGGCGCGAGGAGCGTAAATGACTTCTAACTTTTTCTCGTTTTCGGCTACTTATAAATTTTTGGAATTTTCCAGGTCTTAATTTTCTAGAAAATCTGCAAACATCCATTCCACAAGCATTATATCTTATTTAAGTCTGGAATTACATCTTGTTGTGATTTTTCTTTGTTCGATTTGATGCGTTGGGTTGTTTGTTTTCTTCAAGTGTGCAGGTTTAATTTATCAAGAAGGAGTTACATAAGATTGGAAGGAGCTTTTCACGCAAAAACTCTTCTTGGAAAAGATTTAACCACCACTTTTTACGGATCCTACCGAGCTAATCAGGGGAGTATTAGTTTCTTTCGTTTTTAATTACCTTCTATAATCATAACTTTGATACTTTCGGGGAACATTGGGGACAATGTTCAGTTTAAGTGTAGGAGGGAAATAAAGCGGAACTTTGAAACTATGCTTATCCTTGACTATTTGCTTTGTCCAAGAGTATTTGTGTAATAAACCATGAGAAAATGTAGGTTAGGGTAATTTTAGCCAAATTTAAAATTTTTTCATGACGATAAGAGTGGGCCATTAGTCTTAACAAAAGCGTCTCATGGATAGGAAGTTGCATGACTAGCACAAAACCCTTACCACCTAAATTCCACCCAAAATGTGAGGATCGCCTTAGATTAGTAGGAATTAAAGCATTCATCTTCAATGCTTAGAGTGTGAACCGTAGTATATTAGATTCTAGAACTTGTTTTGTGATGCATTCCGAGATCGCTAGTGAGACTACACTTGTGTAGTTAGGAATAACTAAATGATAAGAGGCATTAGGATAACCCTTGTTTAATACCGTAATATAATTACTTCTTCCACCTCGGTTGAGTAATTCCCCACACCCTTTGCGTTGTACTCATCTTTAGTACACGATACCCCTAGTTAACCCCTCGAGCCTATCCTTTTCGCGGTTCTCGTGATGTTTCGGTTTTCCGAATATCAATGAAGAGCATTGTTTACACCCCACCCCAAATATACACCCAAATCGCCTTAGCCTACCTTTATTGCACTCACTTTTAGTGCAATTTATGTTATCACCCAAAACCCTTAGTTCAATTATCCGTTGCTTGCATGAGTTGCTAAGTCGAGTCATATCTTTTGTATACGCTTTTGGGATGATTGGGATTCATGGGAAAAGTTAAAGTTTATGAAACATAGGAAAGAGAACGTTAAACTCAAATTCCTTTGTTTGCATAATAATGTACTCCAAGTGTTTTGATCTTTTCAATTCGGGTCAAATTAGTGTTAGAGTAATAAAACTCAAGTGTAGGGATGTGTCTATAAATCCCTATCATTTTGATGTACCGTAGAGGATGGTAGAGTAAAAGTGTATGAAAAAAAAAAAAAAAAAAAAAAAAAAAAAAAAAAAAAAAAAAAAAAAAAAAAAAAAAAAAAAAAAAAAAAAAAAAAACATACGGCTACCATCCTACATCTATCTTTTAAATTGTGTTTGTTTATTTTCGTTGCCTAGAGTTTTAGAGTGTCGAGTCTTGGCTTAGCAACGCCATTCTTCGTATACTTGCAACATAGAGATTTTGACTATCCACCACTAAATAGCCTATCCCACCAAACCCTTCATTTCCTTACCGTAAGCCTAACATTACAACCCTTTAAAAGACCTCTTTGATAGTCTTTCCTAGGTGCTTACGCCAAAGCGACGGAGGTTTGATCTATTCTCAAGCCTATGGTAATCTATGTACTAGGACCGGTTAATGAGTGTTTATCTTCCATTTCGATTTGTTATATTTCATATATACACCGAGAGAGATGTGAGTATCCAAACACCCCATGTGAGGTGCTAGTATGTAATTCCGTGCTTGTTATGACTTTCTTGGGCTTATATGTGTTGTGGACCGTTTTGAATGGATGCTTCATGACCCTAACTTATAAATTAATTGGCTAAAAGCACATTTGCTTGAGGACAAGCAAATACCAAGTGTAGGGATATTTGATAAGGTTTTAAAAGGTACCTTTTGAGGGTCATTTAAGCCCTTATTCGATCACTTTTGTATCCGTTATTGCTTAATATCGTTCCTTTTCACTTTTAGGTCTCTTGAAGGCAAAATGCTGGAATGATGCTTATTTGGACGAAAAGGCGCGAATATCTGAAGAAAATGGCCAAAGTCAAATTCGAGACACTCAAAGTCATTGAAACATAAGGCGACGGCGTCACATCGCATATCTGCGACGCCGTCGGGAAGGAATTTTATGACGGCTCGGAGGAAAAATTACATGTTTTCAAGGGACGACGTCGGTTCTAAAGGAGTAGGCCATCGTTACTCGACGGCCTAGATGCGCCAAGACGGCGCAGAGTCAAGGGACGGCGTCACAATCATAGGTGACGCCGTCGAAGGTTTACGTGGCCAAGACGAAACCCTAATGACGGCGACACGACGGCGCCACGAAACATAAGGTGACGCCGTCGCAGATGTAATCTTATATATAGAATCCGAATTTTTCGGTTTGAGGGTAGTCTTTTGGAGTAAAACCTAAAACCGAACCAAGGCTTTCTTGTGCAGATTTTAGGGTTCTAAACCCTATTATACATCAAGCTAAGTATTTACTTCATTAATTTAATTATGTCTTTGATTATTTGTGTGTATGCTTGCATGTTCTCCATGTCCCGCTAATTTATTTGTGTGTTTGCTTAGGAATATGAAACTTAATTATTGAATATTGATTGGTTGATACTTATCTTAGTTGACTAATGATCTAGAGTGCGCTAGATTATTCGTTGTGTACTTAATGCTTGAAATTTCTTTGTGAACTTTAGAATATAATTATCTAGGTAATTGTAGGATAAAGTATTCAAGGACAACCGTAGAGTAGGCGCCTATAAATCACTAGAGGATTTGTAAACAAGACCCTTTGGTAGTTTCAAAGAGTTAGGAAACAAGCACGCCCTATAGCCTTAGAATCACAACGCAACTAGGAATAAGGACGTGACAAATCAACCATCAATAGGAGATAATTAAGGAGTAGTAAAACCTAAGTAAACACATTTTAAACTATCATACGAGTACACATCAAATTAGACATAGACTATCACAACCTTAGTTTAGATAATTAGATAATAGTAGAGTAATCGGTAGCAATACCAACCCCCAAATCCAATACCCGAGATTCGTACCTTTTCCATTTCTAAAAACATAAAAGATAAAAATAATCTTCCTCAACCTCAACCTTAGCGTAGTAACTTCTCACTAGCATTCCTATTCCCCAGAGAACGATATCAATACCCGTATTTACTACACTACAACGATTAGGTTCACCGCCTAGGTGTTATAAAACTCAATTTCCTTGACCCCGAATGACGCGTTATCCACTAACACATGCAATTTCAAGATATTTAGTTACCTAGTTCTATGCTTTTCTATTGGCACAAAGAACGATCCGACTTGAACTAATGGCAACCATCTCCATATTCAAATCTTCATCTGAAAAATAAACATATAAACAGATGCATTAAACATACATATAGATGCCTTAATATATCTAATTTTCCTTTCACATCTTCTATCGTTAGTTTTTTCTTAAGCTAGAAAAAACTCAAACACATCTCTTTATACTTGAACTGATCACAAGTCACAACTCTTCATTAGTAAGATACTCTTAATTTTTTCCTCTAAAACGAAGTTAATTACCTTATGATCATCTGCAAGTTTCATCACGCTTTCACCAACTTTTAATTTACAACCTCACGCTTCTGCAGTTCAGTAGTCTGAAGTTCAAGTACTCTCCTTTCATTTTCTATTTTCATTTTCATTTTGTCATGGTCATTGAAGATATTCTGGATATGTTCTTGTGCCCTCAAATGAATTTTCTTTATCTCTGATGAATACAAAGCATAACAAATTAAACCACAAGATTAAATTTGAGCAGGCAATAATAAAATCTGCTAGCACAAACCTTCATTAAAAGCTTGGTCATTTTTATCCTTTTAAGCAATTAAGTTGCTAAGGGTAATCTCGCTTTCCAGGTATTTGATTTTTATCTCTTCCATGCTCGCCTATCATGGTGTTTGACCTGTAATCTTCAGCACGAGCAACCCAGCCATAAATGCCAGATTTTGGATCACTATCTCAATTCCAGTCCTTTTAACTTTCTGTTAACAGATGCACAAATCTTTTAACAAATGCACTAATGCATATAAAACAGATGCACTAATACATATATAACAGATGCACTAATACATATATTTCTTGACGACACCAATGGTCCTTAACTCCTTATTGCTACAATAACGGACATTAATCATAAAAACATAGAAATAAGTAATGTTGAACCAAAGATATAAGAGCAATAACACGGAAGATAAATATTTAGCCCAACGCGATCCTCACGAACCCTCGCCATCGCTCGAACCATTTCATGTGTTGAGTTAATCATTCTACAAAACCAACATTGACCTGTCTCTAAACACTATCCTAAGGTTATGTTATCTACATAGATATGAATCAAGTAGCATACTCTAGACTATAGTATGTGTGCCAAGGTTGCGGACTTTGGCTTTTCAATATATGCACCTCAAGAAGGGGATAGCAATGCGCTTTCATGTAAAGTAGTTATATGGTCAGAAAGCATGAGTAAAACAAGCCATGGGCCCTGAAATTACCCTTAACTTCATGAATTAACCAGAACACAAAGAATTGGTTGTCTTCTGGGAATTAATTATCTCAAACAAGCTAAAGCGAGACAATCCATGTTGATAGCACATATTCAGAAGAAAAAAAGTATCGTTTCAAATGTGTTCATTGATGTACTAAACAAAGATGCATTGATACACCAAAGTCGATTTGTTTTGACCCAACTCCAATAACAAAGATAAGTGTGTTCAGCGATGCACTAAACAAATATGCATTGATGCACCAAAGTTGATCTGCTCTATTGATATCAATGCCTATACTTACTTTTATATTCGAGTTAACTGTGTATTGATACATTTCATTCTTAAAAATTGCAAAAACATTGTAAAACTATAAATCATCTATTTCAACTGTAACCTTCACATATCAACCAAGTGAATAGCATGTTCTGATAGGAGGAATACTAATATCTAAGAGCCACCATTAGACACACATCCATATAAAATCAGTAAACCTAACTATTACAAGGCTATAAATTAATTACTGAAATGAAATCTGACACGTTGTGATGGACTCTAATATAAAGACATGATTCAATATCTCATTAGAAGGACCATGAGAGTGCCCCAAACAGGCTTATGACAGCAGAGCAGAGGTAACTTCTAACCGAGTAATCGATACATGCAATTCGTGTGCACTAATGTTACTTACATCTATTAAATATTTAGCTTTGCTAAGATAACAAGCACGGAGAGATGCCAAAGAAATGAAGAATATATGTTCCACTGTACATGCAATGTCTAGACACACACACTAGATACTCGTTACGGATTACAAAAGATTAATGAAACTCTTCAATAAAGACAGAAACCGACAACAAAATTTGTTCGAGCTATAATGAAAGGAAATAGCTTAGGGGGAGCAAAAGTAGACCAGCTATCTTGTAGTAGGAATGAAGACCAGTTTTTCAGGCTTATGTTAGACTATTAGTAGAATTATAGGCAGGCCGGTTAGTAGCAAATTAAGAGGTCAAATGCCACAATTATGTCATGGGTAACTTTAAGTTTTGACCAATTCAACTCGCTCATGTTTTAGCTAAAACTTTAATCATGCTTCTTAACTTTCGCAATAAAGTATAACCCAAAAAAGCCCACTTCCACATAGTGGGTATGAAATTGCATGTCCATGTTGGATTACAGGATACTTTGATATAAGTACTCTAAATACGCTAAACATAAGATGTATCAATAAAAATACATTGCAAGGTCACCTAGAGAAAGTCATCATTAACTTGGACTATATAAAACATGAATATCTGAACCAATACAAAGACATGTCAAACTATAAAGTTGGAAGAACAACATACCACACGAGATATCAGTCTTTGGGTTCTCCGAAGAAGGTTTCCAGCAGCTTGCTCCAGTTTGGGGTTTCCTTCTCTGCCTCAGTAAGTATCTTCCTCTTTAGTTCAAAGTCAAACTGAAAAGTGCTTCGTGGAATCTCACCATTGTGTGGGGAGATTTGAGGCTACAGTAGATGAATATTAATCAATATAATGGAAACAATCAGATAAAATTGAAGTTCAATTATACAATACAATAAAAAAGATGCACAAAATAGATGCAATAAACACAAATATAGATGCCTTAATATGTTTAACGATGCCCTAATCTTACTCATTGATGCCCTAATCTATTCATCGATGCACTAAATATACAAGCACATGCCCGAGTAGTTGCAACAATGCAATAAACATACAAACAGATGCCCTAACTTTTAACATGATGCTCTTATCATACTAATAGGTGTCATAATACATTTTTTGATGCACTAATCAAACAAACAAATGCCCTAATTTAACATTAGGCTCTTAACATATTAAGAGATGTTGTAACACATTTTTTTGATGCACTAATTATACAAACAAGTGTTGTAACAAGTCGATTGATGCCTAAATTATACTAACAGGTGCACTAACTCTTATTTTAGATGCAATAATCAAACAAACAGATGCCTAATTTATAACGTGATGATCTTATCTAACAGATGTCGTAACACATATTTTGATGCACTAATCAAACAACTAGATGCCCTAACTTATAAGATGATGCTCTTACCATAGTAAGAGATGGAATAACATCAATCAGGATGCACTTATTCAGAAAACTAATGTTGTAACATATTATTAAGGCAGATGCACTAAATTGTAATTAAATATATACAAATGCTTTAATATGTGATTTCTTTCAACAATAACAGCAATTATTTTATAATTGACACAATGATGCACTAAAATATCATATAAATTAATAAAACCTATAATTAAACACTTACTTTAATTTCTAATGAACGGAATTAGGTCAACTGCTATCCTTAAATTTTTAATTATTTGTTAATCGGAGTGTGTGTGTTTTTTGATCCGAGTGTGTGTGTTTTTTGATCGGAGTGTGTGTTTCTGATTGGAGTATGTATGTTTTCGATTGGATTGGGTATGTTTCTGATTGGAGTGTGTTTGTTTTTCAATCGAATTTGTGCGTGACAGTGATGGTGGCGACGGTGGTGGTGGTGAGGATGATGGTGGCGACGGTGGTGGTGGCAATGGTGCGGGTGGCGATGGAGGTGGTAGTGATTGTGAGTGTGTGTGTGTTTTTGTCGATGGTGGTGGTATAAGAAGACCGTTCATTCCTTTTTTTTTTTTTTTTTTTTACCCAAGATTGTAATGTTTTCATAATCTACCACAGTAACTTTTTTTCACTTTTCTCTAATTACACTTTTCTCTAGAACTGGACTCTATATATATATATATATATATATATATATATATATATATATATATATATATATATATATATATATATGAGATGACTTAGTAACTTCTAAAAATAGTACATGTTCAATTGTTCATTAATATTTAACAAAAAAGCCTATCATTTCAAAACAATAAGTACCTGTACAAATCAAATAATATTTATGCATACATACCTCAATAGAACATTAAAATAAAATAAAAAATAAAAAATAAAAAAACAAATTCTGATGGCGACCATGGCAGAATCCCGCGACGGCAACAGAAGATTTTGATGACGGGGCAGCAAGCGGGAGTTTTCTTTAGTTATACCAACTCAGATCTGTAAAAAAAATGTATACATCTATAAATAAAAACCTCCACATCGTTATTAAATGTATAGTTCTAAAAAAATAACGAATCTATGATGTGGAAGTCTTGGTGTTAGGGTGTCGCCAAATCTGTGACGGAAAAACAGATCTGTTCAATGTCGGATCTGTGACGGAAAAAGAAAGATTAAGCATTTTTTACATGGAACGAAGATGAAGGCGAGAGAAGATATATACTGGGAATTTTCATTAATGGTAGTAGGAAGGTTGCTTCATCTTTAATGAAGACGAGAAGAAGATTGAGCATCTTTTGCTTCATCTATATATATATATATATATATATATATATATATATTTTTTTTTCTAATGGTAGTCGGAAAGTTGCGGATCTTATCGCCGAAGAAGATGGTGATATGGATAAGGTTTGTGTGATAGATAAGGTATTAGATAAAAAGTGACGGATCTTATTTTAAGAGGAGAGAGGAAAACAAATAAGAAAAATAAAATAAATGAAGTGTATTTATAGGTGTGCTTAGGGGTATAGTTGTCATTTAAGCTAAAAGTAAAAAAGAATCTTTACCTAACACATGTACTTGCATGGACACATGGCGTAAAAATAATGGAATCGAAGGTTGAAGATGAAAGATAACCAAAATGAAAAAGCAACGTAAAGTGACCACAAAAGAGACCATGGTTGAGTTTTTGGCCTACTTAGGGAATTTTATCTAAAGTTAATTGGGTGGGTGATTATTATTAAAGCTATAATAATTAATCCGTGTATGGATACGTTAAACATAACCCAAAGAGTAGAAGTAAAGGTCATCAAACACACCACATTCACGTCAGCGTTACATTATCATTAAACACATCACCAAAATTCACCACTAAACAAGTGTAATGATACATATAAAAGTACTTCACTTTATACAACATGCCAAATAATATACCTCACAAAAAAATGCATCGGTTAGGTGGTCTGCACGACTGCACCACTGAACCACAACCAAAATACCCTCACTGCGTGTAGTTGAAAGAGGTATGTAATGGTGATGATGCGCAGTGGTACCACTGCCAGGTCGTCTACCACCGTCGTTACCTTTAGAGAGCACGGTGCAAACCATAGTTTGTCCGCCATCCGCCAAAAAGCGAACCAACGGTGCTACTGTTCTGCATCGGCAACGGCGCCGTTGGCGCACCATTGGTTCCCCCGCCAACTCACTCATTAATGCCATTGGCAATTTTTCTTTTTTGTTTTATGAGTAAGTGGGATATTTTTTGTGGGACCTAGTGTAATTTGTTTTTTTTTTGTCGAAGAGAGTGTATAGTTATTGGTGGAGTGATGAGGTGGCACTAAGGAGACAAATAAATAACATGTTATTCGCCACCACTTTACTAAGCACTCTTAGAGAGCATGGTATGGGTGGGGGTGGGGGACAAGTAACTTGTTATTGGTAAAAATGGGGACGAACGACATGTTATTCGTGTACCACCCTTTGTGTCATTCGTGTGTTATTGGTTTCTCCGTTGTTGGAACAACGATTGTTTTTCGCACAATTTTTATTTATTTATTTATTTATTTTAAAATGAGTGGGTTATTTTTTGGACACACATACATGTATTATTACTTTTATTGATAATGATGATGTTTTAGTTATTCATGTGTTATTAAGAACATCGAAGTGACACCAATAAATGTTATTGGTTTAGCTCTCTTAGAGTGCACAGTGCATAACTGCATCCATCCGCCATTCGCCCAACGACGCCGCCATCCGTCCGCCAACTGCACCGCCTCATGCGTTGTTCATCCGCCATTGGTTCCCCAACCATTTGCACCAACGTTTTTTTTTTTTTTTTTTTTTCTTGAAGAAATGGGTATTTGTGGTGAAGTATTTTGTGAGACATACGAGATGTTATTGTTTTTTTTGTTAGGAAACGTGTTTTAGTTATTCGGAGGGTGATGGGCTGACGTGAGACAAATAAGATTATACCGAACACTCTTAGCCTTGAGAGAGAGAGAAAGAGATTGTATATCCACTTTTTTATTATTTCTATTTTTTTATTGGAGCAAGATTCTCTCAAGATCTGTTAATCTGTTATACAACTTGAGTCAAGTTGTGTGATTATTAGACATTGAATTTGATCTAATAACTCAAATTTAAACAACTTTTTTTGATTTGAACCATTAATTGGACTCAAGTTATATTCACAACTTGATACCTTTTTTATTTTTACTTTTGTGCATTTTAACATACTACTTCTTCACCACCATCATCACCACTACACTACCATCATCATCAACGCCACCACCTGGTATCAATGAACCCCCCAACCGAAACCCAACAAACTCTCAACCACCTCCTCTCTCTCGGCATCCCCCGCAAACGCCGTCGTGGCAGACCACGTGACACCCCATTCCCATCTCCAAACCCTAACCCTAACCCTAATTCCATCACACCCGACACATCCGACGAAATCATAGTCATCAACAAAGAAGCCACTTCAGAAGCACTCATCGCCTTAACTGCCGGCTTCCCAGCCGATATTTTAACCGAACAGGAACTCGAAGCTGGCGTTGTCTCCGTTATCGGCGGTATCGAACAAGTTAACTATATTTTAATTAGGAATCACATTATTACTAAATGGCGCGAAAATGTGTTTAACTATGTTACTAAAGATATGTTTGCGAATGTTGTTCCTAGTCATTGCCTTAAGTTGTTAGATAGCGCGTATAACTATTTGCTTTCCCATGGTTATATTAATTTCGGCGTTGCTCCCCTTATTAAGGAAAGGATAGTGAATGAAAATAATGGAACGAAGAAAGGGAATGTGATTGTGATTGGGGCGGGTATGTCGGGTTTAGGGGCGGCTAGGCAGTTGATGTCGTTTGGGTATAAGGTGACGGTTTTGGAAGGGAGGAAGAGGCGGGTGGACGGGTGTATACTAAGAAAATGGAAGGGGAATAGGGTGGCGTTATGGATTTAGGTGGGAGTGTTTTGACGGGACGATGGGAATCCGTTAGGGATATTGGCGAGACAGTTGTCGTATGGTTTGCATAAGATAAGAGATAAGTGTCCGTTGTATGGGTTGGATGGGAAGCCGGTTGATGGGGAAGTTGATGCCAAAGTTGAGCTTGCGTTTAATCAGCTTTTGGATAAAGCCAGTAAGCTTAGGATGTTGATGGGTGAGGTTTCGCAAGATGTGTCGCTTGGTGCAGCTTTAGAGACGTTTTGGGAAGCTGATGATTTGGAAGAAACGGGTTTGTTTAATTGGCATCTTGCGAATTTGGAGTATGCTAATGCGGGTTTGTTGTCTAGGCTTTCGTTAGCGTTTTGGGATCAAGATGATCCGTATGATATGGGTGGGGATCATTGTTTTTTGCCGGGTGGGAATGGAAGATTGGTTCAGGCGTTAGCTGAGAATGTGCCGATTCAATATGAGAAAACGGTTAATACGATTCGTTATGGTAGTGACGGTGTTCAGGTTGTTGTTAACGGTGGTCAGGTATTTGAAGGTGATATTTGTTTGTGTACGGTCCCGCTCGGGGTTTTGAAAAGTGGTAGCATTAAGTTTAATCCCGAGTTGCCTCAAAGGAAGCTTGATGGGATTAAGAGGCTAGGTTTCGGTTTATTAAATAAAGTTGCTATGCTCTTTCCGACTTTGTTTTGGGGGACTGATCTTGATATGTTTGGGCATTTATCTGATGATCCTAGTCGTCGAGGGGAGTTCTTTTTGTTTTATAGTTATGCGACTGTTGCTGGTGGTCCGGTTTTGATGGCATTGGTAGCGGGAGAAGCTGCCCATTCTTTTGAAAGTATGCCACCCACTGATGCTGTAACACGAGTTCTTCAAATTCTGCGAGGTATATATTCTTATAGCGGAATTATATGTGTATTTTTAACACAGTCCAGGTAGTTCTCTTTTCTTGATAATGTTTGCGGCTTTATCTCTTCTTGATAGCATGTTACAAGTACCATTTTTTTACTGCTTCTGCTTGTATCTTCTGAAAGTTAGAGAAGACAAAATCACAAAATGGGTGGCCAGTTGGGTATTGGGTCAAAACGGATATCTTTGTATGGGTTGAGTTGGTTTGGTCTGCAACACCATCTTGTTCTAATTTTATAAGAATAAATCGCAGAAATATTTCCCTGTGCTTTGTTGGGAATAACGGAAGTCCTTCCTCATTGATACTGTTTGCATAAATGGTTTCAATGGCAATGTTTGCTTTCTCTTTTGGTCCCTCTTTATGTGACCCTCTTAAGGAAAGCGATATTATTTAAATGCTTGAGAGATCAAAAGTAAAATTACTACATACTCGAGGGACCAAAAGTGAAAGCAAAGAGTGCAATTGGGGAACATTAATACACAAACGACTGCGGGATGATTGCCGTTATTTTTTTTCTCAAACCTCATGGACAATATGTAATTTACTCTCTTTTTTATAAATCGCTACGGTGTTAAATATGAATATAAGAGCTAAATTATTACAATGATAATCTAACATATCCAATAACATCATGTATGGCATTTTATGCATTAAAAATACAGTTCAAACAACTTTCTACCCGATTTCCATTTTAGCTTAATTTTACCCATTTGACTGTCAAAGATACACCTTGTCCAGCGTTGGACCAAAAAATAAATTTGGGGTCAAATGACCGCATCTACCCAAAAAATCATATCAAACAGCAGTTGCTTTTCTCAGGTCAACTATTTTACTCTGCTAATTGATGCAGGTATATATGAACCACAAGGGATTGAAGTCCCTGAGCCAATACAAACTGTCTGTACAAGATGGGGAAGTGATCCCTTCTGCTTAGGCTCCTACTCAAATGTTGCAGTGGGTTCATCAGGGGACGATTATGACATTTTAGCTGAAAGTGTAGGAGATGGAAGACTTTTCTTTGCAGGGGAGGCCACCACTAGAAGGTATCCTGCCACAATGCATGGAGCTTTTCTTAGCGGTTTACTGAAGCTGCAAATATTGCACATTATGCTACTAATCGAGCCCTAAAAGCCAAAATTGCGAAAAACCCATCCAAAAATGCCCATGCATGTGCCACACTCCTTGCTGATTTATTTCGGGACCCGGATTTGGAGTTTGGGAGCTTTTCGGCTATTTACACCAAGAAAAATCTAGACAACAAATCATTGGCTGTTTTACGGGTAGTGTTTAGTGGACCTTTAAAGAAGGCTCAAGAAAGTAATGGACCGGATCATTCTAATAAGCTGTTATTTCAACAGCTTCAGTCACATTTTAATCAGCAACAAGAGCTTCGTGTGTACACTTTGTTATCAAAAGAACAAGTGTTTGAACTACGAGAGGTGAAAGGAGGTGATGAAATGAGGTTGAATTACCTTTGTGAAAAACTCGGAGTAAAACTGGTTGGAAGAAAAGGTTTGGGACCTGCTGCTGATGATGTCATTTCTTCTATCAAGGCCGAGAGAAGCAAACGCAAGCCTGCTGTGACTTCATCTACATCTAAATCTGGTGCGTTCCCAAATTCGATTTAACAATTTCTGAATTTGTACAGTTTCCAAAGATACAAAACACATCAGTAGGATTTATCAGAGTTGGTAAGATGAGCGTGTTGGGAGAGATGCGTAACACGTTTAAACATGATCAAGTTAAATGGGTCATTTTATTTGAGTTGAATCGGGATGGGATGAGTTTAGTTGATCCGCAAACACTATTGGTCCTAATTTTATGAATGATAATTAATTGGTTTATTACAAAAGCGATAGTAACTACAGCTATAATTTAAATCCTTGATTCGAAAAGTTCAGGAGGTTTACATTTGAGTTCAGTTTGGGGTTTGAGCGACTCCCAATTTAGGACATACCATGTTGAAGCAGGTCCGGTCAGGTTGGAATGACCCAAAGACCTTTGTCCGTTCTAAATTTTATCTCTAAATAATAAATGCGTTTATTAGATTACAAACACTATATTAATCTTTGATGAAACAGTTTAGGGGGTTGTAATGCATTAAGTTAAATTTTGACCCGTTTCACCTGTTTATCTTAAACTGCATAATTTAATCTGTATGGATTGAGATATAACACAGCTAACATTCGTTTTGACTTTCTTTCTTGGGAAAAGGTGCCTTGAAGCCGAAAGCAGCCTTAAAGCAAAAGTTGGTCAGGTGCGCTTTGTCTACCTGCAAATCTTTACTTATTTTAAATTATCTGCCAAGTCCTAATACCTTTTTCCATCAATTTTGTTTTCAGAAAGGCGAAGATATTGCGCAAAAACAACAATAGTCCGCTTCCTCCTGTTAATAGAGAAGGGATAGTAGCTAAAGTAGTTGGTAGTAATGATGGGTCCAATACCCCTCAAATAAACCGAGATGTAGAAACTAAAGTAGCCACTAGCAGTGTTGCCTCCAATGGCTCTCCGAGTGTTGGTGCAACAAGCAATTCAGTAGTTAATGGCGGCAATGACTCTATTTCAAGTGTAAATGTGAGTGGTCTTGGATCAATAACCGATGGTAACTGCTCTAATCCTCCAAACATACACGGGGTCAGTGCAAATGATTTGGATCTGGCGCCTACTTCAACTGTTGAATTAGATGACAAAATGCAATAGCAGATGGTGACTCTTCTTGTATATAGATGTACCATGGAATAGTATATCTTTTCTATGTGTTTAGGAATTTAATTTGTGCTGAGGCTTGCGACCATATGGACCTTTTTAAGATCTGAGGTGGTTGAGACTCTCCATCATTGAACAAGATTTCACCCAAAAGCAAAAGGGTAAGATGCGCTACATTAGTTCTAAAATTACTTGTACTACACTTGTATCATATAATGCTTTTGTCATTCTGGATAAAAGGTGATTATAAAGGCGTTTTGCATTTTTTGGTGTTGAAATGTGATTACTGAGATTCGGTTAAATGGTAGTAAATGGCAATATACAGATATAGACGCAAAACCCTATTGCTGGCTGTTTCAGAGGGACATCCTCGGTGACAAGATTCTTGTTGCGACTTGAAAAAATATGTTTAAAGTTGATGATTTTGACGAGTTATACGCTCCCTGTTTTGTTCCTGAAGGCCACTTCTCCGTTAACGGAATAGTTGCCTTAAAGCAACGTTGCTCATGGACCATTCTGTGCTCTTGCATTTAAATCATGAATTTGTAGTTTAACCGACTGAATAGCTGCCTTTAATTAAATTTTTTTCTGTATTTGATCTTGAAAGGTGTGGCATCTTACAGGGCGAACTTGTCATTTAACTAGTAAACAATCCCAAAGGCCAACTATGAGTTTTGTCAAATGTATACTTGCTTTCAAAAGAAAGTACAGTATATGACAAGCTTAAAACTGAATACACGTTGGACAAGTCATAATAAGCTAGTAAACTGATAAAGGTCCATTACTAGACAACAGTTTTCACATAAAACAATAAAAGATGTATTTTACTACATTTTAACCATTTTTTACCTAGTCAGCCAATGTACCAATTGACCCATTTTCTTCATAACTTTCTTCAATTGCTTTACCCTTTCATCATTTCACAGTACAATACAGCCAGAATTGACCCGTTCAAATAAAATGGGGCAAAAATTTCCAACTACAACGAAAAGTGAATCCCAACAGAATCGTCCAAAATCTCAAATATATTTGACTCTATCATTCCAATTTAACAAGGCAACATCAGGGTTTTTGTAACATTTCAGTCAAAATTATCAATGATCATAAAAGTAACATCACACCTGGCTTCAATCACAATTTCAAGCTTTTCTCTACATAATCTTTCCTTACTTTTCTAAAGGTTCCAAACCTGGTTATACAGTTTATTACAGTGACTTTACTTACAGACTCAATTCTTTCAAAATCAATCGAGATCTCAAAGTATAAACCTTTATTCAACAGTCCCTCCGTTATGTCGACCACCATTAGTATCATTACCTCCTAACCATTCCTCCAGTTTTGCTTCTTTATTAGCTTTAAACTCATCGAAATTTTCAGCAAGTGACAAATTCGATATCAGATCATCAACTCGACCATCTTTGTCTTGATCACCAATGGAAACAGGGCTAGATATAGGCAACTCTTCACGTGGTTCCGAAGTATCAATTTGGGCCCATTTTATATTAGTTGCCTTTTGTTTTGCTGACTTGAAAACGGATGATAAGTAACTAGTTGAATTTTCAACGTCGTTAGTACTTCCCCAACTGGATGGACCCCACGCCGTTTGAAATGCTGAACTCGGTTTGCTACTAATCACCCCTTTTTTCGGTTGTTTTGTTGAGATGATAGCTAGTGATCTTGTGATGTCTGAAATCATATCATCGACAATAGGGAAGCCACATTCCTTCATTGATCTCACCATTGTGATTGAATCCTCTGAATCTTCTGTATGTAAGCTGATTTCGCGGCTTTTGGCAACGATGTTGTTTCTGAGATTCACGAGGTTTGGTACTGCTTTGTGAGTGTGTTGTTGAACGTAGAAAAGACCCACCGAGGGTTCATTTGCTAAGGATTTTATCATGTTTCCCAACCCTTCTGAGATCTCTACAAAGCCGTCTACTGGGGAGCATTCATACATTTTAGAGAGAGCAGATCGTATCTCATCATCACTGGTTACAAAAATAGTTAAAATTTATTCAATACATGGTAAACATTGACATACAAACATCTACAAGCCAATAAATTTCATTACTAATCACCTTTGAAAATTATACGCATTAAATTATTATTACTTTGTGACTGTAACAATTAGAAGACAAGTGTATATGCAAAACGGGCTAATACTATAGAAGTTAATTCGGTTAGTCAATTTCATTCCTTTCTTATTTCCCATTCCGGGTCATGGAGAGAAAGATGATTAAGAAAAAAAACTGAAGTAACAAATTCACATCCGGCATTATAACGTGCAGATAGTAGTTATATACGAGAAGGGATGCATTTGTCTATGACGAAATAAACAGATACACATGACCGGTAACATACTTCTTAAAAGAACAAAGCCAGCTAAATATGTTACAGTAACTCGGTAACAACAAATAGAAAAACATTAAACCATCCAGTTACGCAATTAGCAATCACATTATCTGGTAGTCCTACGTACATGGCAACTTTTCATACCCATATACAACTTGAACAAACACTCATTACCTTTGCAGATTCAACAAAAATGTAAACACGACAGACACGAATCGCAACAAGATGATTTAAGATTCCAAGATCAATAGCTACTACTCCAAACCCATATACAATATATCTATTAGAAGTTTCACCTAAAACATAAGGAACATAGCAGCATATTTTTCTAAAGCTAAAGGCTAAAAATTAAAACCTAATATTAGGCACACTACACAATCATTTAATCCCATGAATAATCAGATTAAATCACCTACTCCTAAACTAACTAATTCTATAAATCCATTATAAATAAAATAAATAATCACTTACTTGAACATAGATCGTTAATTAGCAGATAAGAAAAGGTTAATTTCTTAATGGTGTTGTGATGCGTAAAGTCAATTAAATTGTATAGAATTGGTGTTGGAATTTATGAATCATTGGCTTTTTGTTTAAGAAATTGATGACTGGGGGTTTGGTTGGTGAATAATAAGATGTACGGATAGATATCCAAAGGTTACAAAACTACACCTTGTCTTGTTTCTACTATGTCTTTCTTGTGTGTTTTTTACTTTTTACCAAGAGTTAATTGCATTTTTGGTCCCTGCGGTATGGCCAAATTGCAGATATGGTCCCTACAACTTTGAAAATGCACCAAACGGGAAGTTTCTGTTGCATGTTTGGTCCCCAAGGGCCCAAACAATGTTACAATTTTAAGGACCAAATCTGCAATTTGATATACCACAGGGACCAAATCTGCAATTTAGCCATACCACAAGTACCAAAAATGCAATAGAAACTTCAAAATGGGGACGTCCAATGCATTTTTAAAGTTTTAGGTACTAAATATGCAATTTGACCATACCACAGGGACAAAAAATGCAATTAACTCTTTTACCAATTTAGGTAATCTTTGTTAGGAGAAAAGCTTAAGTTGCCATTTAACTTAGACTAATGTTAGTAGTAATCACATTTTCACAAAAGCAACCTCGTCACGTCAGCGTCAACTCACCTTTCTCTCTCTAAGAGTACACCCCAACCACAATTTGCTAATAAGGCGACCACAACCACAACAAAAAACATACACCACAAAAATAAATAAATAAAACACTACACACACAAAAGAATTGAAAGTTTCGGTTGTGCAGGCAACCATAACTTTGATATGGTTGGGGTGAGACGCGTCGCTTGGAGCTAGGCTAGGGGGAACGTGTTGCATTTGTGGTTGGCTAGGGAGTTGTGGTTGCCTTGCAACCTCCCATTAGCATTAGTCTTACGGGGTTGATATGCACACCACTAAAAGTGATGTGCACACCAATCATGCATAGTGGTGTTTTACTGTGTGTATCACTGGTATGATTTAGTGATGAAAGAATCAAAAAGTGTGGTTTGCATATCAACACTCTTTACCTTAAGCTTAGGTTATGGGAATTGATATTTACACCATCAAAATTGATGCCAACACCACAAATGTGCACATAGCATATTTTAACATATGCATTAGTGGTGTAACATTGTGGTGTTGAATCAATTTTGATAACGTAAGTATCAATTCCTTTAGGTTATCAATAGGTTTGGTTTGTTTCTAGTGATACATATATGTTCTACCTTTAGGGAAGAAATCTTATCAACATTAGGTACAGAAATCATTCATGTCGTATAAAGAAACTGAAAACTTATTGTAGTCGGCTCGTTATAGTGACAGAATTGAGAAGTCTATAGTTAGACAAAATAGTTGATAGTTGTAGTTTGAGTTAAGATTGTTGAGAGTTTCTAGTTAGAGGTAGTTAAATGGTCGAGTGTGCTATCTAACGTTAAAAGTTATGAGAAATCTAGATGGTGACATATGAAAGATCCAAAAGAAACTTCTTACATTAGATATGTGGATTACAAAGGTACAGGGGTTATAATAATACCATCGACTATTAATTTTATCTGATGATTCTTAATCAACCTGATACTCGAGCCTTTCACCTTTATGCTCTGATTTGAGTCGTATGAATCAACTTCTTGGATGGCATGGTCCTTCTAAAGCTCTTAGAATTTCAAAGTTTGCTAGAATGGTAGGTGCCATAATTATGTAAAGAGAATTCAAGAAGTGACAACTGGATCTTTTTACGATGTAACGGGGAAAGGTTGACAATCGAGAGAAAAACTGACGGTCACGGTGGAAATTAGGCATGTGTTTTGTTGTTGTTGTTGTTGTTGTTGGTTGTGGCTTATGGTATTTGTAATAGGGTTAGGATGAATGAATAAATAAATATATATTGTTATAAAGGAAACTATGGAAAACATAAAAAAAAGTCGTTTTGTGTTCTCTAACTATAAAAGCATCACGAGTGGCGTGTTTTCCTATACGAGATAAACATCCACGTCACCAACATTATCTTGGCAAACCATTTATCGTCTTCTCGACATTCACAAAAATCCGAGATCATTATCTCGATTCGTTGCAAGCATTTGATTTTTTAAATGTTAAAATTTAGGATCCTAGTCTCGACTAATTACACACGTCAAGCATTTAATTTTTTTTTTAATTTTATTTTTGAAACGATGTGTAACATTTTGATTGATTAGTGTGCTTATGTAATAAAGAGTGTACAACTCTGGAGTGAATTTAATGTAGCGCTAACATAAACCATCCTTAAAAAGATGACTTGTTGCAGGAATAAACCGGTAAGTGGACTACTCCTTCAATTGGTTTGCCCGCCATTTGATTTGAGGGCCTACACCGACTAGGCCTCCCGCTAAATGAGGGAAGCGATTTGTCTTAAATAAGAAGATATTCTGGGTGAACAATGACATAGCATGTGAACGAGTGATACGGGGAGAAGGAATTGTTGTACGTATAATATAGGGTCGGTATGATACACATATTGTGAATAGTCAAAGTGAGGGATGTGGTCTAGTTAAATTCGACATGGGGGATATGGGATAAAACTAATGTCGATAAGGAAGGGATGGAAGGAACTATTACCTTCAACTCAGAGCAGAACGTTCTTTTCACAACTCAAATAGACTAAAGATGAGTTCGAGCCATTAGGTTATTCGATTTATTCGTAAAAAAATGAGAGACAAGAAAACATCTTTGATTACGATTATAACAACAATCTCAAATAGAACAAGATCCAATTTCTAGTCATTCCTTGGTGAACATGATATGCCATAATCTTTTCGATCCCTTCATTTATGTGCCAGAATAAAGAAAGTTTTGGTTGAAAAGTAGAATATAGTTTTTTGTATATAATAATCAAAATGAGCGGTAAAATTGTAGTAACTTTTTGGAAAAAAACCCCGCTTCTCGTTTTCTTTGAGCCGTAGTAAGGTGATTTATGAAACCATTTGACCTCCTATAGATGATTGTTGTTGATATATTTTGACACAAGTGATCTTGTGGTTTTGCTAAAATTGATAATATATGATATTGTTTTATTATATAATATTTTGCGTTAATTTATGCTTATAATTTATTATTTTGATCAGTCGAATGACTTGAGAATAGAGAATAAAGATGGCGTGGATCGGATATGGATCATCTGGAGTCGTATCCATATAATTTTGCATCATCCATATCTATATCCATATCCATTTAGTTTTGATTCATCCATCCATATCCATATCCATATCCAATGGATATAACAGGTAAATGGATATTCGTTGGATACAAAAAACACACTCATCTAAACAATTCTGAATCCTAATCGAATAAACATAATTGTTATGTAAACAAATACAACGCAACACTAAAACGTTATGAATGACATTTCGTGCTCATGATTTCATGTTTATTTTTCCATCAAAAGTTATTTATAACTTTGGATCACTTAAATAAAGCCTAGATCAACAAACTTAAAGCTAGATCCTAATAAAGCCTAGATCAACAAACTTAAAGCTAGATCCTAAGATAAGTAGTGCATTGGTAGAAATCGGACCGGACTAAACACACATAGATATATATTTATTTTTCCATCAAAGTTATTTATAACTTTGGATCACTTAAATAAAGCCTAGATCAACAAACTTAAAGCTAGATCCTAAGATAAGTAGTGCATTGGTAGAAATCGGACCGGACTAAACACACAAAGATATATATTTATTTTTCCATCAAAGTTATTTATAACTTTGGATCACTTAAATAAAGCCTAGATCAACAAACTTAAAGCTAGATCCTAATAAAGCCTAGATCAACAAACTTAAAGCTAGATCCTAAGATAAGTAGTGCATTGGTAGAAATCGGACGGGACTAAACACATATATATTTATTTTTCCATCAAAATTATTTATAACTCTGGATCACTTAAATAAAGCCTAGATCAACAAACTTAAAGCTAGATCATAATAAAGCCTAGATCAACAAACTTAAAGCTAGATCCTAGGATAAGTAGTGCATTGGTAGAAATCGGACTGGACTAAACACATATATTTATTTTTATGGTAAACTATAAAAAATGCCACTAACATTTCTGATTTTTGCATTGTATGTCACTCCTAAATTTTAAGTACAAGAAATGTCCCCAACGTTCTACTGTAGTCACACTTAATGCCACTAGCTCTAACGCCCGTTAAAAAATCCCCATAGTGAAGGTCAAATGCATGAGAAATGACTAATTTACCCTCGTCTTCTTCCCACTTTAAGTTTCTTTTGAATTTGCAATTATCTTTATCCCACCTCCATCACAAACCCATATGGCCATATGTTGTCCGGCACCACCACACAACCAGTACCACCACCATCAAATCACCATTCTTTTTTGGCAAAACTGAAGGCACTCTATATGTTACAATCTTTTTCTGGTTTCTGTTTTGGGTGACGTGTTTTCTCCCTTAAAAACTCTCGATAACAACTTCGGGTGACATGGTTCCTGTTTTTGGGTGACGGATTCTGGCATCATTTGCCATATGTTTTCTCCCTAAAATCATTATTTGTGATAGCGTCTTCATGATTTTTTCAACCAAAGAATTGTGAAGTGCGTTTGCACAGTTTGATAGTTTCTTCCTTCAACATGTGTAATTCATAAAACCGGAAATTTTCGTTTATATTTAAACTTCCTGTGAGGATGCTATGCTATGTGACGCTTCGTTGTTGATTTAGCCTACTGATACTTTTTTAGCAAGTATGCCTACTTTCTCTTTTCATAAGAAGCATGTTTACTTGTACTATAATTTAAGAAGTATACTCTATATTTTTTTTTGAACGGCGGAAGAAGTATACTCTATCTAACCTTAACCTTAACCTTAACATGACGTAGGTGATCAATCTACTTGGTGCGAAAATGGAATCGTTATTGGAGATAATAGTGGAAGATGTTGGATATTTTAGTGTAATTGGATTAACTTGTTTTGACAAATTTCATCATAATAATACATCATTTAGGTTAGGAGGTGCGGAGTGCACATCTACTTGAATTTATTATGATCTTAGGCGAAGCCCCTGGGGACTGGGGTCCGGGGCGCGCCGGTTGCGGTCCAGGCGGCAACCCTCGGCAGGTCCAGGGCGAGCCCCGGCTGGGTCGAAATGAGCTGGGAAAATTTTATTTCCACTAAGTTGCTATGTAAAACTTCCTCACGAAATTCCTCTCAAGGTTTTCACTGAAGTTCAATCAAGCAGCAGTGTGGAATCACGAAGTTGTGATTCTCATTGAAGTTATGTTCCTCGAAATTAACTTTCGGAAATTGAGGACAAACTTGACAACTTGAAACCCTAAACTGCTGGCGGTTATCCCGTATTATAGTTATATATACGGTTTATTTGGTCATATATTTTATAACGGTTCATTATATCTCGACACACACATACGTAAAATTCTCAACTCTGAATTGTATCCGATTGAATAATTTGGTAGAACCACCGAATTGATGCGATCTGAAAGTGTTCACACGCCTTTCAGAGAGTTAAGTATATCCACAGTGTTCGTTATTACTACATATCCCCTACAGAAGAGACGAATCGTTATTATAGGATGTCTAGTTTCATGATGAAGGTTTTGAAAGGACTGACATGGAATGATCGTAACCTTGTATTTGAGGTTTCGAGCAGCATTAGCCGTACCCAATGGTATTTGTGTGATCTCAGGGATTTGGTGTTGGATCAGGATTGCAACATCGACAAGGAACATGTGTCTGGTGTCATCCAAGACTACAGATGGAAGATTATCAACAAACTTTACCAATTACATGATAATTTGTCGTAAGACTCTTCTAATAATGCTACTACTAAGTAGATGATTAAGGATTACATTGTTGCGTTTGAAGGAGGTGTTGAACATGAAGAGCATGCTGATGATGATCTCTCTAAATAACTTCATCAGGTTATTTAGTTGCCATCGAACCCCAAGCCTCCCATTACCTATACCTTATAAAACATTTAAGCATGTCATACAAATTTTCAAAAGCAAAAATTGGCATAAACTATTTGATGTCTGTGTATTTGTAGGTTATAATGATGAACGATTTAGGACTTTAAGTATGAACTTTTACTAGTGTAAATTAACTCATTGTGGTTGTTTATCTTCTCATATCTATAGAGTATATGGTCCCTGATGTAGTGATGTTAATTTTACATGCGTTTCTTGCAGAATGAGGATTTGCAAATGATGATACTCCTCAATTATACTCCAATAAAGAAAAAGAGTTCAACCATCATCTCCAAGAGTATGTATTGATTTACTTCAACTTATTGATTGCTTCCGAGTATATATGCTGTTAATTCACTCATATTGGCTGTTTGAGCTACTCTATTAATCAGTATATATATTTGTCCAACATAATCCGACGATGAGATGATTAAAAATAAAAGAAAGTTTGAACGGCAATTATTGTTGGAAATGTATATATTTATAAATACGTGAATGTCCGGATTCGAACTCGTGACCACGGAATTGCACACATTACGAATGAGAATTAAAGTTAATAATTAATGTTAATTGATTACGATTAATTATTATACAAAACTCGACTAACGATCGTTAAGTATTTAACGGAAAATAACTAACGATCGCTAATCAGAAAGAGAAGGACTAGTAGTGAAAAATCTTAAAATGGAAAAGATTAGGGTATCCCTTGGGGGCATGTACATGGCCGGTCATAGGAGGGTTTTCACAAGCCCAAACCCTAACTTGTTCTCAAAGATTTGTAACACTATATAAACAAAGGCTAGGGTTAATGTTTTTCATAGCTTTTGTGCACACACATTAACCTAATCTTTTTCTTTGTTCTCTCTTGCAAAATTCGGCCACAACATTCTTTTAGGGTGTTTGGTTTTGTTTTTCTAAAACAAAGTTTTGTAGATCTAGCAATCATTTAATTCGTTTGTTAATTCGTGTGTACAAGAACGTGGTAGTAAGACACTATTCTTACACCAATTGGTATGAGTTATAAAACGGTAAGGGATAACTCGTTAAACCACTTTGCCACATCCATTGAAGAGATCTACCAATTGCAAGAGGTACGTTACGCATTCTTTCAGTTAATTAATTATTGTTATGATTCTAAGTCTTCCGCTGTGTACTCTGTGGTGTCTATATGATTTTATTGTTTTCATATATATTAAAGAGTAAACTACACCGTTCGTCCTTGGGGTTTGCGTTGACCGGCGAATTTCGTCCTTTGACCGAAAAAAATGCACCATCCGTCCCTAAGTGCGAAACGTTATGTATCGTTGGTCCTTCATTCTAATGACAGTTAAATTTATCCGTTAAATCCCCTATGTGCGTTGCACATGAGGGTAAAAATGTTTTTTTTTCCTTTCTTAATTGATTAAACACATAAATTATCCATTAAATCCCCCATCGTCTCTTTCTTTTTTCTTCTCTCCCCCATTTTGTGCTTCTCTCTCTATAACATTTTCTATTTCTTTCTCTGACAAAACATCAAGATCAACCTAACACACGTTCTTCAACATCATTTTCTTTCATTATTTACATCTTCATAATATCAAAACATCATAACAAACTACCATTTTTTTATCTCATCTATGCAGCTCCCCATCTTACTGTGTCTTTTACGCTTGATCATACATTATCAATATCAATATATACAATCATCAACTCATATTTACTATTCATAAATATATCATTTAAAAAAAAGCTAATATTCCACCTACTAAGCACAAACAAAGCTAAACACAAATTTCCACAATCAAATTTTATAACAAAAGAGTAAACTAGCCTTCACAAAATCAACATTTACAACATTAAGAAACCTTATAAAAAAATCGCCCATATTTCACAAACCCCCAATCACAAACCTTAACTTTTCTAACCAACCCACCTCCTACATTCGACCACTTTTTCGACACTAGTGAATTCGAACCAATTTCACCTTTTTCATCATTTTAGACAAAATCCTCAAAAGGTATCATCAGGAAATGCTTGAAATGTAATCTTGACCATCATTTTCACAAAGGTCAGTACTTAGGTTTCACTTGTAAGGGTTTGATTGACCACGGCTGACTGTGAAACTTGAGGGATACTTTCAGGCGGCTGTTGTGGTGGTGGTCTCCGGTAGAAAGAACGGCGGAGAATGGTGAAGATGATGGGGGTGATCATTTAAGCCTTTTTTGTTCTTTGACTAAATTTTTATCCGGTTTTTTAAAGGTGAAGAGGATGTGATATTTGGGTTTTGGTTTTCCAAAGAACATGATGAGTTGATGACATTGTTGTTTGATGTTTTGATTTGCTTCACGATGTTGACTGTGTTTAGTTAGATAATTTGTTTCACTTTTTGTGTTCTTGATTTTGAATCTGAGTTTAGCCGACTGAAAATTATTTATGTGGGTTCACTACTTTTTAGGATTTGGTTTTTGTGCTTTCTGGATGGTGTTTATGATGGATCTGTTTCTAATGGTGGTGTTGGTTAACTTTTGAGGAAGATGGTTTGTAGATGGAAAAAGAAATGCTTTTAAAATTTTGGGGTAGATATTGGAGTGAGATGATAATGGTGAATCAGTAATAATATAGAATGAGTAAAAAAGAGAAAAGAAAGATTCATATCATATGGGATTTCTTAGATATATTTGAATTGTTTTGAAGATGATGGTGGCGATTAATTTTTGTAGAAGATGGTAAAGAAAGATGATGAAGTTAAAGGGTAAAAGGACTATTTTATCCTCATGTGCTAACTTAAAAAGACAAAAATACCCTCATGTGAGTTGAGATAACGAGCGTTAGTGTAGCCCGTTAAAGTGAAGGACCAACGATACATAACGTTTCGCACTTAGGGACGGATGGTGCATTTTTTTTTGTCAAAGGATGAAACTCGTTGGTCAACGCAAACCACAAGGACGAATGGTGTAGTTTACTCTATATTAAACTCAACAGTGGCATCACGAGCCTTGTATAACAAGTAATTAGTTACTGAAACACATAAAACTAATAAACATGATTGTGTTATTAATTGTATGCGTAGATCTAGGGTTTGCAAAACCTAAACCCTAATTTTTTTTTGGGGGGGGGGCATTTTTTGGTGCCCTAATTAGGGTTTTGTAAACTTCAGTTTTAATTGGATTAGAAACCCTAGGTTGTATGCAATTTTATGTGTATAATATTGCGCAACTCTGGTTAATTGCATTAATTGTTAAGTGTGATTTATATCCATGATAATTATATGCATGTTTTGTCATGGATCTGCTTTTATTGTATGTTTTACTTGGTTAAGTGATATACACTAAAATTATGATAGATCTAAAATTGGGGAAGACCTCAATCATTATTATTTAATCAATTATGTGCTATGTGTTATGTGTTTGATTTCGACTCACGCAATCGATGAATCGATGCATGTGGCTCACTTTGTACATTGCTGAAAACGGGTGAGAGTCTTAATTAAACATATACATATTGACAGATCTAGAATTGATTATTAATAGGATTTATCAAAAGGTTTGCATGTGGCTATTTGATATGCATGACTTGTTTGTTATGTATTCATTATTTATATGTTTATTTTTTAAAATACTTGCTTGTTTGTTATGTGTAACAAGGGTATTTTTATAAGAAAAATAAACTGACCTAAACAATGGTGAAACATGTATTTTAAGCATAGTAATCGTAATCGTTTAATTGATTGATTTTTGCACAAAATAGTTAGAACGGCTCACTCATTAATGACAAACCGTGTGATGGGTATAAGGAGGCACGATAAAATTGTGACCTTAAAGGAGAGGGTTTTTAATATGCTTCGCGCTGACCTGATTTTCCGCTCGTTTGTGCGTCTTAATGAAGCTACCAAGTATTCCTATATATGTGCATAAAATCTTAAGGGTGAATTGACCTAAATTCTACGCGCCACTTTTGTGGTAATTATCCGAATAACTTGGGTCTTATGACTCATGCAGTAGTAGGATATAGTGGTAATTAAGATGATTCTTTAATTGGTTATCCAATACCTCGATTAAAGTTTGATGATGCAAAGCTTAAATCGTTAAAACAAGAATATAAATGTTTTAATAAAACTTATGCTACGAAGATGAATGCATGACATCTTCATACATATTTGATTTGACATCAAAAATATTACCCTTTAATTTAAGTTATATGCCATCCAATGAAACGGAAACACCTGAGATTACCTTTTACTTGCGTGAGAACGTGACTTAGATCGTAATCAAAGGGTAAAATGTCCACGTGTCGTGAGAACGGGCATGGACGATTTTGAAATTTCTTAAGTTGGACAACTTAATTGAGTTAGGCGGTAAGAACTGGCAACTCAAGGCATAAGATGGGACAAAACATGTTTACGTGGCGATTGAAATTGGCTATATGTAAATCCCATAAATCTAGAAATTGCAATTGAAATTGGCAATTGAGCAAAAGCTCTACCATTTGAAATTGGCTATATGTAAATCCCATAAATCTAGAAATTGCAATTGAAATTGGCAATTGAGCAAAATCTAGAAATTGCAATTGAAATTGGCAATTGAGCAAAAGCTCTAGAAATTGCAATTGCACGGTGGACATAAGATGCTATCAAAGAAACTTGTAAAAACTTCTATAAGCTACCTAACTAAGCTCCTAATCTACATCTCCTAAATAGCACTAAGGGGGACTGAAATAAACTTATTTATAAGCTATTTTATGACTACCTAACTGAGAAGCAAACTGAGATACTTAACTGAAGTGCTACATGAATCCAAAAGAAAAACTAAATGAGAAATTAATTAGAACCCATAACAGCTTCTACATAAGCCATGAAAAGTGGTATTGAGCTAGTGGACAAATGCAAAAGGGAACAAATGATGGTATTGCAGCTTAGAAATAAACCACAATGTGGGCTCCAAAGTGAAATAAAAGCTACCACGTTAATTTCTACACTACTCTCTCGTGAAAATCTAACTTTGAAAACACTTAAAGAAGCTGTTTAATCAGCTTATTTTAGTGACTAGGAATGCACCCAGACAAACACCCAAACACTCTTTTTAAAAACTTATTTCAAAATAAGAACAAGAAACATGTAAAACTTAGACTTCTACCGATTAAAACCTTATTACAAAAGCATTAAGAACTACTCTTGATTATCAAACCGAGTTTGACTCTCAATTTGACCCGTGTTGACTTTCATTGACTTTCGTGAAAACTTGTAATTAAGAAATAGAAATTAACGACAAACTCCCATAAGCTTGCAAAAGCTTATGTGAGCTCTAAAAAAGCAGTAAAAACTCCGATACTAAACTAACTGATATAGAATTTAAAGGAATTTGAATTGAAAATCAAACAATTGCATTCATGAAAATAAGTTTACAATTCAGTAACAAATTACACTACAAAAGCAATTTAAATGGTATGTAAGTAAAGTGGTAACAATTTCTAAAACATGAAATTGGACCAAGAACAGCTTTTATGGAAACACAAAGCAAAGAAGAAACCTGAAATTGATGATTAAAACTGCTTAATTAAGACTTGAAATGACTTGTAAATTACATTAAACATAAAACCCGTAAATCTTTAACATAAAAACATTAAAACGATTACAAAAAAATAAGAAAAGGTCTAAAAACAAAGACCCCTTGCTACTCGTGTCTTCTTTCTTCTTTATAGTCCTCACTAGTTGCTCTGAATCTTTTCTAGCCATTGGATGGGTCAAAGTTGATCACACCCCTTGATTTTACTTTTTGGCGCCAAGTTGGAAATAACAGGATTTGATAGCGTGTGGCAGAGAAGGTGTGTTATTTGTTCCTTGGACTAGTGTGGAGGTGGAGGGTAGTGGGTAGACAGCTGGAGACAGGTGGTGGTGAAAACCAGGTGGTAATGGAGTAGTAATGGTGGGAAAGGGAAGGAGAAACCAGGGATGTGGAGGTTTGACTGGTATTGACTGGGTTTTTATTAAAAGGTGGGGTGGGTTTTGGGCCAGCTGGGTTATAGGATTGGGTTGGATTTGTTTTGTTAATAACACCAAGGGTCCGTTTGGTATTTAGTTAAGCACAAGGACCATTTTTGCAATTTATGCAAAGTTAAGGGACTGAACCTGTCCATTTTCCAAAGTTCTCACAAGGACCAATCCTGCCAAATGTGAATAGTATAAGGACCATATTTGATAATTTCCCATTTTTAAATATCCAAGGACCTTATTTGACATTTTTCAAACTTTAGGGACCTAAGTTGTAATTTTGCAATTTTTAAACTTTGAAAGGTTTGTTTTAACAACTTTTGAATCCCATGGACCTTAAATGATATTTTACTTTATTTTGATTTACCAGGGACTAAATTTGACAACTTTTGAAACTTGGGGACTAAACCGCCAATTATGCAAACTTGATACGTTTTCATCGATTTTGATATTTTGCATTTAAAACACATAAAACACTTATTTGTGATATTTTCATCATTTTGATGCATTTCTGAGTGTTTTCAGATGTTTTTGGCATTCTAAACGGTACAAAAATGATGAGTATTTAGACACTCATCAATCCCCCACACTAAGATATTGCTAGTTCCTAGCAATCTTTTTAGAAAGTTTAATGGATTTCATCTCTTTACCAAAAGCCATTACTTCGGAGTAGCCAATTGTTTTAGTTCAAGTAAGAACCTTGGTACAATGATAACCAAATGATTTTGAGCAAATCACCGCCTTTCAACGGTTTGATTTGTCTTTACCGTAAGCCGTTTGCTCGGACTAGCCAACTCTTAGATAAAATATCTTTGGTGAGTTGATTACCAATTATGGCTTTCAACCGCCTTTACCACAAGCCATAAACTTGCGGGCTAGCCAACTTTTCACTAATTAAAGATATGGCGAAATAACACCATACAATTTTGGGCAATTGCAAGCCATTAACGGATTTGATAAATCTTTTCCAAGAGCCGCTTGCTCTGGATTAGCCAATCCTTATGTGGGTTAGACATGGTGGACCGATTACCATTTGTTGTGTTTAGTACATAGTACTTCCACTAAAAAAATTAAAATTTGGCCATTTGGGGAAAAAGGGACTAAAAGGGTACATTTATGATCAAATTCGCGAATTTCCCCCCACACTTAGAAATGAATATTGTCCTCAATATTCAAAGTCCCGCTATTATGCCGAATCCTTGAACATAAAAGATAACATTACTAGCTAAGTGTAAAAACACAACAATTATTCTCTTTTTAATATTTACAATTTTCATTCATTTTAAAATCTATATACAACATGTGGGGCATCTCCCCACACTAAGGTGGTACACACGGTGAAAACCCATGTTTAACTCATCGTTTTTGATTACCGAGTCGCTAGCTTGACTCGACCCGCATTAATTTGTTCATGGGGAAGTAAGTGGAAGAGACAATCTCCATCGGACTTTCATTCAAGATGTTTGTATAAACATTGAAGTACGTGAAAGTTCCACACCGATGAGATATACATAGAACCGGCTCACAAATGATAAATGAAAATGCCGGGATCAAAAATAATGTCTTCATTCCCGAAAGAGTGAAGAACAGGAGAAGCCACGGGATAGGTGAAGAAGAGAAAGAAAGTCATGATAAAAATCTTGACTAACTCATCATCATCAGAAGGAGAATTCATAATAGCATGAATTTCATCATTTAAGCTCAATTGGTCTAGACATATCCCGGGTGTGTCTAGATCAAAGTAGAAGTTATCATACTCCGGTAGAGATATGATATGAGTGAGTTCACAGGAGAACTCCTCAAAGGCAAATGATTCATATTCGGGATTGATTTGAGTGAGTTCACTGGGGAACTCCTCAAAAGTGAATGATTCATAATCGGGGAGAGAATTATGAGAATGAGAAGTGGTAATACCACTAATCTTCTCTCCCATATGATCAAAATGGAACGTTTGCAATTCCGGAATAGAATCATCGAACAAAAGTTCACTATCCTCAAAGGGGATAGGATATGAAGTAGGCTTTTCATTAAAAGCCTCGATTCTAGAAATGAGAAGATTAACATTCAATAATGTAAGACGAAGAGCTTCGCCTTGGATTATTTCTTCATCATTCTCTTCTCCTGTCGACAAGCTCGTAAGGTAATTCCCACATAACTTATGTCTCCACAAGATAAAGAATAGTCCTCATCAGAATCAGAGAACATCTCAATATGATCATTTTGGAAGACAAGAGGAGGAGGGATATCACACACATGATCAAGAATTCCCTGTGATTCTCTTGGAATTTGGACAAGGTTCTCAACACTAGACTTTATGACTTCGTCCGATTCCTTTTCAGAAACAGTGTCAAGAAGCTCATCCCCCATGTTTAGAGGGTGAGTGGGAATATTGGGTGTGATAACAACAGACTGAGGGAGTTGAGAAGGACTAGCATACATATGTTTTATACTTTCCATTTGTTCTTCTGCTAGTAATTCCATCATAGTCTTTTCTCCCGATTTTTCAAGAAAGGAATTTCAATGATGAACTTGATGAACCCGTATAAAATTGACAAATATCAAGGGTAACTTCATCATCATCGTGATCGGGAATGAAACGGAATCGAGAGCTAGATTTGGTCGCTTTTCTTTTGCAATTGATTCCCTAATAGATTTTTCAAAGGCAATGGGAATTTAATTTAGCGACCCGCTCTTGACTAACAATTCTTCCATGGATTTCTCATTTGGATTATCTTGGGAATGTTTACATTCCTTCAAATCTTTCACTAAATCCAAAAGATCAAGGAGAAGATTTTGAGGAAGTGGCTCAGTGAGGTGGTGCCCGATTCACTGGCACTTGTAGAGGTTGGTCATGATACGAAGAGTCGTAATTATTACAAGGAAATGGATTCCTTGTTTGACAATCGAGCTAAAGTGAGGACCTCCACAATACTCACAACAAAGAAACCGATGTGGTGTGAGTCATATGTGTTGTAGTTATAATTGTTATCGTGAACCCGCTCATAGACAAGCGTGTTTCCGATTGACAATCGAATCGTAGTGTGAACCACCAGTACTCACAACAAGAAACTGCTGAGTCTCACGATGTGGTAGTCGATGGAATAAATCGGTTGTGTTATGGTAGGAATAGGGATCCCGGTTATAGATGACCCGCTTCCGATTCCACCATGCTACAACTGGGGCAATTGCCACCATTATAAGGACCACCACACCATTGACAACCAAGAGGGTGAGGATAAGACATAGAAAAGAATCAAAGGGTTTTAGAGGGGTTGGGATGAAGAATCAAAGATGTGAGAGGGTAAAGATGGATATTTTTGGATTTTTTTGAAAAATATGTAAAAATAAGAAAGAAAATCTTTTTGGGTTTTTTGTGTTTGTTGAAAACTGATTTAAAAATGTTTTCGGGAACCGTTTTGTTTTTATATGATAATAATAAGAAAATATGAACAAGGATGGCAAATTTGATTGGCTCCAAACGGTCTACCTTTTATTACACAAGTCAACCACTTGTGAATGGTCAACCGTAATAAAAGTCAGACAGCTTGAGAACGCAATGCAATTAAGTCCAGAGGAGTATAGTGTATCCCCGGGTCGTTAAGTCCCAACGAGGTGTGAACACTTTAATACAACGAATCTGTGATCGGGTGAATATTGAACAGGAAAAGGTTATGATTTGGAATAATTATACCTAAAGAAAAAGTTTGTAAATTACAGGGACTTAAATGCAAATTAAAGAAAATTAAAAAGCTAAATTATATTAAATAAACGCTATCACTATTTTTAAAGTTGATTTTTCTTGATTTATAAAACAAAATAACTTAAATAAACTATTTTAATTAAACCGTAAACCTAAATTATCTAAAACGTGACCTAGAATGAAAACGTGCGTTATATATAAAAATTACGCGAAATCAAGAAAAAACGTAAAATTTGTAAAATAAAAGTCCTACGAATGTAAAACAATTTTCTTACTTACTATATGACAAAAGAAAATTTTAGAAAAAATATTTATATTTTTTTGACTTTTATATTTTTTATTATGAATTAAATACTATTTTAAACTAATTAAATGATTAAAAATACTAAAACTATTTAGAAAATTCAACAAAAATTACAGAAAATACCTTAAACACTACTGAATATAAGAAAAATAAAAAAATGGTGCACTGCTTATTGAAATACGCAGCTAAAAAGGGAATTAAGCTGGTGGGTTTAAAACTGAAAGGTCTTTAAATATATAATGCTGCAAATATAAACATAAAAAGACCCTAGGGCAGTTGGTGTTGAGGTGTATGCTGTGTGCGTGGACTTGGTGCAGGAGGTCGCAGGTTCGATTCCCGTCCTTCACGTTTTTTTCCACTTATTAATTTTTTTAAAATTTTCTTTTCAAACCAATCAAGGAGCAAATGAAAACTTGTTTATCGAAACTAAATCTTACTAAAGCTTACAATCTAAGTGCTATGCGATTGGAACAAGAAATGTAAGCAAAAGAAATAAGATAAAATAAGGGACTGTTTGGATAATATTACGCAACAGTTCCTAAGGGATGTTTGGGACAAAAATAACTAAGGGTAATGAGCTTCAAAAGCTTACAACAAGCTAAGGAAACAAAGATGAATTAAACTAGAACCTAAAATTTTAATCTAATCTACCTAAAAGATCTATAATAAGCAATAAATTACAATTAATAAGCCCAACAAAAGCCTCTAAAGGTCACGTGATGTAACCAAAAGGGGGTACCAAAAGCTATAAAAAGGCTACAAGAAAAACTACTAAAAAGTAGGGGTGTCAATCGAGTCGTGTTCGTGCTAACCTATTCGGGTTCGCGTGTTGGCGGGTTAGGATAACCTCTACCCAAACACGACCCATTTATTAACCGTGTCAAGAAACTCAACCCTAACCCAAACCTGCATAACACGTGCAACCCATTTGTGACCCGTTTAACCCATTTAAGTAATAGGTCAAGCAGTAATAAAGCTGGTGGTTGGTCGATTTAACTAGTTTAAATGCAAAAAATTATATAAGGATATTAAATATGATAAGAATTACATACAAATAACTATGCGACAATTTTCTGAATTATAAGCATCAATTTTCATAATATCTAAGGTATAAAATTATAATTCACTCATACTAAGTAAATAACAAAATACATTTAATCCACATCCAACATAAAAACCAGGTTATATATTTTATCTTTAAGATCTTATATACTTAAACGGGTTCACGGGTTGACCTGCTTAATACTTACTCAACCCAAACACGACCCGTTTATTAAACGGGTTAGACGGGTTGACCCGCTTTTACCCAAACTGTTTATCCTCAACCCAAACCTCGTATAACTTCGTGTCGGGTTCGTGTCGTTTATCGTGTCGTGTCGGTGCCACCCCTACTAAAAAGCTAATCTAGATCATCTAAAAGGCCTAAGGGGGAATTAAAAAGCAAGTTTTAACACTAAAAAGCTAAAAGAAAATGAAGGAAAAAGGCTGATGCACGGTGGACATAAGATGCTATCAAAGAAACTTGTAAAAACTTCTATAAGCTACCTAACTAAGCTCCTAATCTACATCTCCTAAATAGCACTAAGGGACCAAATAAACTTATTTATAAGCTATTTTATGACTACCTAACTGAGAAGCAAACTGAGATACTTAACTGAAGTGCTACATGAATCCAAAAGAAAAACTAAATGAGAAATTAATTAGAACCCATAACAGCTTCTACATAAGCCATGAAAAGTGGTATTGAGCTAGTGGACAAATGCAAAAGGGAACAAATGATGGTATTGCAGCTTAGAAATAAACCACAATGTGGGCTCCAAAGTGAAATAAAAGCTACCACAGTTAATTTCTACACTACTCTCTACATGAAAATCTAACTTTTGAAAACACTTAAAGAAGCTGTTTAATCAGCTTATTTTAGCTGACTAGGAACAGACCCCAGACAAACACCCAAACACTCTTTTTAAAAACTTATTTCAAAATAAGAACAGTAAACATGTAAAACTTAGACTTCTACTGATTAAAACCTTATTACAAAACAGATTAAGAACTACTCTTGATTATCAAACTGAGTTTGACTCTCAATTTGACCCGTGTTGACTTTCATTGACTTTCGTGAAAAACTTGTAATTAAGAAATAGAAATTCAACGACAAACTCCCATAAGCTTGCAAAAGCTTATGTGAGCTCTAAAAAAAACAGAAAGTAAAAACTCCCGATACTAAACTAACTGATATAGAATTTAAAGGAATTTGAATTGAAAATCAAACAATTGCATTCATGAAAATAAGTTTACAATTCAGTAACAAATTACACTACAAAAGCAATTTAAATGATATGTAAGTAAAGTGGTAACAATTTCTAAAACATGAAATTGGACCAAGAACAGTTTTGGCGGGAAACACAAAGGCAGCAAGAAACTGGAAATTGATGATTAAAACTACTTAATTAAGACTTGAAATGACTTGTAAATTACATTAAACATAAAACCCAGAAATCTTTAACATAAAAACATTAAAAACGATTACAAAAAAAATAAGAAAATGTCTAAAAACAGTGACCCCCTTGCTACTCTGTGTCTTCTTTCTTCTTTATAGTCCTCACTAGTTGCTCTGAATCTTTTCTAGCCATTGGATGGGTCAAAGTTGATCACACCCCTTGATTTTACTTTTTGGCGCCAAGTTGGAAATAACAGGATTTGATAGCGTGTGGCAGAGAAGGTGTGTTATTTGTTCCTTGGACTAGTGTGGAGGTGGAGGGTAGTGGGTGACAATGGAGACAGTGGTGGTGAAAACCAGTGGTAATGGAGCAAGAATGGTGGGAAAGGAAGGAGAAACCGAGGATGCGAGGTTTGACCGGTATTGACCGGGTTTTATTAAAAGGTGGGGTGGGTTTGGGCCACCGGGTTATAGGATTGGGTTGGATTTGTTTTGTTAATAACACCAAGGGTCCGTTTGGTATTTAGTTAAGACAAGGACCATTTTTGCAATTTATGCAAAGTTAAGGACTGAACTCGTCCATTTTCCAAAGTTCTCACAAGGACCAATACTGCCAAATGTGAATAGTATAAGGACCATATTTGATAATTTCCATTTTAAATATCCAAGGACCTTATTTGACATTTTCAAACTTTAGGGACCTAAGTTGTAATTTTGCAATTTTTAAACTTTGAAGGGTTTGTTTTAACAACTTTTGAATCCATGGACCTTAAATGATATTTTACTTTATTTTGATTTACCAGGGACTAAATTTGACAACTTTTGAAACTTGGGGACTAAAGCGCCAATTATGCAAACTTGATACGTTTTCATCCGATTTTGATATTTTTGCATTTAAAACACATAAAACACCTATTTGTGATATTTTCATCATTTTGATGCATTTACGAGTGTTTTCGGATGTTTTGGCACTCTAAACCAGTACAAAATGATGAGTATTTAGACACTCATCGCTGAAATTCATCGATCACTGTTAAACATATTCTCAAGTATCTTAGGGCTACAAGAGATATGTTCATAGTGTATGGAGGAAATCCGAGCGTAACTGCTCGTTACGGAGTTATCGCGATGCATCTCGAAGTGTGACAAAGATGATACGAAGTCTCGACGGGTTACATCTTTGTCATCAATGGAGGTGTTGTGGATTGGAAGAGTAAGCAGACAACACTTGCGGCGTCGCTTTCTGAGAAAGTGAGTACATAGCGGCGTCGAGGCGCCATGGAAGCTGTTTGGATAAGGAAGTTTGTTTCGGGCTTGGTGTTATCTGGTCGATTGAAAATCCTATTTAAGTATATTGTGACAATTCTGCTGCAATTACTTTTGCCCATGAACCTGGAGTCATGAAGGGCACCAGACACTATCCTAGACAATATCACTATGTTTGAGAGCAAGTCGAGATAGGTGAAATTGAGTTTCTCAAAGTTCACACAGATGATAACCTAGCAAATCCTTTAACGAAGGCCTTACCTGGTGAAAAACTTAATCATTTATCTGATAAGTTTGGACTTCGTTTAGCTAGTAGTTTCATGCCCATCTGTGACTAAGTATTTTAGATAAACGGATATTGTAGACATTATTATTGAAATGAAATAAAGTATTTTGTTATGTTTATTATTCATTTATTATGATGTTATCCTATATTTGCATGTTTAAATCCTTGAATAACTTAAGTTATTCTAAATAGTCTGTTGTCAATCAATAACATGGGAATGATATTGAATTAAGACAAATCTGAGTATTAGTTAGAATATACTTGAAAGTATATTGATGCGTAGCATGACTAATTTCAGATGATATTCAATAAATTGAGTATAGGACTTATCCCACCCACATGATGGTACTTTATGGATCTTAGTCATTAAATACATCATGAATGTTTATCCTCTGACTTGAGATACCGAGATATGTCATGGATGTAGTGCATTTACGTGAAGCAATCTAACGCTATAATGAATCGGTAGTTATAAGGGTTGTTTTCAAGAATGTTGCGAAATTTATGGTTTCGCTTGTAGTCAAACGAGATTTGTTTCCTTCAAATTTATTTTGAAGTATAATCTTATTGGGCCCTCGTAGGGTTGTCAAGATGTTTGCATGGCCATGCCCAAGGTCTTCTAGAATATGTTCGTAAAAATTGGTAATCTTGATCAATTATATAAAGCGAGAAATGTAATAGTTAATTAAGAAATGAGTGAGATCCATATTCTTATTAACATGGTTTTAGAAACAAAAGGATGAATATGATGATGAATCATCGAAACTTGGTTTTCTCCGAAAACCATACATGAGTTGTACCGGGCATTGGCGTGTTGCTAGACGCTAACCAATGTCATTACACGCTTTGTACACATATCCAGTGGGAGCCGTTGGAAATGTATATATTTATAAATACGTGAATGTCCGGATTCGAACTCGTGACCACGGGATTGCACACATTACGAATGAGAATTAAAGTTAATAATTAATGTTAATTGATTACGATTAATTATTATACAAAACTCGGCTAACGATCGTTAAGTATTTAACGGAAAATAACTAACGACCGTTAATCAGAAAGAGAAGGACTAGTAGTGAAAATCTTAAAATGAAAAGATTCGGGTATCCCTTGGGGGCATGTACATGGCCGGCCATAGGAGGGTTTTCACAAGCCCAAACCCTAACTTGTTCCCAAAGATTTGTAACACTATATAAACAAATGCTAGGGTTAATGTTTTTCATAGCTTTTGTGCACACCCATTAACCTAATCTTTTTCTTTGTTCTCTCTTGCAAAATTCGGCCACAACATTCTTTTAGGGTGTTTGGTTTTGTTTTCTAAAAGCGAGTTTTGTAGATCTAGCAATCATTTAATTCGTTTGTTAATTCGTGTACAAGAACGTGGTAGTAAGACACTATTCTTACACCAATTGGTTTGAGTTATAAAGCGGTGAGGATAACTCGTTAAACCACTTTGTCACATCCATTGAAGAGATCTACCAATTGCAAGAGGTACGTTACGCATTCTTTCAGTTAATTAATTATTGTTATGATTCTAAGTCTTCCGATGTGTACTCTGTGGTGTCTATATGATTTTATTGTTTTCATATATATTAAACTCAACAATTATGTTCTTAGAAGCCCGGGTACAATAGCTGATGGCTTGATCCATGATGAGTGTCTAAATACTCATCATTTTTATACTGTTAGAATGCCAAAAACATCTGAAAACACTCAGAAATGCATCAAAATGATAAAAATATCATAAACAAGTGTTTTATATGTTTTAAATGCAAAAACATCAAAATCGTGAAAACGATTAAGTTTGCATAATTGGCGCTTTAGTCCCCAAGTTTGAAAATATGTCAAAATAGTCCTGTAATTCAAAAACTTGCAAAATATCATTTAAGGTCCATGAGATTCAAAAGTTGTCAAAATAAACCCTTCCAAGTTTAAAAATCACAAATTGACAACTTTAGTCCCCGAACTTTGCAAAATGTCAAAATAGTCCTTGGTTAATTTAAAAGTGAAAATTATCAACTTTTAACCTTGTTCTATTAATAAATGACAAAATGGTCCTTATGATAAACTTTTGAGAATTTACAATATTGGTCCCTCAAGTTTCCAAATTGGCGCTTTAGTCCTTTAACATTTCAAAATGGAAATTTACAACAAAGGTCCTTGAACTAATCACTTTTGGCAGGTTTGGTCCTTGTAAGAGCTTTGGAGAGTTGTTAATATTAGTCCTTGAAGGTTTGGCCAAATTACATTTTTGGTCCTTATGGTTAACTAAGCTAAAAACACCAAACGGATCCAATATAATAACAACCCAAGCCCAAATCCAGTTCAAACAGTGACCCGGCCCAATTTTTAAACGGATAAACCGCGCCACTGCTCATCTTCCACCCCACCCTCAGAATTCAAAACCGAGGTGGTTTTACCACCTCCACCTCACCAATTCCACCTCACTCACCATTTCCACCTCATCCCCTCCTCTCCTTAGCCCACCTTGCATTTAATGCATCCCCACCATTCAACACTCAACCTTTACCTCACAGACCTGCTTTTGCGCCTAATCCTCCAACTTGCCCACCAAATTGCTTCTTTTGTGTCCCCTACACCTCCACAACACCCCAAGAATCTTTAATTAGATTCAAACTACCCATTTCAGTCAAATAGACTTTTGGCGCCAAAAGTGCCATGTGGCATATCTGACTATCTGGCTTAATTCAATGGTCAGGATTTGGTGGGATATCTTCAGAGGTCGACAAGGAAGATATTTGAAGTCAATAAATAGAAAGGGAACCAATGTAATTAAGAATCGAGAGTAATTTTTAATTTCCATTGTCGTTTTAGCTTAAATTAAAATTTCAGTATCTGTTTTAGCTTTCAAGCTTTGTTTTCTAAGTTACCAGTGTATTATAAAACTTTTACAAGTATCAATTTGAAGTTTCAAGTTATATTATCAGTTTATGCATTTTCAAATTTCAAGAAAGTTTCAATATGTTGAAATGTTGTTAGCAGTGGTTAATTTGGACTGAGAAACTCATATAAGCTCCATATAAAGCTTATACAAGCTTTTAGATACTCTTTAAACCAGTTTAGTAGCCAAGTCCAAAAATTCACAAAAATACTAATTAAATAGCTTAAAAAATAAAAATCATGATTCAAGGTTCTAGCATATTGGAGCAGGATATATAATGGATGGTCTTGGGTGTAGTGCTTATTGGTAAGCTATAGGAGTTGTCACTTGGCCCTAAATCTCAGTCTTGTGCATTGAAGCCACTTGTAAGCCTTTTTACCCATTTTGGAATTTAACTGTGTAAAACAGTTATAAGCTCTAATCTTTGTGTTTCCATGATCATTAGTTATAATTAAGTCTAATTAAGCTTTAAAACCAGTAGTTTGTTATTCTAAATCAGAAGTTATTAAAATTTCATTTTCACGCTTAATTTTGCATAGTTGTAATTTCTCAATATTATGTTGTTAGTGATATGGTTTAGTGCTTATTCGGTCTTAATAAGTGATAATATCAACTTTAAAATCATGTTCATGGTCCGAATCTTGGTTACTCTTTGAAAAACTCAAAATCATCATTATAAAGGTTGTTTGGTTTTACTCATTTCATCAGATTAAAGGTTGTGCAAGATCGTGTTCTTGGTTGTTATCGGTCTCACTAGGTCTAAATATCTCGATAACCAAAGAAAACTAGTTCTCATTTGTGAAAAGTCAAAATCACTTGTAATCTCATCTTACCTTATAACTGTTGAGATTTAAAGTGTGAAACTCATCTTAGCAGCTCATAACTTGTTACTTTAGCTTTATACATCCTTATTATAGCTTAACTTAACATAATCAATGAGTAGCATTGATTCAAAACTCACAAAAGTCAACTGCTTAGTTTTCAATAAAAGTCAAATTTTCAAGATAGCGGCTTTAGATAATTTAGAATAACTTATATAGGACTTAATATTGAGTTTCATGACTTGAGCTTTTGGAATATAAAAATCTAGTCGCTCATCTCTAACCTAGTGTATTTTGTATTTTCTCAATAGCTTGTTTACTAGCTTAACTTTTAGCTTATTTCAAGTGCCATTTTCAAAAAGTGCCCTGCACCAAGGAATTTGTATTAACTGCTCTTTTTCATAGGTTTGTAGAGAGCTCAATTGTTGGTCAAAACTTGTGATATTTGGTTCTTTGGAAAGCCAATCAAGCCTTCTAGAGGTCCCAAGTTTACATCTTCATTTTCTAGCTTGTTTACCTAGCCTGCATAAGCTTATCATTTTGTACCAAAAACTCAGCATTCACTGAGTTTTACTCAGTGAATTGACAGGTTTTGAAAAATCTTCTCCCAAGCTCATAAGAGCTTATGAAGGTCTGAGTTTTGGTTTATACACTCTCAACTAGGTCTAGTACAAGTTCCAAGTTCTACTTTTCAATTTTAGCTTATTTAGTGTACTGTGCAATAGCTTAAAGTAACATACCATTTTCTTTTCATTATCAAGATCAAACCTCAAACTGCTTTTAAACTTGTAATCGAGGTCATGGTTTGTTGTTTTTGGTTGAAATAGAGTTGTTATAGCTTAATATAGCATCTGTGAAGGTTTGGTAGCTTTTGGTTGTCAATTAGCTTATTCAAGTGCTTTTTGATAAGCACTTATAAAAGCAGTTTCATTTTCTTCCAAACAAGACCATGATTTTCTATTTTTCATAGACTCAGTAGATTAAAATAGATTTTTCCTGAAATTTTCATTATTTTTCATAACTGTTTGCTATTTTTAGTAATTAAAAACAGTTTTTAGGTATTTTTAAATAGCTTTTAATACTAAAAAAATTATAAAAAGTAAAAAAAAATGATTTTTCAATTTTCTTAGGTTAAGATAAATATAAAAGTAGTAAAAAGTATTTTTCCATAATTTTCTTAGTTTAAAAAGTATTTTTTAGCATTTTAATTAGTTTTAAATAGTTTTAAATTAATAATAAATACATATAAAGTCTAAAAAATATATTTTTAGTTTTAAAATAAGTTTTATCATATTTTAGATTTTTCCAAGTTATAATTTCATTTTTCTAGGTTAATTTTGTATTTTCTTGTATTTTAGTGCATTTTAAATACTTAATAAATAGTTTTAATTAATAATAATTAAATAAATAGTTGTAAAAATAATTTTATTTTTCTAATAATTTTCTTTTATTATTAGGATTCCAAAAGTATAATTTTTATCTTTTAGGCCTTTTATTTCTTTAAAACTCACTTTTTATTTTGTACGTAGACGTAATTTTATTTTAAACGTAAGTTTTAAGTTTTAGGTTTTAAACGCTCATCGCCTTTAAAAATAGTGATAGCGTTTATTTAATAGATTTTATCTTTTAATCTTTTAATTTGCATTTAAGTCATTGTAATTTGTAAATCTTTTCTTTAGGTAATTTTCCATCAAAACCTTATCGATCACTATCCTTAGTGATCATTCTATCATCCGAGTTGTTTAAACACCAATTCATCCTCCGTGGGACTTAACGACCAGGAATCCATCATATTCCTCCGATCTAATTTGCATTTGTGTTTGAACTGTTTTAAGTCTATTTAGACTTGACCGCTTAACACGAATCAAATTTTTGGCGCCACGCCGGGAGGTCAGAAGCGTGTTTTAAGCATTTCGCATCTGCATTTGCACATATACCATTGTTTGTAAAAGTTTTTACGTAAAGTTAATATAAACCAAAAGTTCATTAACATTTTTCCTAAAGTGTTAAAACCCAAAACAATATAAAACAACAAAACAATCGTAACGTTTTAGATTGTGTTTCTTTTAAGGTGATTCTTAAAGAAATACGATTTGGTTAAACGGACGATACCAAAAATATTTCCCAAAAGTTTTAAACCCCATTAGCACAAATCTTACCTACGTCTTTTCGGTGGTACTTAATTGAATACATAAAATCAACCACCGCAAATCAAGGCAAAGACTACCTAACTGGGGTGCGACCATTAATAAGTTCCCTAACATCGATTTAAAACTTGCCTTTGTGTCACTTGTGATTTGGTGTACCTTTTTCAAAGAAGCCATTTCATTTGAGATTATTGGTTAAGTTCACTTGTGTTTTGCCTCATTTGTTTTGGAAATTGATTTTATACTTAGTGCAAGACTGCTCTTCCGCTTCTACAAGTCCACTTTCCGAACTTGGAAACATTCCTCGCAGACGTAGAGGACGCTCACTCCTTCACCGTGATCGAGGAACGCCTACCACCACCACCACCGTCGAAATGGCGTAAGACAAACCTATGAATGAGCTTCTCCAAGCACCCATCGAGGTTACGGAGATGCCATTGTTGTCCCAAACCATTGTGGCCGATACCTTCGAACTCAAGACCGGGTTGCTTAACTGTAACCCAAAGCCAATTCTATGGTTTTGAGAGGATGATCCTCATGCACACATTCGATGGTTCAATAAAATTGCATCTACCATCAAGTACAAGAATGTCCCATCCGGCTATCAAGCTTCTTCTGCTCCCATTTTCTGTAGGACAAGCCCTAATTGGCTCGAGAAACAACCCCTCGCTCTATAGAGACATGGGAAGATCTAGTTACCAAGTTTGTTAACGAGTTCTATCCTCCATCCCGAACCACAAGTCTTAAGAATGAGATAATGAAATTTTCTCGTAGATTTGATGAATCATTCGGGAAGCATGGGATCGTTACAAAGAATTGCTCCGCAAGTGTCCACATCATGGTTTTACCGAGTTAATGCAGATGGATACTTTCTATAATGGTCTCGAGACCACCGACCAAGACTCTCTCAATGCCTCCATGAGGTAATTTCCTTAGCAAAACCACCAAAGAAGCCTTACAAATCATTGAAAACAAGTCCTGTGTCCGTTCTTTCCGCACTAAGACATATCAAAATCGCCTAATGTCGACCTTCTACTTCATCTCCGTGAGTACATCTAGCACCGATGCTAAGATTGATAAACTCACGATGTCGCTCGTGCTTTGGTTCTTGCTAACCAAAGAAAGTCACCTTCACTCAAACACCAACACATGGTGAAGTGAAGAAAGTTGAAGTTTGTGTCACTTGTGGTGGTCCTCATGCATACTACAACTGATCGCCAATCGATGGTAGTCCGTTTGAAGCAAATGCTATAGCCGGTACTTCTAATCAAGGAGGTAATCAATACCGTCCTCGAATGAACCAAGCTACCGTGCTAGCAATTATCGTGCACCACCCGGTTTAACCGTAATCCTAACCGAATCGAATCAACCTAGAATGAACCAAGGTTATCAAAACCAAGGTAATTTCTATCCTGGACCCAATCAAGGTTTCCAACAACAAGGAACCTTCATCAAAACAATTTCAATCGTGGAATCAATTTCATGGGAATGTGAATCCTAATCAAGGAATTTTCAACAACAAGGTCATAATCAAAACATTAGACCTCAAAATTTCCCTCCTAATCCACCTCCCATCATTACTCCTCCAGACCATCATCCGATGAGTTATCAAGCGCTTTATGAAATCCCAAGATGAAATGAACAGATTGTTGGTCACCGATCACGATCTCAAGAAGTCTTTAAATGATCGACCGAGCTCGTGTACTTTACCGAGCAACACGATCGCTAACCCGAGGGGCGATGCTAAGGCGATCACGACCAGAAGTGGTGTTTCATACAATGGACCCGCTATTCCTACTACCTCTTCTTCTTCTCTTCCAAAGGTAGTGGAAAGTGAACCGAGGACACACAATGGACCTACGACTCCAATGCCCCCTCCTCCTGTGGCAATGAGTCAAGTTACCAAGGAGACAACGGACAAAGTGCATTATTCAAGTCCAAGTAATACCGCACAAGTCCCGCCTTCGGTAGTCCATCCTCAAGTTGTCCAGAAACCCAAGTCTAATCCAGAGTTGTTTTGAACCACCAGTAGCTCCCGCTGAAAATATCAAATCCAAATCTTCTATTCCATATCCATCACGTTTGAATGAGCAAAGCTCCGTGAAAAAGCTAGTCATCAAATGGACAAATTTTTCCAAATTTTCCAAGAGTTACATTTTGACATAAGCTTTATGGATGCTATCATGCCGATGCCCAAGTTTGCATCAACTCTCAAACACATGTTAAGCAATAAGGAAAAGTCGTTTGAAATGGCTAAGACTCCTCTTAACGAGAACTCGCCGCAGCTATTCTCAAGAAACTTCCGAAAAGCTTGGAGATCCCGGGAAATTTCTCTTACCTTGTGTATTCCTCAGAATGGTTGAATGCTTTGCCCTAGCGATCTTGGTGCAAGCATTAATCTTATGCCATATTCAGTGTGGAAGAAACTTTCTTCCTAACTTACTCCTACATGCATGACTCTCGAGCTTGCGATCGTACAATATCCCGTCCTCTTGGCATTGCCGAGGACGATTTGTGAAAGTAGGAAAGTTCCATTTCCCACCGACTTCGTGGTTGTTGATTTTGATGCCGATCATCGGGTTCCTCTCATTGTTGGTCGAGGATTCCCGAGAACGGGCCGTGCTCTCATAGATGTATTTGAGCAAGAAATCACATTACGTGTTGGAAATGAAGTCGCCACTTTTAACCTTGATCAAACTTCGAGGTACTCCGCAAATTATGATTCGAATCGGTTAACCGAATAGATATCATTGATGTTGCTTCAAGAGTACTGCAAGAAGTTCTTGGTTATGATCATAATTCTTCGAGTGATAATATCACTCATTCATCTCAACCCATCATCGCCAATTCTACTCCTTCTATCACCCCATTTGAGGAAAGTGACTTCATCTTAGAAGAGATTGAAGCATACTTATCCAAAGGATTCTGCACCATGGGAAATTGATCACGCCCAATTGATATTGAGGGGACATACTTCTCATTGAGAAGTTGCTTAATGATGATCCATCATCCATCCCCACTCTAGTGATTCAATTCTCGATGAGATTAATCAAAATGAGATTAATCTGGAGGAGATATTCTTCTTGAGAAATTGTTAAATCATGACATTTCTTCTCCTCTCCTTCCATCAAACTTCATAACAAGGAAATCAAGTCGGTTGAGAAAATCAAGAATTTCCGAGGTTGAGCTTAAGGACTTACCACCTCATCTCGAGTATGCATTCCTTGAAGGTGATGATAAATTACCCGTCATTATTGCTCGAGATTTGAGTAAAGATGAAAAAGTCGCCTCATTAAAATCTTGAAGTCACACAAGCAAGCAATTGCTTGGAAACTCTCCGACATTAAGGGTATCAACCCCGAGTTTTGTACTCATAAAATCTTGATGGAGGATGACTTTAAGCCGCTAGCTCAACATCGAGAAGAGTAAATCCAAAAATCCATGATGTTATCAAACAGAGGTTATCAAACTTCTTGATGCGTGATTGATTTACCCAATCTCGATAGTCCTTGGGTTAGCCCAATTCATTGTGTTCCTAAAAAGGTGGCATAATCATTATCACAAATGAAGATAACGAGTTAATTCCAACTCGTCAGTTACGGATGGCGTGTTTGCATTGACTATCGTAAGTTGAATGACGCCACCGAAAAGACCATTTTCCTCCGCCTTTATGGACCAAATGCTTGAGAGATTAGCGGGAATGAATACTATTGTTTCCTTGATGGTTTCTGGGTACTTTCAGATTCCATTGATCCAAAGGATCAAGATAAAACCACATTCACCGCCCATACGGAACTTTTGCCTATAGACGATGCCTTTTGGCTTATGTAATGCTCCCGCACGCTCCAACGATGTATGATGGCCATTTTCCACGACATGATCGGGAAACAATGGAGGTGTTTATGGATGACTTCTCGGTCATTGGGGATTCATTTCAAACATGTCTCTCCCATTTAGATAAAATGCTTCAAAGGTGTGAAGACACCAATCTTTGTCTAAACTGGAGAAAAGTCACTTTATGGTCAAAGAAGGCATAGTCCTTGGCCATAAGATTTCAAAGAACGGGATTGAGGTAGATAGAGCAAAAGTCGATGTTATTGCTAATTACCTCATCCTACTACCGCCAAAGGTATTAGGAGTTTTTAGGTCATGCCGGTTTCTATCGAGATTCATTCAAGATTTTTCTAAAATCGCCCGCCTATGACCCATCTTCTTGAAAAGGATGCTCCTTTATCTTTTCACCGAGTGCATCATAGCTTTTGAAACATTGAAGAAAAAGCTATCAAGCACCCATTCTCGCTGTTCCCGATCGATTTACCTTTTGAGCTAATGTGCGATGCAAGTGATTTTGCTATCGGCGCAGCCTTAGGGCAACGAAGAAATAAGCATTTTCACCTATTCACTACGCAAGCAAAACTATGACCGAGGCTCAAACTCATTACACCACCACGTAAAAGAGCTATTAGCCGTGGTGTATGCATTTGAGAAGTTTCGCCGATTTAATCTTGACTAAATGTGTAGTATATACGGATCACTCGGCTCTTAAATATCTCTTTGCAAAACAAGATGCAAAGCCGAGATTGCTCGTTGGGTTCTCCTCCTCCAAGAATTTGATATCATCATACGTGATAAAAAGGAGCCGAGAACCCGTCACGATCATCTGTCAGATTAGAAAACCCTCACCAAGATGTTTTCGAGAAAAGGATATTAATGAAACATTTCCTCTCGAGACACTCAATGCGGTTTCTTTTCGTGGAAACTCTTCTACCCCATGGTTTGTCGACTTTGCAAATTACCATGCGGGTAACTTCATCGTGAAAGGGATGACAACCCAAAGAAGAATAAATTCTTCAAGGATGTTAAACACTATTTCGGGACGACCCTTTCTTATTCAAAATCATGCGGATCAAGTCATCCGACGGTGTGTTTATGGACAAGAAGCTCTTGACATTCTCAAAGCTTGTCATGCCGGACCCACCGGGGCCATCATAGTCCAAACTACACCGCCAAAAGGTGTTTGATTCCGGTTCTATTGGCCCACAATCTATAAAGATGCCCACGATTATGTCAAAACCTGTGACGCTTGTCAACGTCATGGAAACATATCTCAAAGGAATGAAATGCCGCAAAATGCCATTCAAGTTTGTGAGATATTTGACATATGGGGTATTGATTTTATGGGGCCATTTCCTTCGTCTCGTGGTAACAAGTACATACTCGTGGCTGTTGATTATTTGTCGAAATGGGTTGAAGCAAAAGCTTTACCTACAAATGATGCCCGAGTAGTTGTGAAATTTTGAAAGCTCTTTGCCGATTGGAACTCCTCGCAATAATCGCGATCGTGGTACACATTTTGTAATGACCAATTTGAAAGAGTCATGCAAAAGTATGGTGTTACCCACCGCCTATCTATCGCATACCACCCCAAACAAGTGGGCGGTGGAAGTTTCAAATCGTGGTATTAAAAGAATACTTGAAAGGACAAGAGGTGAAAATCGTGCATCCCGGTCGGATAAACCGGATGACGACTGGCTTTTCGTGACACCACAAAACACCAATTGGGTGTACTCCATACAAGCTAGTGTACGGAAAAGCATGTCATCTTCCGATTGAACTAGAGCACAAGGCTTATCGGGCCTTAAAGCATGCAAACTTCGATATACGACAAACCGGTGATCACGTAAAAGTTCAAATGAATGAACTAATTGAACTTCGTGATCAAGCTTATGAGAACTCTTTGATCTACAAGCAAAGACAAAGAAGATTCATGACTCCAAGATCAAGAACCGCTTTTCAACGTTGGTGATCGAGTCCTTCTTTTCAACTCTAGATTGAAGATTTTCTGAAAGCTTAAGTCCCACCGGTCCGTCCATTTACTATCACAAAGGTTTATCCTTATGGCACCATTGAGTTATCTCACCGATGGTCCTAATTTTAAAGTAAATGGTCATCGATTAAAGCATTACTTTGGAGAGGACATTCCCCGTGGTTGTCCCGGATCTACAAACATTCCCCATGAACCAATGAATGCGGGATCGAGTCAAGCTAGTGACTCGGAATCAAAAATAATAGCACACACAATATGGGTTTTCACCCATGTTTCGCTTTCTTACCCCTTTCTATCACCCTAGTGTGGGGAGTCTACCCACATCGTTGTATAATCTCAATCTTTCTAAAAAAAAAAAAAAAAAAAAAAAAAAAAAAAAATTGTGTATATATCAAAAATAAAATAATGGCCGTAGTATTTCCTTTTATGTTCTTTGTTTCGCATAACCGCAGACTTTGAATATTGAGGGCAATATTCATTTCTTAGTGTGGGGAATTCTCACGAATTTCATGTAATTATTTCACCCAATTCTGCTTTTGGCCAAAATTTTTTTTTTCGAGTAAGTGTTTTCACTTACTCAAAGAATGGTAATCATCCGCCATGTCTAACCCACATAAGGATTGGCTAATCCAGAGCAAACGGCTCTTGGTAAAGATATCTCAAACCGCTTATGGCTTGCAATTTGCCTAAAATTGTATGGTGTTCAAATTTCACCATATCTTTAAACTAGTGAAAAGTTGGCTAGCCCGCAAGTTTATGGCTTGTGGTAAAGGCGCTTGAAAATCCATAATTGGTAATCGGCTCACCAAAGATAATTTTGATAATTTATCTAAGAGTTGGCTAGTCCGTATGGTACGGCTTCGTAAAGACAAATCAAATCCGTTGACAACTTATGATTTGCTCAAAATCATTTGTTATCATTGTACCAAAGTTCTTACTTGAATCGAAACAATTGGCTACTCCGTAAGTAATGGCTTTTGGTAAAGAGTTTAAAATCCATTATGTTTTCTCAAATCATTGCTAGGACTAGCAATATCTTAGTGTGGGGATTGATGAGTGTCTAAATACTCATCATTTTTATATCGTTAATGCCAAAACATCCGAAAACACTCGAAATGCATCAAAATGATAAAAATATCATAAACAAGTGTTTTATATGTTTTAAATGCAAAACATCAAAATCGGTGAAAACGATTAAGTTTGCATAATTGGCGCTTTAGTCCCCAAGTTTGAAAATATGTCAAAAATAGTCCCCGTAATTCAAAAACTTGCAAAATATCATTTAAGGTCCATGAGATTCAAAAGTTGTCAAAATAAACCCTTCCAAGTTTAAAATCACAAATTGACAACTTTAGTCCTCGAACTTTGCAAAATGTCAAAAATAGTCCTTGGTTAATTTAAAAAGTGAAAATTATCAACTTTTAACCTTGTTCTATTAATAAATGACAAAAATGGTCCTTATGATAAACTTTTTGAGAATTTACAATATTGGTCCCTCAAGTTTCCAAATTGGCAGTTTTAGTCCTTTAACATTTCAAAAATGGAAATTTACAACAAAGGTCCTTGTACTAATCACTTTTGGCAGGTTTGGTCCTTGTAAGAGCTTTGGAGAGTTGTTAATATTAGTCCTTGAAGGTTTGGCCAAATTACATTTTTGGTCCTTATGGTTAACTAAGCTAAAAACACCAAACGGATCCAATATAATAACAACCCAAGCCCAAATCCAGTTCAAACAGTACCCGGCCCAATTTTTAAAACGGATAAACCGCGCTCACTGTTCATCTTCCACCCCCACCCCTGTAACTCAAAACCAGAGGTGGTTTTACCACCTCCACCTCACCAATTCCACCTCACTCACCATTTCCACTCATCCCCTCCTCTCCTTAGCCCACCTTGCATTTAATGCATCCCCACCATTCAACACTCAACCTTTACCTCACAGACTGTTTTTGCGCTAATCCTCCAACTTGCCCACCAAATTGCTTCTTTTGTGTCCCCTACACCTCCACAACACCCCAAGAATCTTTAATTAGATTCAAACTACCCATTTCACAAAATAGACTTTTGGCGCCAAAAGTGCCATGTGGCATATCTGACTATCTGGCTTAATTCAATGGTCAGGATTTGGTGGGATATCTTCAGAGGTCGACAAGGAAGATATTTGAAGTCAATAAATAGAAAGGGAACCAATGTAATTAAGAATCTAGAGTAATTTTAATTTCCATTGTCGCTTTAGCTTAAATTAAAATTTCAAGATTCTGCTTTAGCTTTCAAGCTTTGTTTTCTAAGTTACCATTGTATTATAAAACTTTTACAAGTATCAATTTGAAGTTTCAAGTTATATTATCGCTTATGCATTTTCAAATTTCAAGAAAGTTTCAATATGTTGAAATGTTGTTAGAAGTGGTTAATTTGGACCGAGAAACTCATATAAGCTCCATATAAAGCTTATACAAGCTTTTAGATACTCTTTAAACCAGCTTTAGTAGCCAAGTCCAAAAATTCACAAAATACTAATTAAATAGCTTAAAAATAAAAATCATGATTCAAGGTTCTAGCATATTGGAGCAGGATATATAATGGATGGTCTTGGGTGTAGTGCTTATTGGTAAGCTATAGGAGTTGTCACTGGCCCTAAATCTCGCCTTGTGCATTGAAGCCACTTGTAAGCCTTTTACCCATTTTGGAATTTAACTGTAAAAGCAGTTTATAAGCTCTAATCTTTGTGTTTCCATGATCATTAGTTATAATTAAGTCTAATTAAGCTTTAAAACCAAGAGTTTGTTATTCTAAATCGGGTTATTAAAATTTCATTTTCACGCTTAATTTTGCATAGTTGTAATTTCTCAATATTATGTTGTTAGTGATATGGTTTAGTGCTTATTCGGTCTTAATAAGTGATAATATCAACTTTAAAATCATGTTCATGGTCTTAAATCTTGGTTACTCTTTGAAAAACTCAAAATGGCATTATAAAGGTTGTTTGGTTTTACTCATTTCATCAGATTAAAGGTTGTGCAAGATCGTGTTCTTGGTTGTTATCGGCCTCACTAGGTCTAAATATCTCGATAACCAAAGAAAACTAGTTCTCATTTGTGAAAAGTCAAAATCACTTGTAATCTCATCTTACCTTATAATCATTGAGATTTAAAGTGTGAAACTCATCTTAGCAGCTCATAACTTGTTACTTTAGCTTTATACATCCTTATTATAGCTTAACTTAACATAATCATGAGTAGCATTGATTCAAAACTCACAAAAGTCAACCTGCTTAGTTTTCAATAAAAGTCAAATTTTCAAGATAGCGCTTTAGATAATTTAGAATAACTTATATAGGACTTAATATTGAGTTTCATGACTTGAGCTTTTGGAATATAAAAATCTAGTCGCTCATCTCTAACCTAGTGTATTTTGTATTTTCTCAATAGCTTGTTTACTAGCTTAACTTTTAGCTTATTTCAAGTGCCATTTTCAAAAGTGCCTGCACCAAGGAATTTGTATTAATCGCTCTTTTCATAGGTTTGTAGAGAGCTCAATTGTTGGTCAAAACTTGTGATATTTGGTTCTTTGGAAAGCCAATCAAGCCTTCTAGAGGTCCCAAGTTTACATCTTCATTTTCTAGCTTGTTTACCTAGCCTCGCATAAGCTTATCATTTTGTACCAAAATCAAAGATTCACCGAGTTTTACTCGATGAATTGATGTGTTTTGAAAATCTTCTCCCAAGCTCATAAGAGCTTATGAAGGTCTGATTTTTGGTTTATACACTCTCAACTAGGTCTAGTACAAGTTCCAAGTTCTACTTTTCAATTTTAGCTTATTTAGTGTACTGTGCAATAGCTTAAAGTAACATACCATTTTCTGTTTTCATTATCAAGATCAAACCTCAAATCTGTTTTAAACTTGTAATCAGAGGTCATGGTTTGTTGTTTTTGGTTGAAATAGAGTTGTTATAGCTTAATATAGCATCTGTGAAGGTTTGGTAGCTTTTGGTTGTCAATTAGCTTATTCAAGTGCTTTTTGATAAGCACTTATAAAAGCAGTTTCATTTTCTTCCAAACAAGACCATGATTTTCTATTTTTCATAGACTCAGTAGATTAAAATAGATTTTTCCTGAAATTTTCATTATTTTTCATAACTGCTTGCTATTTTTAGTAATTAAAAATGCTTTTAGGTATTTTAAATAGCTTTTAATACTAAAAAATTATAAAAAGTAAAAAAAATGATTTTTCAATTTTCTTAGGTTAAGATAAATATAAAAGTAATAAAAGTATTTTTCCATATTTTTCTTAGTTTAAAAAGTATTTTTTAGCATTTTAATTAGTTTTAAATAGTTTTAAATTAATAATAAATACATATAAAGTCCAAAAAATATATTTTTAGTTTTAAAATAAGTTTTATCATATTTTAGATTTTTCCAAGTTATAATTTCATTTTTCTAGGTTAATTTTGTATTTTCTTGTATTTTAGTGCATTTTAAATACTTAATAAATAGTTTTTAATTAATAATAATTAAATAAATAGTTGTAAAAATAATTTTATTTTTCTAATAATTTTCTTTATTATTAGGATTCCAAAAGTATAATTTTTATCTTTTAGGCCTTTTATTTCTTTAAAACTCACTTTTTATTTTGTACGTAGACGTAATTTTATTTTAAACGTAAGTTTTAAGTTTTAGGTTTTAAACGCTCATCGCCTTTAAAAATAGTGATAGCGTTTATTTAATAGATTTTATCTTTTAATCTTTTAATTTGCATTTAAGTCATTGTAATTTGTAAATCTTTTCTTTAGGTAATTTTCCATCAAAACCTTATCGATCACTATCCTTAGTGATCATTCTATCATCCGAGTTGTTTAAACACCAATTCATCCTCCGTGGGACTTAACGACCGGGAATCCACCGTATTCCTCCGATCTAATTTGCATTTGTGTCGAAATGCTTTTAAGTCTTTAGACTTGACTGTTGGACATAGCCTTCTACTGAGCCTTTGTGACAACCCACACCATGGCTTGGTCGCTAGTGTCGCCCCACCACCACCGCCCACGCGGTGGGGTTTTTTTTTTTTTTTTTTTTTTTCGAGTGTATTCGAGGCTGCGTTTTGACACAAATGATCTAATTATCACGTTGAGTTGCAGGTTTTTTGTTGACGTTGCTCTTGTTGTTGCAGACTTGCAGGTTTGTTGATGGAGGCGACAAAAAGTGGGAGGAAAACCTAAAGTGTTTTTATATAATTAATTTTTTGAAGCCCAATAGTTCATGCCTGGTTAGAAAGCCCAGTAATATTTGATTACTTTTTTGGTCTAATGAGTTACTACTATATCTCTCCATAGAAGTAAACTTATATTTATTAGTTAAAACTAATAACTTGTCGTTAGTTATAAAAAAGATCACATGTTAAGTAAAAATAAATAAAAAAAAATTAAAATGTAAAAAAAAAAAAAAAAAAAAGTCCAACGGCTCCACAAAAATTAGTGTTATGCTAGGAGGGGTTTTGGTGCCATAACCAAATGTGATGCCATAGGAAAAATGTCTTGAGGTGGCACAACTTTTTTCCACGACACCACACGATACTTAGCCCTCTTAGAGAACCAAAATATATTTATCAAGAAGATGAAGATGACTTGGATACGTGCGACTTTGGGGCCGGTAATTGTCATATATATATTTCGCTCATTATTGTATTATTTTCTAGAGGTGGCGATTAGAACTCGTTCCAATCAAAAAAGGGTTATATGGGTAACCATTGAAGTGTCTCTGGGTCGACTTGGGTGACCCCTTGGTACAAACTGGATGAATTTATGAACTGGTTGTATTTGTGGCTATGGTAAAACAAGAAAATCTTCCAAAGCTCCTTTCATTGACTACAATCCAAGCATGGGGGATGGTATAAGACCAGGAGGCCTTTGAAATCTGCAAGTTCATAACATTTTGACAAGGTAAAAAGATTTGATTCAAAACATAATAAAATTTTGCATCATCATACATATATGATAACCCAACATCTAGTCAAGTACAAGATCTACGACAAATTAATTTCGAACAAGTGATAATTTTTTGGGGGTTTTAAAATCGGTTTTTACAGTTGCATCTCGATTCTCGAATGCTAAGATGAAGAACAAACTGTGGAGGAACAGTTGCATCTCGATTCTGGGTTTAATAATTGGAAATTTAAAAATAGGAAGAAGAGGAGGGTAAATTAGTCATTTCACATGCCTTTGACCTTGACTAACAGGCTTTTTTAACGAGCGTTAGAGCTAGTCGCATTGAGTGTGACTACAGTAGAACATTGGGGACATTCCTTGTTCTTAAAGTTTGGGAGTAGCATAGAATGCAAAAATCGGAAACGTTAGTGGCATTTTTTGTAGCTTACCCTTATTTTTACAAACTACAGTAGCTAAAATCGGGCAAGTTTGGCTTGGTATGCTTTAGATCGTTTATGTCCCGCACTAAACTGTTAGCTAGATTGTTATGCAACTCCAGACATAAAGTTTTCTAGTAGCATGTGTGTTGATACAAAAGTTGGACGTTCCTTGTTTGGGGCTCCGACTCTCGTATCAATTGAGTCTTGATTCTTAAAACCTGCGCACTAAGTAACAGAAAACACCGTTAGGCTTATCGTGGGATAGTCTCCCACGATTATCCTCCGGCGTGAGCGTAAGTAATCGGTTTAAGGTTAAAGGAGAGTTAGGGTTTTGATCGTACCTTTAACGAGGGATAAGGTTCCCTTTATATACACACGAAATCCTTGTTGGTTCCGTGTTCCCCAACCTTCGGCGTATCCCGCCTAAGTCGGTTGGTTAAACAATTATCTCTAAAGATAGGAGATATCCGATATCGTATTCCATAAATAACATTGGATTTGGACCGTCATGGGCCCAAACCCTTATCGGATTAGCCCAGTTCATGCTGGGCTCATTAGTATCGGGCTTTGGTCGGGTTCGTGACCCGAATATAGACTATACGTCATCATGTCCCCCCAGTCTAGTATGCGCAGTGACTTACTGCGGATGCTAGACTAATAACTGCAGTCAATGAAAAACGGTGAAGCGTTGCAAAGAAGCCAAAAAAGTTACCGTCTTGAAAGATATACATTGGATCTAGACATAGTATTTAAAATGAACGCCTCGTAAATCGGGGGAAAGTAACTGCAACAGCGTCACATCAAGTGATCTGATCCACACGTTAGAGATAGTGGGATCCACGTGTCGCTCATCGCATGGAGAAGGACACTTATATAACCATCCGCCTCATTTTACTGTGTTTCTCACAGTGAAAAAACTTAATCCGCCATTGTTAACAAACCTTCAAGTTGCAACCCAGAAAACCACTTATTCGAAAGGTAACTACGCGTGCGCTTATAAAAAACAACACCATGGTCAAAGTGTTATCTGATTTTACATCCGACATAGCTGAGGAGGAAATTCTAAAGTTCGCCTCCGATTATTACATTCCCGCCGCCGTGCATCCGGAAGTTTCCGGTGCAAGAGCAACAATTGCAGACTTCCCCGAAGGGAAAATAGGGTTATACACGCGTTTTTTTGAGTACGTGAATCAACGTGTGCCGTTATCTTTATTCCTGAGCGACGTGTTAAACTATTACCGCTCGCATATATCACACCGCACCGCATAGGTGCGGTAAAATTACTAACTCGAGGTTAATTGCCGACATCGCAATTAACCCGACCATTCACCGTTCGCGCGCTTTACCACACCACGTGGTCGCACGGTGGGTATCATTTGCTAAGCGCGCCAGGCGCCCAATGTTACATCGAAAAGTAGACTCGCCAGAACCGGAGAAGCGTTCTTCGGGTAGATGACGTGCTTCCCATCCCGCCGATTTCTATACCGTGGTTCACCGCCAAGGACGAGCGCCCCTCCTGGATCATATAATGTGGAGGATGCGGATACGATAAATACCAACCGCATCCCCATCAATTCCTATCCCGAGGAATTTTGGTGCACATGGGCATTAGCCGCAACTATTTTGGCGGACTGAGGAGGTTCCAATCTTTTGGGTGCGGATGGCGAGGGTGGGTGCTCGTCCTCGCATTCCTTTGTCTTTACTAATGTAAGATTTTCGCCCTTCATTGTATTTAAAATAACATGTGTGTTGTTGTCTCGTGTGGCTCGAGATGGACCTATTCCGAGTCGTGCGCTTAGCGAAGCCACCGCAGTGAATGTAGGTCGCGCCATCGGGCGAAGGGAAGAGCCCATTCGACGCCACCGCAGGCGTACTCGGATTTGGATCTAGGAGAGGGGGACTAGCTCCTCAGTCGCGATCGAAGCGACGCACCGCAAAGCGTGCCGTCCCAGAGTGCCTTCTCCTTTAGTGCGACCATCGCACGTGGCGATGGCGGAGCACATGGAAGAAGATGAGGAAGAGGAGAGTCCCGGTCAAGCGCAAGCGTCACTGAAGCGACGCAGGATCGTCGAGAAGAAGCGCCCGCTATATTAACGGTGGAATCGCCATCGAGCGACGTTGCATCACCGCCCCCTCACCGATACATCCGTCCACAAGAAAGAATATCATAAATGTTGTTTGCGCATCCCTTATGTTTGTGAGAAATTAATAATTCTCTTTTTGTGTCTGTGTTTGAATCAGTCATGAGTCGCCCCTGTGGCGAGTCACAGACATTCTCGCTTTCCGAGCCGCATAGCCAAAACGATGAGAACTTGGATGCTGGGGATGCACCAATGAAGCAACTTGTTGAAGAGTTGGTGCAGGTGTTTGCTCATCAAGCTTCAATAGTGGAGAAGCTAAAGGCTCAAGTTTCTGGTGAAGGCAACCAAGGCGCGCAAAAGGATCAGAAAATTGCATCGCTGGAGGCGCAGTTGGCTAGTACCAAGGCTGAGGCAGAGAGTCTGAGTGTGTATGCCCGTGTCGGCCGAGGAAAAATGACGATGGGCCAACAGCCGAGAGCGCAGAGACCGCACGGTATAAGTCTTCGTTTCACTGAACCCAAGTATTTGGAGAAGGGCAAAGATGAGTTGACTTAGCCTTGAAAATTTTTGCAATCTGCAAAGTGCCCTAGAAGAGCGGGGATGAAATTGCGCAGCTCAAGATGGAGTACGACGAGAGTTATATCCCAACTCTTGTCCACCATTGTCGAGCGCAGATGGCTCATAGGCCATGGTCTTCGCCTTGTTGCACTTAGTACCTTTGAGTCTCAAGAAGTGGTAGATGCTTCGGGAGTGGTTCGGCGCCTTGGAGCGTGGTAAGGCGGGCGGCAAAGGAAAAGCTTCATGAGGCGGATCTTTTGAAGGTGCTCACGATAAGGTACCCGGTATAACGCAGCATATGATGAGTCGGTGTCTGCCATGGAGAAGATGAAGTCTTTGGAGCTTCCAATGATTGCTGAATTGGAGCGCGACCAAAATTATCCTATAGGGGGAATAATGGAGGGGCTAACCTTGGTTAGGCATCGTTCTGAGGATGCAGAGGCGCAACAGGATTACTTTTTGAAACCCAATGAGTCCCAGCTGCAGGTGCCTGTTTTTGTTCGCCCTCACAATATTTTGGACCCGTTTGCTCTGAGAAGGAAGTTCCATTGAAGCAAGTCTTGGAAGCTCATGCCACAAGGCTCGCCAAGAAGAAAGGTATCAAGGGCAAGGCCATTTTGTGTGGCGTTGGCACACTCACCTCCTCGATCCGACGGAGTGCCCGTTAGTGTTGCCACGGTATCTCGTCAAGACTCGATTTGTTGAAGAGTTTAAGCGAGATTAAGGATGCAACAAACCGCGCGTGGTAGCTCTTCTCTTGAGCGTTGTAATATTTGGTAGATTGTAACTTGTAAAGTAAACATCCTTTTGTAAGCACGTATGGTACTTAATGGAATTTTTATTTGAATGGTGTTGTCGCTTATAATATTTGCACTTAGGTACGTGTCTTTCCATAAAAAACGTGTGTATCATCTAAGGAGCAGACTGTTGTATAAGCGCAGATAAGATGTGAAGTTCATAATCATGTATGAGATTCATGGTGTACGTAAGAAATAATTTCTAAGTACTTTTTTTTTATCATAGTCGTGTATGTTGTGATATGCACCATATGCATTATTGCGCACCCGTCGTGGGATGCGTATAGAACTTATTCCAACGTCTTGAGAACAAGGTGTTTAACAAGGATACGTGATCCAATGTTGATGGGTTTGCAACCCTCTTACTCAACGAGTTATTTGGTAGGTTAACTCATCCTTTTACCATCGTGGGTTTATTAAGTGCATGCACGCCATGTAGGCGAAAGATCAAAGATGCTAAGACATAAAGTATATGGAAATAACAAATTGAAATGTGTTGCGGAGTTAGCTAGAAACCGCGATGTTTTATTAATACTTGCAAATTTGTATGAAAGAAGATAAATAATTCATATGCCTAAGTAAAACAAAGAGTAAATACACGGATTTTTATTGGGCACTTCACTAAAGTGCAGGAGTGTCCGTGCGATGGGCCACAGCCATTCCTATAGATAACATCGCTTAAGGTTGCAGATGTTCCATGTGCGTGGTAGTTCACGACCATCCAAGCCTCGTAGCTTGTACGCTACTGTTCTTAATGCTTCAAGAACCTCATAGGGTCCTTCCCACTTTGGTCCAAGCTTACATGTCTTCTCGCGGCTCGCATCATTGGCGTGGTAAACAAAGTCACCGGTCCGAATGAAACACTTCGCACTTTAGCATCATAGTATCCCTTCATTTTTGACTTTGATTTTTCTTCACAGATAGGCTGGCGTTCGCCTTTTCTTCCAAAGCAGTCTAAGTCAATACGCCACTCGTCGTCATTGGTAGCCACATTGATTTCAAAGAAGGCGGATGGTTGGCATTCCAATTTACCGGTATGACGGCTTCGTCCCATAAACTAGAAAAGGGGTGTCCCTGTCGGTTTTTATTAAAGTGCGATGCGCCCATAACATGAGATAGTTCTTCCACCCACCTTCCTTTGTGCTTGTCCAAGCGTGCCTTAATGCCTTCACCTAGGCTTCGATTTGCACGCTCTACTAAGCCGTTGGTTTGTGGGTGTTTAACCGACGCCGCAAGTCTTGTGTAATTTTAACTTCGCACCGATCCTTAGGGGTTGTCGCAAAATTGTTTCCGTTGTCCGAGATGATTTCCCAGCACCAAGCGGATACAATATTTTCCCAAACAAAGCGCTGACCGGTTGCGATGATTGTTACCACCGCCTTGCTTCGATCCACTTGGAGAAGTAGTTTATGGCAACCATGAGGAACTTTAATCCTCCCGCCGCAATGTGGAAAGGACTTGCGATGTCGATACCCCACTTGTAGAATGGCCATGGTGCCGTAATTGGTGTTAGTTCTGCTTTTGGTTGGCGGAACGGGTGCAGTACTTGGCGCCGCACTTTCTTATTAAGTCCCGCGATCGCGGTGCATAGTGGGCTAATAGTATCCCGACCTTAAAGCGCGACCACCACGGACCGTGGTCCCGAATGCATGCCGCATGAACCTTCTTGGATTTCCGCAGACATAATTTGCTTGTAGGGACCAACACAACGAAGCCATGGTTGCAAAAAGGAGCCGATATAGTATGTTGTCCCGGTTCAAACCTTTGTGATGTGCGCCGTATCCTTCGCTTCCTTCGCTCTTGGGGGTAATACCCTTTCTTATGAATTCCGTTATTGGTGTCATCCACGTAGGGCCTTCTTCCTCTATTATCAGGATACTTCCATCTCGAGATGGATTTGCTTTTCAACGCTTCCACCAACACTGCTTGGATAGGTGTGCAAAGCTTGTGGATGCAATATTGCTTAGCGCATCCGCCTTTCGGTTTTCCCTCTAGAACTCGTTTGATGATAAACCCGTCAAAGCCTTGATTAGTGCCTTGGTTTTATCGAGGTCTTGAATCATGTTTTCCTCCTCGCCACGTACTCACCCAACACGTGGTTGGCTACTAGCCCGAATCTACATTCGCTCGTTACGTGACACCCATTCGAGCCGCAATGCGTAGTCCGGCTATTAGGGCTTCATACTACGCCTCATTATTTGTTGTCGTGAATTGAAACGTAGTGCATAAGTGAATTCCATTCCTTCCGGGTTTGTGAGGATGAGGCTCGCTCTCGACCCATCCACGCATGAGGATCCGTTCGTGAACAAGATCCATGGATCTTGTAGTTCCTTCTGCTTGGTGCGGGTGCCTCATCGTTGTCTCGGTTTTTCAATGATGAAATCGCTAGTATCCGCCTTTTACCGCAAAGACGTGGTGCAGAGGAGATGTTGTGGTCACCGAGCAACACACTCCACTTTTGTAGTCGCCCGATGCGCCGTGCTTGGAGATGATTTGCTTGATCGGTTGGTCCGTGATTACCGCTATTAGCGCGCTGAAGTACTGCGTGGCCGCTTAGCAATGAACACTAATGCCATAACCAATTTCTCCATGGCGCTATAGTTCATCTCCGTCTTCTTGCGCTTTGCTTAGAAAATAGACAAGTATTTGTACCAATTCCTATCCGTTAGTAACACCGCTACCGACCGCCCATTGGTCATGGATAAGTACATAATCAACTCTTCCCGATCGGTGCTACAAGTGTGGGGAGCGTTGCGGTGTTGTTTAAGCCGTAAAGGCCTCTTCGCCTCCGTAGTCCACCGAAAATCTCCCTTTTTATACACTTTTGAGTGTTTTGAAAAGAGGTAGTGATTTGTCTGCCGACTGATAGGAATCTATTTAGCCGACCGCCTTCCCATTGAGATATTGGACTTCCTTCAACGCGCGGTGAAGGAAGTTCGATAAAACCTTAGTCTTTTCTCGACACGGCTTTATACCATCGATTCTATCGTATCCAAGGAACATGCCTTCAGAGCGCCAAAGGTGCATTTTTAGATTTAGCTTCATGTTGATCTCTTTGAGTGTCCCGAATGTTTCCTCAATGTCACGCACCAATTCCTCTTCAGTATGGCTTTTTATGACCAGGTCATCGACGTAAACCTCTAGGTTGCGGCCAACCTGTTTTTCGAACACATTATCTACTAACCGTTAATAGGTGGCGCCTGCATTCTTCAAGCCAAAGGGCATTTTGGTGTAGCAGTAGACGCCTTGGCTTGTATGAAAGGCCGTTTTTTCCTCGTCCTCCTTAGCCATCTGGATTTGATGGTATCCTTTGTATGCATCGAGAAAGCACTTTAGTGGGTATCCACACAAAGATTCTACCTTCCGCCTATCTCCAGTAGTGGGTAGCGCTTGTGGACATGCCTTATCGAGGTCTCGTGAAGTCCACGACATTCGCCACTCACCGTCGCTCTTCTTGACCATTCTTGGGTTAGAAAGCCGGTCCATGGTAGTAGACTTCACATGATTCCCGTGATCTACTAGATTGTGTACCGCCAGATAGCTTGCGCCGCCCGGAGCTTGGCCGTGCTTCTTCCGCGGATCGGTGCGTATCATTGCTCGGTTGCGGCTTGTGTTCGTGATCGAGCGTGGTACCCCGGTCATGTGCTTTGGTTCCCATGCAAAGATATCCGTGTTCTTTTGCAAGAGTGCACACAACGCCTTACCGCCCCGACAAAGGATCCTCCCATCGATACTTCCGCTTAGGGTATTCGGGTGAATTGCGACCTTCGTGTTTGGAACTTTGTCGCTACTGTTTTGTAATGGGCGCGGTTTCGCATGTGACCGCGTTACATTCTTTAGGTGGTACAACAAGTTGTAGAGGGTAACAATACCTCCTTCCACTGGGAATTTAAGCATCCCGTGTCCGAGATGGTACCGCGCACATGGTCGATATCCTTGGTCGTCCGATAATGCCATTGTATGGAGGGATTTGATCACCATAAAATTCATCCAGCCGCAGTAGTGGTAGTTATTACCCACTCGACTAGTAGTCGAATTGCCCATAGGCCATATCTTTTCGCTGTGAAGCCATTGCCGCGATCGTGGCTCAATTATTTCACAGATCTCCGGCGCAATGCTTGAAACAATGTTCGACATTATATCTGCAGACGCCCACCATCAACATACATGCGATGGATGTCATGACCCCCATGACACTTCGATGATGAGCGGCTCTTCCTCTGCGTTATGCGTAGTTAAGGTAGGAAAGTGATTGCACTTCGTGGGAAAACTTCGGTGACCTTCGCACGGTTATTCACGCCATGACTATATCATGTAAATGGTGTCGACTTTATCTTTGGGTCCTTCCTTCTTATTCCCGCCTTTTGTCTATCTTTCCTTCTTTGATGTTCTTGACCAAATGGTCCGCCACCCTCCTTGACTAGTTTGTCGATGAGTCAAGCGCAATGGACACATTCATTAGTAGTGTGGCCCTTCCGTCCGTGATAGTCGCAATACCCACCTCCCACGCGTCGATCCTCCGGGGTGCGCATTGGTGGGGTCTTGGGAAATTCGCGCTTTGCTATGCAGTATCTCCTTTTGAGTCTTTGTCACGGGTATACTTTTCGTTGTCCCGCCCGCCTCCCCAGGTCGCGATAACTCTGTTACGGTTACATTACTCCGGTCGGTGGATTGTCTCCTGTGTTGTTCCCGCGACCTGTAGTTCGAGTAGCTTTTCTTGTTATCCGCCGCGACGGCCTCTCCTTAGACGAAGGACCGTGTGCGTTTCATGAGTTCATCAAAGGATTGGGGAATTTTGTCATTCAACCTTTTGATGAGTTCTGGGTTATTGACCCCATTCATGAAACCCGAGATTTTTAGCACTTCGGGACATGCTTTAACTTGTATGCATTCGCTTTGAAGCGCTCCATATAAGCGCTTGTAGATTCCCACGCTACCGTTTGACCACTGGCGAGTTCAACGGGTTCTTAGCACACTTCTTCCTTTGAGTAAAGTTTAGCGAACGCCTTTCTCAACTCTTCAAACCATTGATGCTTCGCGTGGAAGCTTCTTGAACCGCCCGCTGCATTTCCTACTAGTGTAGAATTGAACATGTGGCACCATACGGCCGCCGCTTTTCAATTGTAGGTGATTCGAAAAATTTTAGGTGGTCATCGAGCACCGTTCGTCATAGGTTTTATGTTGGCGGGCATGCGCCTCCTTTGTTCTCCGAGAATCAGCGATGCGCCGAGTGAACGCATCCACTATTGACGCCGCCACGGAGGATATGTCTTCATCCTCCGGTTAAGATGTTTGTTTCGACTTCCAGGTCCGCTCGCTATCCTCGTTGTCCGAGGAGTTACCGAGGACAAACTTTCCTTTTTCGACGTTTGCGCCGATCGCCCTCGAATCGCGCTAAGGACTTTCACTGGGGAGTGTCGTCGCCAAGTTCTGTCCCGAACTCGCGGCTACCAAGCTGGCGTGGACATTGGTACGCCGCTCATCTTCCTCGCTTCTTCCAGATGTCATGCGAGTTAGATATCTCATCATCCTCAACTCTCCTCCCACTTACATTAAACACCGGGCTCACGGCTATCCTTTCGCGCTTCTCCTTCCGACGGCGCGTGGGATGCTTCAGATTCAGAGTCGAAATCGAGTCGAGCATGCAGTGCTTCGAGTCGACCTCTTTTTGCTTCCTCTGCATGAGGGGTCGCCAATGTTTCGTAATTTTGAGATACAAAATCTCCTTGCGAAGTTCGTGCGACTCCTTCCGAGTGAGGGTGTCCGCTTTACCACGGGCCCTTGTTTCGCGGTGCATCCGTGCCTTGAAGGGTCCGGTTTAATACTAATTGAAGGGAGTAGCAAAACGCGCGCAGCGGATCTCCTGCGACCGTGGTGGTGGTAGTCGCTGGGTTGTCCCCGAGCGTTGTTCCACCGTAGGAAGACTAGGTCCGGCCTAACCCTTGATTTTTACGACACCGTTGTCCTGTGAGTCCGCTTGGAAGTTCGATCCGGTGCAACTTCTTTCCCGTAGCGTCTGTTTGCGATCGGCGATTTCGTGTTTCGTCATTCTAGTTCTTAGTTCTTAGTGATTGGTCCCACGGATGGCGCCACTTGTTGATACAAAGTTGGACGTTCCTTGTTTGGGGCTCCGGCCTCGTATCAATCGAGTCTTGATTCTTGAAACCTCAAGACTAAGTAGCAGAAAACACCGTTAGCTTATCGTGGGATTGTCTCCCACGATTATCCTCCCGTGAGAGTAAGTAATCGGTTTAAGGTTAAAGGAGAGTTAGGGTTTTGATCGTTCCTTTAACGAGGATGTGGTTCCTTTATATACACACGAATCCTGTTGGTTCCGTGTTCCCGACCTTCTGCCAGATCCCGCCTAAGTCGGTTGGTTAAACAATTATCTCTAAAGATAGGAGATATCCGATATCGTATTCCATAAATAACATCGATTTGGATCGTCGTGGGCCCAAACCACTGATCGGATTAGCCCGGTTCATGCCGGGCTCATTAGTATCGAGCTTTGGTCGGGTTCGTGACCAATATAGATTATACGTCATCAATGTGCAAATCTATCACGACGGTCTCTCAAGTTTGAATAACACATATTTTTCAAAAAAAGGAAGTGATATGTATACCACAAGAGTTGAGATGCATACATCAAAATGCCATGATTAATGCATATGATAACCATATAATATCAATTGCGTGTTTGTGGTGTGCATGTCACTTTTAATGGTGTTTATATCACACCTCACTTCCGATATTGACCGGATATTACCTGGGAGTATATGGACGCAAAAGATGTTTTTAAAAATCTTTACCTGAAACCCAACTCCACGTTGCAAGTTAAGGTTCAAATTATGTTCCTTTAGACCAACTTTTTACTCCTTCCGTGCTAAATTAATCGTCCACCTTTTTTTTTCAAGATGTCTCATTTTTATTGTCCACTACAAATATAAATAGGAAAATTTAATCGAGTTTACTATATTACTTTTACTTTATTTTATTATTACAAACTTAAAAAAAAATATATTAATTAATTAGCTAAGATTAAAACTATCATTTTGTGAAAAGTTTTTTTTTTTTTTTAAATCGTCTTAAATCAAGGGCGGCAAGTGTGGGACAATTGTTCCTTATTTATGCATGTTACAGCTGGATATGATTGAGATATCCATAGGCCATATATACAAATTTGTTCTTGCAAGAGTGTACTATAAGAAAGCCAAGAAGGTACGCAAGACTTGTATGTCATCATCCGCACTCTGACAGTCATGTTGTTGGTACACTTTATATCCATCTTCCTGTTTTCCAACATTCATTCTTTTTCTTTAAAATCCCAATTTCATTAACTTTTGGCTAAAGGTGTCTCGGTCATTAATCTCTAATTAGCAGGGGCCTGGAGTGACGGACCTAAAACTAAAATTGGTATAAGTTTTAGTTTAGAGTAAATTGCAGAAATCGTCCTTGTGATTTTCTCAGATTGCATGTTTCATCTTTGGGCGTGAGAAAAAGTGGGGTTCACTTTTCGTCCCTGACCATGATCAGGGATGAAATTTGCAATTTTGGCAAACCATAGGGAGGCCGCCTACACTTATATAAGGACCAAATCGTTCTCAAGTTTTTTCCACAGGAAGGTTGGATGCACTTATGAAAGGTCATAGACGAAATTTGCAATCTGGGCAAACTATAAGGACAATTCTTGCAATTTACTCTTTATATTTTATAAAAGCCAAACAAGATTTGTTACACAAATATTTGGGACAATGTGCATTATTATGCAGGAGAAGACTTGTGTCTTTAAACTCCGTATATTTGACAATATTTGACATTACTTAGGAAGTTCATGTGGCTCACGGGCATCCCATGAACCTCCCACCACCCGTGGGGTGTGCATAACTTTTCTGTTTTAGATTCTTTTAAGAAATATGTGTTTTGTTTGGTTAGGTCCTAAAGGTAGAGAAAAATGAACCAAATTGGTCTATGCTATTTTTTTAAGTGGAAATGTGATAAATACAACGGGCTATGCTTCATGGGTTTTGCGGGTAGTCTATGAAGTCCGGAATTTACCTGCAATGGTCATCAAAGATTGCTTGTTTCCCGTTACCCAGAAATTAAGACAATTCCAAACATAGTGGTTTCATATATATCAGACAAGGTGGTGGGTCTAAATTTGTTCGGATATCAATTTCATTTGTTCTAATTGTTTAGGTCTGATGCATTTGATTCGATATACGCATGCATGTCTATCGTTACATAAATATACAATCTAAGAGATGTGATCATATAAACAAGGTTATAATGGACCAAAGTTTAAAAAAAATTGTTCCGTCATAAAGAGATGGCATTTACACCCAACAGGCAGATGATATCACCTTTTTTAAGTGTAAAGATAAGATCATTAATTTGCTCAGTTGTTAAGAATTAACGTGTTGTTAGGAGTATAATAAAGAGATGACAGTTACAGCCAACAGGCAGATATACTTCTTTAGTTACTTCGTGCTCATGGCTTTGCTTTTACATGCAAATTATTTAGCAGGGTACCTTGCAACAGGTAACGTTTGCAGCTCATACTCATTATCCGTGGATTATAGTATATCATGTACATATACGTAGCCTAATAAGAGTGCTTAGTGGTCATGTACCCGCATGGCTTCATTAGTTACGAGACTTGATGTTTGTAAAGTGTAAACCGTGAATAGTCACTTGATCAGGTAAAAAAAATACCGTTAGCATGTGATAACCAGATGCTCGTAGGTGAAATTTTGCTGGTTTAGCGACAAGAAAAATTAATGATATTTATAATACACAGCTTTAAACCAGATCAGTTGTATACTTAAATTCTATGCATAAATTCAGGCAAGGAAAATAGGTAGACACTAATAATCCATGTCACAAACGTTGTCCATTGTGAACCCCCCATTAAGTGAGTTGGTGACATCCTTCCACTATAGACTCAAAAAATTGTTACACTGCAAATTGACTAACTAGATTAATGAAGTTTGAAACCATCGTTACCACTTATCATATACCCGGATTATATAGGAACACTTATCTACTATACATAGAACAAGTAACAGATTACTTTTTACTTTTTACTTTTTACGTTGAAGAAACTAACTTACGAACATATATAAAAGCTTAAAGCTCGTATCTTAAATCTATACTACATATAATAGAAAAAGCGGTTAAAGGTGAAAAAGTTGAAAAGTTGAATTATCGAAATTGGTTAAACGAGAGAGAAATCAAACAGATTTAATATCTTATTAAAACACCACATTACTTAAAAGACAATAATTTATTCATATCAGACAACCAATCTATACTACATATAATAGAAAAATGATCAAACTTTGAAAATTGAAATGTTGAAAGTCAAAAGGTGAGAGAAATGTATGGTGTAATTAATACTCTTATTAAAACACCTCATTACTTAAAAGTACAATAATTTATTCACATTATACAACTAATTAAAAGCATATCTACCAAATTAAAAACAACCAATTAAAACACCAATTACTAAAAAGTACAATAAAATTTTCACAATGTATAATTTAAACAAACTACACATAATACAAAATATAAAATAATTAAACACACTAATTAATGTTATTTTTAAAACACCATAAAATGAAAAGTACAAGTTATTATACACATTATACAAATTAATAAAACACACAAAGCTTCATACAAGCTAACAAGTTGATGGTACATATAGTTTTGAAAATCGAACCGGACCAACGGGTTCAAGTGAGAACTGATGTCGCCACCGGTTCGGCTAATCAATAAAAGCTATCCGAAAACAAACCAGAGAGGACACGTTGAATCCGATACAAACTCGTGAATAGGTCTCATCGAGATCTATTTCTCCGGTTAATCGTTACAGGGTACCCGCCGTCGCAACGCAAGGGTACCTTGCTATATTATATATAATGGAAAAACCAAAAAGTAAAAAGTGAAAAGTTGAAAACATATATTTCAAAAGGAAACTATTAATACATATCGAAAATCGGGTTGACCCGGGACGCTTCAAACCCGGTGGGTTGACCCGGTTTAATTTGACTCGTTTTTTACCCAACCCGTCGGGTTGACTCGATTTAAATCGACCCATTTTTCGATCGTAACGGTTCAATCGGTTGAACCACCCGGGTCGAACCGGGTTTCAAAACATTATGTTTATTCCCCAAATCTTCAAACTTTTATTATTTTTCGTTTATAACCCATAAACATTTTTTTTAACACAAAACGATCTGTCATTATAAAATCGCATTGGTGTGCACAGGTACTCGTTTATATTTTGAACGTACGCAAAAGACTTACGACAATATCGCATATTGTTAATTATCTGCCGTTAAGAATCAGCTGCCAGAAATAGCAGTACTGCGTCTAAATACATATAAAGCATGTAAGTTGTTTTGCAATTCCTTAATCCATAAACTAATATAGGCAAATTTGACAATTGAAAAGACATTGCAACTTTGAAACTGAAAGAGTTGAAAACTTAGGCTGGTCCAATCGTACCCCCAACATCGGTTGGGCAACGAAAAAACACACCTTTAACCGATGTCAACATCGGGCGTGTGGGTTGTGGAGCTCGGTTGCCACATCGGACATAGTGGCCAAATTGGGGACATCGAGCAAATTTACGACCGAATTTAATGCCCACTATTTCCAACCAAATTTGCCCGTTTGGGCTAAATTCAAAAAAGTTTTAAAATTTTGACTGCTTGGTCATTAAAAAAAAAAAAAAAAAAAAAAAAACATTTTTTTAAACAATTTTACCACTCTATAAATACCAACTTCACCTCAAACACAATTCACCACTCACCATTTCTCATCTATATTCATTTGAATCTAATTCTCATCCAACTTTAAAATGTCAAAGAAAAATACCCCACAATCAAAAACCGACGATCACGACTCACCCCAAATGCCCCGAATATGAATTTCTCACGAAACAACTTCGAGTTAACCCAAGATATCACCACAACAAAACGGCCTATTCGCTCATCCACAAAGTTTTGATTATCAACACAACTAGCCCAACCAAATCAAAACCAAAACCCGTTTTATGTTAACCGTCATTTTGTCCCACCGCAACGTCCTTACCCCGATTCACGGCAAGAACCTAGTGGGTCGTCATACCATCCAAACATGGACTTCATTTATCCTTCTCAACCAGATCAACCTTATTCCCGATTCAAGTACTAATCTTGACATGAATTTGGAAGATTATTTGTCGGAGTATAATACACAAAACTACCAAAGTCAATATGCTTGATGGGCCAAGGTTCGGTCACGGTTCGCACCACGGTTCGCTCCATGATTCCATTCCCGTTGAAGATTCGATGATGAAAAACCACTTCCCGAAGAAATGTCCCCATCAAACCAAAGCGACCATCAAGACGTGCTTCAAAGGCCAAAGACAAAGGCAAGAAGTTCAAACAAGCGGGAAAGCCAAGAAGCACGTTGAAGCATGGACAAAGCGGAAGAGGTCGCTTTGTAAAACTTGGGTTTATGTGTGTTTATTAGTTTAAGTATTCTAGTGTTTATTTTAATTTCGTATTGTAATGTTTTTTTTTTTTAAATTTTAGATTTTTTTTTTTTTTTTTTTAATTTTAATTGATTTAAATTTAATGTTAAAATGTTTAAATTAAAAAAAAAAAAAAAAAAAAAAAAAAAAAAATAGCACCCTCGGGTCATTGACCGTGGATCCGGTCATGTCTGTCATTGTAGAAAGAAAGGCGACGTAGTACTTAGAACTGGGTTATCTCAGGTCACGATTGTGACCAACCTTATTAACTAATATAGGCAACACATTTAATATAGGCGCATCACATTTAATAAGAACTAATATCCAAAAAGTTACCATTAATATAACACATAAAAAGCCATAATATTAACATTTATAGTCATAACATGGAACAAATTAACATTGAACATTGCTAAAGCCTGCTATAACATCATTCTACACACACAACAATATTATATATATTTTTTTCGTTCATTCTCTCTTTGCATCCAAACCGTTAATTCTGACATTTTTCAGAATCCTGTGAGTAGGAGGATAAGAAGAAACAATTTATAGGAAGAAATAGTATTTTCCATTAACATTATATACATAAACATCATATTTAATTATAACCATATCAATATTCATGTAATTTTTTTTTTGTAACTATGGTTTCCGACTTTTTTACCGACTAAACCATGGAGTTTGAACCCAATCATCACACGTGACCGGCAGGTTAAAGTTCGCTCTTTTCATGTAAATTGATTGAAACACAGACGAACAGATTATATATTATGTGATTGTGAGTACAGATTCTTTCCTGTATTCTATATCTCATGGAAAATTCAAGAATGATCAAGCGGCTTTAATGTTAAATCTTAAATAAGCGTGAATGGTTCAAGTCACGAAATGCTATTTTTTCATACTAAAAGCATGTAAAGAAATTACAAACCTTCAAATTTTTTCCAATTTCCAAATGCTACATAGGTAATAAAAATTACATCAAAAAAGTTTGCAAATCTATAGATACATAATCAAACATGAGTGTTGCTTGAACACGGCTAACTATGACTCCTTATGTATTAGTTAAATGGTCCACCGATCTTTATTTTGGGTTTTTGACGAAATCACTTGCAAGTTTAAACCTCTTATATAAAACTGCAAATTGATTGGAAAAATCAACATAGATATGAAATAAATAAATGAGCACATAAGAAAGTTTTAAACCACGAGTCGTATAAAAAGAAGTACTACATGTATCACAAGTAAACACACTTTCATATACAAAGTCGATCAACTACCTACACATTGATTTCGGGTTGTAAACATGAACATTTCAACAACAAACTTAAAAACGTTTAATAGTACATAGCATGAACAAATAAACATACAACCAAATTGTAATCAAATGAAGATGAACACGTACCATATATAAGGCAATGACTTATGAATTTTTATATTTGTAGCCAACTACTCGAAATCAAAGATATAACTCATGAATACACAAAACATTACGCAAAACACTTAACCAAAATATTATATAATTATCGGCTGTTAAAAAATCGCGTTACTATACAAGGGTATTCGTCTAGTTGACATAAAGAGTGAATTAGATGAAGCAATAATCATTTCAAAATGTTTTGAATTTGACATTATTATTTTCCGTATGAAATGAATTATTAATACACATATGTTTCAAAAGGAAACTATTAATACACATCGTAAACCGGGTTGACCCAGGACGCTTCAAACCCGTCAGGTTGACCCGGTTTAACTTGACCGGTTTTTTACCAGAACGGTTCAATCGATTGAACCACCCGGGGCGAATCGGGTTTCAAAACATTATGTTTATTATTTTTCGTTTATAACCAATATTTTTTTTATCACTAAAACTATCTGCAGCTATAAAATTTCGTTGCTATCCACTGATACTCGTCTAATATAAAATGAATAGTTAAATGTTTCATATTAAGTAGGACAAAAAGTTACGTGGTATTTATCACGCATATGGATGTGTTTGAGAATGGGCTTTTAGAGGCTTACGAGGGCTTAAACTTTTAAAATAAGTCGGCTTATAAAATAAGCGTTGTTTATTACACGAGCTTATGAGGGCTTATATAAGTCATAAGCCTTCATAAGCCCAAGCCTATTGAAAAGGGCTTATGAGGGTTTATGGGGGCTTATAACTAGTTAAATTTGTTTCAGCTCCAACTAATTCGCTAAATAGCTTGTTAAAAATATAAACTTCATCTTTCGGCTTATAAATTATAATATAAGCCTTAATTTCAGCCCTAGCTCCAACTCCAACCTCAGCCCTTAACTTCAGCCCTATCATAAACGATTAATGTAATAAGTCGGATACGTTTTCAAATGAATACCTAGCCTCGTACGTAAACTAAGATGCTCTTTGTGTAAACTGGGTGTGGTGAATTGTTTGCTATAGGTGTGTGTGTTTTATTCAGGGTCATTCTCGAATTTTAGGAGGCATTGACAAATAAGTAAAAAAGAGGCTCAAAGTAATGATCAAATAGAAAATGTATTTTTCTTAGGAATAATTATCTATACTATATATAAAAAATATATCAATGTTGAAAAGTTGAATGTTAAAAATAGTCAAATGTGAAAGAAAAATGCATTTACAAAATGGAATGAAAGGGTGGACCACAATATCGCATATCGTTAATTTTCTGCACAGAATCACCCATTGACGCATTAGTACTCGCTTAAGATTTATTAATGTATCTAACTTGTTATATTTTCCAGTTTTGTATAGCGAATAAATTTTTTTGCAAGTTCAGGTAACCGACTTTCAAATTTCGTTATTTTGGTATAGTTTTTTACTGCCCAACTCATACAAAGTTATCTGGTATTTTTCAAATTTTTTATTTCCTACATGGCATCCGTCTAGTATAATTACAAGTTAGATATATCTCTAAATAAAAAAAGTGACAAGTTAGATACATATAAATGGAAAAATTTGCCAAAAAAAATGATGACATGAATAATAACTAGTTTCATTTGGCAAAACCGGTTGTGGAGTTAAAATAATATATTAAAGTGACAAAATTTAAAAGTTTAGTACCTGAACTTGCAAAAGTTTTTATTCGTTACACAAAACTGAAAAATGTAACAAGTTACATACATTTTTAAATGGTTCCTTCGTTTTAAGACATATCATGAGAATTATTTACATAAATAATGTCATTCTTTTAGTATATTTATAAAAAATTTTGTTTTTATTCATAATAATTAATATCACTTATAAGTTCATACATCAAATATAAATTTAGAGGCCCTAAAATATTGGAGGCCATGGGCGATCCTTCACTTCGCTCACCGTGAAAGATGACCCATGTGTTTTGTATAATATGATTTGTGTGAGTGACATGTGTTTTTTCTCTTTACTATGTGTGAATAAAACTACAGTGAGACTTTAATTCAACCAAATGACTCAAAAAGCTCACGACCCAACAAGTTACAAAGTCCGTGACACAACTACTTAAAAACACACCACCACTATAGTGAGCTACGACGCCATCGGCTTACGAAACACCAACAAGGACCACGATTACTTAGCTTGAACCAAAACACCATCCAACTGAAACAAGGCACTGCTTAACTGAACCACTCCACTTTAAAACCACTCACTGATCTAAGCCATGATACACATAAGATACCGGGGCCCCATGGACGGACCCATGTATGTCGGGTGTTCTTGCGGCTTACACCCGATTTTAGGTCACGGTCATCAAAAGATTTCAAACTGTTGTTTTGTGGTATGTCTGAACCCCAAAATCGTTTTCTTCTTTCGCTTTACTACAGAACTTTTTAGCTACCAAACATTTTTTTCACAGAACACCTCTAAAAATCACCGAATTGTCATGCGGGCCAACAGGTCCATTATGCTTTGATTAATATATATCACAAAATATGAGTGAGACTGAGAACATATATATTACAGTAAATGGCTTACCAACATTCACAAGAATATTAAAAAGTGCTGGTACGGGGCCCAACATATTAACTATCTCCATACTCAAAAGATGAGGTTTAGATTCGTTTTGTTTTCTTGTATCTACAGTTCTACACTTTAGTCTAACCAACTTGACGATCATTCGGACATAGCTTAGGCCAGTAATGGTGATCTTATAGGTGATCTGATCAGTCTGTCATTTCAGCTTCATTTTTGTTTTTTTTTTCTTTCTAAAACTAAATACATAATCAAATGACTATAATGATAACTTTAGAAATGACCCAACATCTAGATTTTATTATTATTATTATTATTTTTAATTATAATTTCGTTAATAATTAAAAAAAACATTACATGATAAATCAAATAAAATAAATATTACAATAAAATTAGTGTTCATTTGCTCGACGCCAAATATGTTCCAATAAATCGAACTTTAAGATTTAGATGAGTTTCTTTGGCAGTCAAGATATCTCTAATAACTTGAACACATCTTCTTGTGTTCGCCGAGATCATCTTCACGATATTGTTCATCCGGATACAAGTCGGAGAGATGGTCTTCCATTTGTCTTTTAAAGTCATATTATGTAATATGATGCATATGTACATCATATCAATTATTTTCTAAGACTTTGCGATCGTGCAAGAGTATTTATTAGAGCCAACTTTCTCTTTAACACGTCAAACAATCGTTCCACATATTTTCTTGCTTCTTCATGCACTTGCTTATATCTTACTCGGTTTGTATCATTCGACCCCGACTGTGACATGAACTTCATAAGAACATACCATTCCGGATATATCCCGTCAACGAGATAATATCTCTATTTATAAGTCACGTTGTTAGCCAAAAATGGAACCTTTGGTGCTTTCCGCCTTTGTGATCGTTGAAATAGGCGAGTGACGATAAATTTGATGTCGTTGTTCGACCCGACAACACCAAAGAACGCATGCCAAATACATAAGTCTTGTGAGGCAACCACTTCTAATAAAATGAATGAATCTAACCTGTGATCACCCCTACAGAATTGAGCACGATATACATATTGACATTAAGCCCACGACCAATCCGTACGATCAATGCTTACTATCATCTCAGGAAACCCATGTTTCTACTCGTGAAAAACATAGAGTTTTTCGACATCGATGTTAGTAGGCCTTTGCAAAAAAAAACTCCTTTCCATATAAGTCCATAACCCCGTTACAGAAAGCGTTGAGACAATCACGGGAAGTTTTATCATCAGTTTGCATATATTCGCTTAGAGCATCGTGAACGGTGTCGTATGTTAATCAAGAATTGCATAGGTACACTTCATCAACACGGAAATGCCAACTTTTTCCGTACAATCAACACCTTGTTGAAAATACGACACCTTATCAATCAATTCCCGAATAATGCATGTAAAAGGTGATCGACTCATTCAATTGCGCTTACGGAATGTACGTGCGTCATACATTGGGTTTTCAACGAAGTAAACCGCCAATAGACGATCATGAGCACCGTAATGATCTCTATCTACCGGAGCTCACGTAATTTTGGTGTGAAAGCCTGAATAAGAAAAACGGTGTCTTTTAAAAACACTAAGGTTAAACTATTAACTTCATCTTCTTCATCTGTATCCGTAAAAAGAATTGATCGGAATTCATTTGTTTGAGTTGAGAAGTTGAAATTGTGTATAGAAGAAAAGGGTGAAAAAATGAAGAAGATAATGTGATATTTATAGAAGAAAAAGTGTATTATTTGAAAAAATTACAAACAACCCCGACGATTCATGCCTTCCATCACCGCTTTGCCAACCCAACTAACCAAAAATCGGTGGCAATGGTGGGGGATTGGCGGGTTGACCGACCAAGGGTTTGGTCTCCATTACGATCAACCTTACTCTCCACTTGAACCCGAATTGTGTTGCAACAAGTGTGTTAGTACAAAGACAAAAATTCGACTAAATAGCCTAGTGTGTGTTTACTTTGTGTGAAATGAGATCACAATAAAGATCAAACAGACAAGTCCTGATTATTCATTTTTTCATCTAAACAATAAAAACTACTTTACTTTTTTTTTTTAAAATATCTTGCAAATGATAAAACGTTAATCGACAAAAATACATCATCGCGACGATCATTTTTTATCTTTACGTAGACGGCACTTCGATATACTTTCAACGAACTTTTTTTTCAAGTTTTTCTTTAGTGTTGAAATTTACGCCTTAAAAATTACATGTGATTGGTTTTTTTTTTAACGGCGATTTATATTAAAATATAAACTAGCAAGGAGCTATTAAATTACAAATATGATTTTAAACAATCGTTCAAATACTACAGTTTTTACCTCTATACTTAAGTCAATAAAATGAAAAAAGACAAATGCTATAAAAAAAACGTCACACTTCCTCACACATTGAGAGTTGAAAGTGACATTATTTCGATAGCGCGATAACACCCAACATGTCGCAGCAAAAATGACATACGCACAATCTTTAGACTCCTTTGAAGCGTGCCAAGACACAATCCAATTATCTCAATCAATAAGAGAGTTCAAAACTAGGATCTTCGAGCTAGTCCATAAACGAATAAGCCTCCAAACATTACAAGCCGTGTCACAAGAGAAGAATACATGATCGATAAACTCCACTTGTTCGTTACAAATCGAATACATAATCAATTGAATATCCAATCCTTGAGAGGACAAGTTTAAACGATGGAGAAACGTGTCCAAAAATAAATACCACATAAAAACATTAACCTTCCTCAGAATAATCTTGCACCATCTCGTACATGGAGACCTATAAGGAAGCATGCGGTCGTTGATATGGTGTCTGCACTACTTACTGAAAACTCACCATCGAGAGAAAGAGATCACATGCAAGTGCCACCACCTTGAACCACCTCCACATACCCGATCTCCTCTAAGAGATAGATGAGATCAACTTGCGATCTCCCAACATTGATCGGTCTAAACCAATCCTACGTCCAAGAGCAATTGGAAATGCCATCACGAACCAAGCAGTATTTGTTTTTCTCCAAGGGGAACAACCTATTACAACTATCATAAAGAGGCGTATCTCATAACCACGTATCTTTCCAAAATCGAATCATAGACCCGCCCCCACCTTGTATCGAATAGAGCTTAGAGAAACAAGACCACTCGAGTGAAGATGATTTATCGAGCCAACATGTGATTGGTTATTTAAAGAATACCGTGTGATTTCACAAATCACATGTGATTTGTAAATTCACATTTGATTTATTATTTTAAAAATTACATGTGATTTCATAAATCATATGTGATTAATAAATCAATTGTGACCTTACAAATAACATGTGATTTTTTCGGGCGTGAATTTCAACATTTACCTAAAAAAACTCAACAAAAAAAAACTCGTCGAAAGTATGTAGAAGTCTCTTTATAGAAAGATGATTTAATTTTCGTCGCGATGGTATAAATTGTTTCGTGTAATGATGAACTATTTATAAATTTTTAAATTTTAAAAAAAATGATAAAAGTAATTTTTTTAATGGGATAATAAATAGCCACGATTTATCCATTTTATTTTTAAAAAATTCCTATTCTAACTAATAAACGTTTTCCGTCTTCTCGAGTTGATGATTCCTATTCTAACTAATAAACTGTCACTTTTCTGAGACACCCCTCATCAATCATCAATTTTTTCTAAAAAGCCTGTGTCCTTTTTATGCTATTTTTGAGTTCTTCATTGATCAACCACGTTTTAACAACTAAGCATTTGGTATGTTGTTAATGCCATTTATTAAGTTTTGTTAATAAAGAAAAGACAAAATTACAAGAAGTACTTCAATCTTTGATATAGTTTCCTATATTAATGGCATTTAAGGTGTTTTCATAACAAGCAATTATAAATGCTTTTTTGGATTTGTTTGGAGTAACATTTTCGCAAGAAAATAATTATTATCAGATAGTATAATTTTGCAGAATCAATTGTTAGTTTCTTCATTTGTGTTTTACTCTTTGCAAGCGCCTACTAATCTTTTTGCACTATAAAAGGTTTACAAATTAGCAAAATACATAATTACCCATAAACATGAATGTATCTTATTATGGTCATATTTTTATAATAAACTAACATTTTAGACCAATTGCTTTTAGGATCCATAAACATGAATGTATCTTGATGTTCAATCTTTTTATATTATATTTACAATTCTTTATGTTAACGATACTACATTCAAGCGGCCAATATTGTATGCTATTCTTTAATACAATCTACTTCCTACAAAATTCAACTATTTTTCCTCATATAGTGAAAATGTAATGGATCTTCTATGCTTACTTGGAGTGCTATGAGTATTTGCCTGATTCATACACATAAATGTAAAGAATAAGGTGTATGGAGACGATTTTATTTAATAATTTTTTTTTTTTCTTTTTATACACATTTTACTTATATGAGTAGAATCATTTGACTTTTATTGTAGCCTTAAGAAATTAGTATTCATAGATGTGCATACTATTTTTGATAAATTTTCATATGCAAGTTTTAGGTGACAAGTATGTCATCGGTGAAATATTTCCTAGCCAATATCTACCCATCAACCAAAGCAACAAGACAATCCAAATACAGGAATAAGAGTGATTGGTGTGATAGAGGCGAATAACATGTTATTCGTTTAATACATCAGCGTCACATCATTAAGATAACAAATTACCAATAACGCACCAACCATTAAAATACCATCCCATCAAAAAAACCTAATAATACGTTATTCGTCCAATGTAGGTCCCACAAAAAAAATACCCATTCACTCACAAAAAAAGTAAAATAAATACAAACGGCGTATGTGGGCGTGATGGCTAAAAGCCGAATGGCGGACCAACAACAAGATGCACGGTACAACACAACGTGCCATTCGTGCGTTGTTCGTGCATATGGCGGACCAACAACACTCCCACACCGAGCTCCCTAACAGGTATCTAAGACAGAGATAGAACCTCTTACCGAGAAGATAAAACCTACGCAAAAGATTGCTTCTTCTTTTAAATCACTTTTAACACGATATCTCTTAGTGCACAAATTATGGTAAATCTTGCCATTTTTTCTCTAGCTCTTACGCAGTGTTCTTGAGTTTTTAAAGAAGGGAAAAGAAAAGAAGTAACAAATTAAGAAAAGAACGGAAAGGAAAAGAACTTCAGTTGCTTCCCAATCCTCCCAAATATGGGCGGAAGATTTTTAGCTTACATCTTCCTCTCAGATCTTTTCTTTTCTGTCGAATTCCTCCCTTAAAGAAAAACTCAAGAACACAAGATTATCTTTAGTTCTTTCTATTTCTTTTCTTTTCTCCTCAATTTTAAACTCAAGAACATAATGTTAGTATTTCATGAAGAATTCAGGATATGGCAAAATGATTATTTCAGGTAGGTTGTATAACATCTCAAATGGGTATCTTTTCAGTACGAGTCAGGATGGGTCGAAATGACTTACTTATTTTAAATAATTTGTAAATTTAAAAATGCATAATTATTTACACGTACACGATTATGTCATTTTAAAATTAATACAATTTTTTAGGTAATCATTGTTTCCGACTTTTGACCGACTAATCGACTTTACTAGCACAAAAGTGGTAAACACGACTAAAGTCGGCTACCTTTGTTGTTCTTGGACCCAAAGTTCATTCGAGAACCTATCTATGTGTGTAACATCTAACTTTTAAATAAGCAAGTCATTAAATATTTTGTGACGTCTTTTTTAAATACCCGTGAATTTCATAGATCTTTTAGCTAGTTGTGATCTATGTTAAACTTTGTTGTGTTTTATATACTTTCTTTATATATAAATACATGACAACTGTTAGTCATGCAGATTGCATATATTAAAGCCCGAAAATATGTTTGTATCAAAACTGAGTTAGTTTAATCTAATAAATGTTAACTTGTTGGAGTTCCTTTCGCACGTTAACTTATTATTAGCGGCTATCTTGTCGCAAGGAAGGGAAATGATGAATGAAGATTTGATACTATGTTTCAAATTGAGTTTATCCTTTCTTGCTTAATTTTAGTAATTGAATAATACCCAATTGGTATTTGATTAGCTTATCTGTTTTCCTTATTTTGAGGAGTTTGCACCTTTATTTATTTGTTTTGTTTGTGGCAATTGGAGGCTTGTTTTTATTATTGAATAAGAAAACGCTTGTTTGAAGGATTAATCCTTAGTATTTTGAGCCATTTGATTGTAAATCTACATCGGAAAAGCCTAATTTAAAAAGTTATGTTTCAAAACGAGTTAGTTTAATCTAATAAATGTTAACTTGTTGGTGTTCCTTTTCACGTTAACTTATTCTGAGTGGCGATCTTGTGGCAAGGAAGGGAAAAGCCTAATTATAAAAAGTCTAGAAATTCACTCTAGTCTAACATATGTCTCATATTTTCTTCCACTTCACATTTACTTCTTCTTCTTCATCTGCTCTTTCATCACTAATAAATATCTCTACCCCATATTCACTTTTAAGTCATTTAAAAATCACAAAATTAGGTTTTGATTATGTTCAATTTTATCATATATTCCTTCAATCGCTACAAATTCATTGATTTATTAACAAAGTTAGGGTTTTGATTAATATGAGTCGAAACGAAATTACTATTGCAATTCTAAATCAACAAACATAAATTAATATCAATTCTTTACCTTTTTTGTTTTTCTAAGTTTTTACTTCTAACTTTTCAAGCAAATCAAGTGTTCATGAATACACTCATAAAGTGTTTGATGAAATGCGTTAATGAAGTAATTTTGTGAATTTAAAGTTTGAATGTGTTAATTAGAATATAAATGTTTTAGTAATTTATAAAATTTTAGTTATTTGATGAAAAAATCAAAACAGTGGCAAAACAATTCTTTGAATATGTAATTGTTCATCATAAACGTTCATCAAGTGTTTACCAAAGAAAATTTAGCAAAGAAGTTGTTCATTAAATAATGTGAATGAAGCAAAACTATTTACCGAGTAAATGTTTATCAAAAACATTGACGAAGCAAGTTGTTCATCAAATAACGTCGAGGAAACAAAATTGTCAATCAAGTAAATGTTCATCCTTTTTTTAGTTCATCAATTTGTGTACATCAATACAAAATGTTCATACGTATAAGATCTTCATCAATACCAAATGTTTAAAAATTGTTCATCAAGTAAATGTCATCAAATAATACAAAAGTGTTTAATGTTCTTCAATACAAAATGTTCAAAAAAAAAATTTAATCAATACCCTGCAAGAATTTTCATCAACACAAAATGTTAATCACTATCAAATGTTCATCAATATTCCATCTATTCATCAATACAACGCCCAAAACTAACCAGAAAAGATACATATCAACACCTGATAATTCTTTAAACTTTTTATTAGAGAACCAACTTTATTTAATTTTTTCCCTGCATAATAATATTCGAAAAAAACTATTAACATGTTCATTTCACATATTCAAAATTTAAAACTATATCTTCCATATCCACCTGAAGGATTAGGTTTAGATATCAATGCACATTATTATTTCCATTCTTTTAATAACTACGAATCTACGATATTAGCTACAAACAAAAAGCAAAAATTTTTTTGCCAAGAAGAATTCAATGGACCTATGCTAATCTTGCCAGACTTGTGTTGGTAAACATTGATAATGTTATTATTTGATTTTCCAATATAGTTGGTCGTCAAAAGGTCAAATAATTTCTACAAAAAAACATTTACCCATTGCATATATTTATACTACATTATAAACGATTTTAGACTTTCTATAAAAAAAAGTCTTAAAATTTTAAGACAAAAATATTATTATAAAAGAAAAATTAAAAAATTAATGTAAATTTTAAAATTTTAAGTCTCATTTAAACCATATAGTAATTCCTCTCTCTCCCAATAATAATATATTTTAATAAAATTATTTATAAAAACAGTTAACTAAACTTATAACCACCAATTTAATTAAAAAAAATTAAGAAATAAAAGTGCTAATTATTTACCTTATTAATAATTCAGAGGTTCTATTTTTAAAAAATATATATTTACTACGTTATAAAGTATTTTGAACATGTTAAATAAAGAAAGTTTAAAATAAAAACATTTGCTCGACACAAAAATAGCTTTGCGCGAGTACGCTTCTATTTTAGTAAAATATTCTTGTGCATAAATATATAAAACACACGTATAAATAAAGTAAACTAAAATTGTCTAAAAGAAATAAAAACATGCCTAAGAAACTACAACACAGAAAATGTTTCACCTTTTAAACCAGTTAGAGCATTAATTTTCTTTTAGATGGTAACGTCACATTGCGTGAGGAACTGGCCTGAAAAATCCTTTCATTTATTATATTTTAAGCATAATTCTACTAGTTATTTATAGAAGAGCTAATTTTAAGAATCAAAAAAGCTTTAGAAGAATCAAAAATATTCAAATATTACTTTGGGTGAAAGTAGTAATAAAGTATCAAAAGAAAAGAAGAAACAACGAATTTAGAATAATAAAACTTTTGACATCAATAATATTCCATACAAATGGAATCACATCATGATTATCATCTACATTCAGTAATCCAATCCTCATTAACTAATCATGTAACCAAATCCCCTTTCTACATCACATGATTAGTAATTTCCTAACATTTTATCATAGTGACCATAATAAGAAAATGAAGAGCTTAATAGCCCATCACCAAAAATAGAGAAACAGAAGTTAAAAAATAGTAATATCCCTACTTATTTATATGATTAATTTGGTTCTTGAGGTGGGTTAATGGAGATAGGGTTGACATTATTTTTAGCAAGATGTTGCTTGTTGTTATGCATCCAAACCTTAAGCACTCTCCTTTTGATCCCAATTTCTTGACAAAATTCTTGAATCACTGCTTCCTCTTGCCTTTGTAACTTCCATCCAACTTTTTCAGCAAAATTGACCATCTTTTCCTTTTGTTCTTGTGTAAATTTGGTTCTAAACCTCTTTTCACCACTTGTTGTAGTGGTGCTGGTTGTTGTGGTGGATATCTGCTCAGATACCCACCACCATAACCAACACCATCTTCTTGCTCATCAGATTCTGATGGATAAGACCCCATTCCCATTCCCATATTGTACGCCATTATCATTGGTGGTGGTCCTCTAGAAGGTACAAGTGCTCCAACATTATTATTATGGTTGTACCCTAAAGATTCTGCTCCCATAATACCCTTAGCGTGGTGACCTTGCAAGATGAGGTTTCTACCATTTCCTAGATCAAATCTTTTAAGATGTGAAGGGACAGTATGGTAATTGCAATCATAGGTAGTAGTAGGATGGTGGTAGTTGCTATGGTGGTGAGTGTCACCTTCAACTTCTTTTCTATGAAAGTTTCTATGGCAGTTGCAAACTGAGCAAATGAGTGACTTAGGAGTACCATCTTCACCCGAAGGCAAAAACTCACCACACCCATCAGTTGCTTTGCCTCCCATTGAAGCTGCATGGTTCTTAAGGCACTCTTTGTACCTTACAACCACCATCATCTTCTTGCTTAAATCCTCTATGGAAGGTAGTGATGGTGGTGGTGGTGGTTGTGGTGATGGTACTATGGTGTTGGAGACATCAGTGTTAGGTGGTTTGTGGTGGTGATGATGTAGTGACAATGGGACAATATTGTGATTGTGTCCATATGTGCTGCTGATAGGTAGAGGCATGTCTTCATCTTCTTGTTCTTGTTCTTGGTGATGAAATTCCATTTCTACCCCTAGCTAGCTTGAGTGTTTTTTTCTTTTTGCTTCAAGTGAAACTAAATGAGATGAAGAAGAAAATGGAGAGTTTTGGAGGTGGGTGAAGGACTAAACATGAGTTTATGTGAGAAATGAATACAGATAGAGATATGAGATAAATAAAAAGGGAAAAGCTCTCATTGCTTTGCTTGCACTATCAGCCATCAGTTTAGCTTACTTATCCACACCTTATATTTGATAATATTCAGAGTTTCTTACACTTTTTTGTACAAAGTGTGCAAGTTATTAAAGTTGTTCTGCTATTAAGTCAGATATCATTGGTCTGGTAATAGCTTGTTTTCTATTTTTGCTAAGTTACCATAGGTAAAATGTGTTGAGTGCATTAGAACAAGTCAGAATTGTATTTGACCCATCAACAATTTCATATACCGAAACTATTATCAAATATTGGAATATATATGTCCAAATAGCTTATTTTTTCCTTCGTCTAAAAGGGTGTATATATGTAAAAGATTATATACCTAGTGAAAAAGATAAATCACATAATATCACAAATGATGATATGAACTACATATAACGACTTACATATACACCAATTATATAGAAGTACCACTTTTTTTAGATTCTTATGTGATATTGTATACTTCTTTCTTGTTAATAATGGTACTTAAAACTTAAGAGGTCAGGGATAACATTTTTCAGCATAGTATCATATATTCACAGGCTCACAACCTTAAGGTTCATCTCTTCATCCCCTATACCGGCCCTCTTTGTCGCCATTGTTGGTGATCAATAATTGGCTGTCCATGTCTCCTTCTCCAATCCTACCATCGTTTTGTGTGACATATAGATAAATTGAATCTTAAAATCTTCCTTAGAAATCTAATCGCCGGTTAACAGTCATACCTAAAATCTTCGACGATTTATATTTTAATTTCAATACTTGTTGTAGGCTTATAGTATATGCCACGCTTGGGGCACTAGTTTAAAAGAGGTTTACAAAAACCGGTTTATTTCATTTTAAGCGGTCTAATTTTCTCGAAAAATATTGGCAATCCTAAACAGCCACTCTTATAGGCAGTTTCAATAAGCAATCCCAAACAACTTTTGTTACAAGCAGTTTCAATAAGCAATCATTTATAAGTATTTCCAGTAAGCAAGCAGTAAAGATGCTTATAAGGAGGGATGTTTGGGATTGCTTATTGAAACTGCCGATAAGAAGGGCTGTTTGGAATTGCTTATCGACTCCAAAATTTTCTGATCAACAATATGCAAATGCAAAGGAAAATTCATAAGCACTAAAGTAACTTCCAAAACCAGTTTGTTCAAGTGCAAACAGTGTTTGGCGGGTAGGAGTTTATATAGATAAAGAGAGGTCATTTACATACCAAAAAAGTTTTGCATACTATATTTATTTATTGAGAAAAAGAAGAAGAGTAATTAATATTTTTAGATACAAATGCAATTACATTTATTTTTAAAATTAAAATATCTAATGAACCGTTAAGCAAAACAAGTTCTAGCATCCCGAAAAACATTTTATTATCTTTCAATAAACGGCCACTTTCATATACTTTCGATGAAGTTGTTTTTCGCTTTTTTCCCTTTTTTTAGTATTGATGTTCGCATAACGTAATTCATGTGATTTAACACGAATATAAAAGTTAGAATACTAAACAACTGTAGTAAAATTGACATACATAAAAGGATGAAAGTGGGTTTGTTATGATACAAGAAAAAATGCATTGCTAAGATTAATCTATCGATATGCAACATTTTTTTTATATGTAAAACTTTACTAGATGTGTATGTTACAAAGGTCTAAAACTTCATTTTTGTAGTAGTTTGTTCAAGTGCAAACTTTTCTTATTATTTTATGTACGAATACTAAAAAATAAAAACATATTATTCTAAAGTACTTTCGAATTTAGAAGGATGTTTTACATTAACAAACGTGATGGAAAGTAACAACTCAGAGTTGCTTAGTTGCAAAAAGGCTTGTGACTAACTATTAAAATGTTTGGCCAACCGCCACGCCAACCTCCGAAAAGAAAGTGTTTTAAGTGGGTTCAAAGTTCAAACCGTGTGGATCAGTTGATAAAAAGTCGGAAAGCATTGTTAAAGAAAAGGGAGATGATTTACACACATTATGTTTTGATTTACATATTTATATGTACAACCGGTTAAAGCATTGTACATTCACAATACAATAATTTAATGTACATGGTTGAGTGTGTTAATGAAAAAAATAGAATGTTCAAATCATTTCCCAAAAGAAAAGTTGATAGAAAGTCACTGATTTAAGAGAATTGATAAAACATTAAAACCTTGATGATCTCACATACTTGTTGCAGTGACTGTCCTGCAGCATACTCGGTATCATGTTGCGAGCTTTTATTTTTATTTTAATTCGTACACATTATTTAATAAATTTGAAATCACAGACCCAAACACTCCATAATGTTATCTGATACCAACTCGACAGGTTTGTTGTTTAAGATGCAGCGAGTTGTGAGTAGCAACACACCGCCGATGCAAAGAAAATTTGCAAATGTATTCGTTGCAGACTTCTGAAAATTTGCAAAAGCGGTCAGGAAAATTCCCCATAAAAAACCGGTAGCTAATTCCAACGAATTTTTTTTGCTCAGAAATTCCGTTACAAGAAAATTCCCTTCATTCTTTTTGTATTGAATTTCTCACATCACATTAGCCAAGTTGTTTCACAGTGTTGGTTTTGGTTCAGAGTCTAGGTCCACATTTTTCATGCATGTTGTTTGGTAGAGTCCAGGTCCTCTTAAAGTTTTCGCATTTGTTGTTTTTTTTTTCATGGTTGTTTTTCGCTGATTGAGTTTGAATTTAGTGTATATCGATCTTAACCAGGTGTTAACTGCCAAATCGTCAATACTATTCATTTGCATTAGTAGAAGATCAATCATATGTGTTTGTCTCTCAACCATGCATCCAAATGAATACCAAAGATCAAAATTTTGACTCTTGCGTGTTGTTACTAAAAGCATCATCAACAGACTAACACAGGAAAATTTCTTTGTTTTAATTATCGCCGATAACAAGTTTGTTGTCCTCATGATCTCCAGAAAACTTCAATATAACTTTAAAAAAGTTTACTACACTTTAGAAGTAAGCATGTGGTATTTATTTTTCAGTCTTTTAAGTGTTGCTACTCAAATGTGCAGACATTTAGTCTTGATTTAGAAGTTTGAACGCATGTGTTTTCAGATACTGGTCCATGAAATTTGAAGTGCAAAAGCAAGTAGATTATTTGCGTACATGTATGCCAAGAACAACTTTTTTTTAGCAAGCTGGAGGATGACCACCACCATACATGTGGGTATATGATGCATGCTTCCTAGCTTCATTCTCACTCCCTAAAAATGAAAATGTTTCAACATACATATGGAGATTACTAGCTCATGGTTGTATTTGTTTAAAGCTGCCAAAAGCCCCATCATTTTACCCCAATTTATACTCATCCTGCACCCAATATCATTTATCTAGCTTCTACTTGTCAAATACATTATGATGAGACTCTATTACTATTAGCAAATAAATTTATGATTCGAATGTCACGTTTTTGGGTTACTTTGAATAATCAATTAGTAAAGTAACTTAGTTGAACGAGTATTTTCATTGAATTATTCCTATTAATTTAAGATTAATGAACATGCATGCATGTACGTGCAATTGCTAGAACACATATATCCAAAATTTTAATCTTTTTTCTAATGCATCATGTATATTATTGTTTTGCACTTGAACAGAAGTTTAAATTAAGCTTGATGTAGATATAAGTTAATTAAGCAAAATCCAAATCATGCAAAAAGTTAAGGGCGTGAAAAAATAAATAAATAAACTGAAACCAAACCAGAAACCATAAAAAAACGAACCAAAATAACTTACCGAAACTAAAAACCAACGATTTGGGTTTTACTTTTCCAAAAAGCGAAAATTTCCCTTTTTTTTCTCTTTTCTTTCTAACAATTGATTTTAATATATATAGGGTTAATATACGAATATGTCAGTAAACATTGTAAAAAATGCTACCAGAGTAGCGAACTTTCATTTTGTCAATTTGGGATACTGAATTTATGAAACATAACATTTTGAGGTCACTCAACTTATAAAAAATAGAGTAAACTCTAAAATACATCCCAGTGGTTTACCCAGTTTCACCATATCATCCTCTAAAAGTCATCAGATCATCACTCAGTTAGTAAAAGTTAACCTATATACATCCCTCGGTTAAAATAAAGACTAACGGTGCAAATTATTTATCCTTATCTCCTAACGAGATAGATAATGTTTACACCGTTAGTCCTCCGGGTTAACGGTACTTGCACCTTTAGTCCTTTTTTACGTTTTCTTCCGTTTTTTTACGTTTTCGCCCGTTTTTTTCGTTTTCGCCCTTTTTTTCATTTTCGTCCGTTTTTTTACATTTTCGCATGTTTTTTAATGTTTTCGCCCGTTTTTTACGTTTTCGTTTGTTTTTTTCGTTTTCGTCTGTTTTTTTACGTTTTCGTCTGTTTGTTTTACGTTTTTGTCCTTTTTTACGTTTTCGTCCGTTATTTTGAATTTTCAGGTTAAAATCTCGCGAGTCTTGATGTAAAACATCATTCCGGACAACTTTCGTGTTTTACACTTTTGATGATTCGGACCAGAAATGGGTCAAAATCGTTATTTAAAATCGATACATAAACATTTTTATCCATTTTCATACGTTTTTATCCATTTCATACATTTTTATCCGTTTTCATACATATTATATGTATAAAAATGAATGAAAACGGATTAAAGCATAAGAAAAAGGGACGAAAACGTAGAATAATAGACGAAAACCAATAAAAGTGTATGAAAATGGATAAAAGCTTATGAAAACGTGAAAAATGACCAAAACGTAAAATACGACGAAAACATAAAAAATGATTTAAAAATATAAAAACAACCGAAAACGAAAAATGCATTTAAACGTAAAAAACAGTGAAACGTTTAAAACGGATAAAGACTTAAAAACGAACAAAACGTAAAAAGCGGTAAACGTAAAAAGGAAAAAGAACATAAGAAACGAAGTAAGCGTAAAATAGGACTAACGGTGCAAATACCGTTAACCCAGAGGATTAACGGTGTAAACATTATCTATCTCGTTAGGAGATAACTGAGAAATAATTTGCACCGTTAGTCCTTATTTTAACTGAGGGATGTATATAGGTTTACTTTTACTAACGAAGTGATGTATCTGTTGAAACTTTTGCGAGAGGGATGTATGATGCGAAACGGGGTAAACCACAAGGATATATTTTGGAGTTTACTCTAAAAAATATACGTAAATATCACTAAATTTGTAAAAACACGACATTTATGTTACTTAACTGTCCAACAATATGCGTTCAGTAGCCCTGAAAATATGAAAACTAGTCTAAGTTTTAAGTTTAGTAACACAAATGAACAAAATGAAAGTCTGTGTAAAGTTAAAATAAAAAGACAAATATCCGTATAAAAGATAGTATTTGATTATTTTTTTAAAAATAGTTCTCGAAAAAATTTCAAAAAAAATCCACAAAATCGGGTATGTTGGTGCATAAAAAAGTTGTGAAACAAGTTTTTATAATTTTGAGTTTTTATACGTTTTTAAATGCACAAAAAACGACATTTTAATGCAGAAAAAATTTTGATGCACACAAATTTCAACTTGTTATAGTATGATGCGCAATAAAATTTTGATGCAAAAAGTCAAAAAAATTGGTACAAAAACGAATTTTTATGCACAAAAAAGCGATTTAAGGCACAAAAGTTTTTTTTTCATAATTTTTTTGGGCAAAACTATCCAATTTTGGAAAAACATCCTTCACAACTTTTTTATACACCAAAATACCCGTTCTTGTGGAATTGTTTTAGAATTTTTCGAGAACTTTTTTAAAAGAAAAAAAAATTCCTTTAGCAGTCTTAGAATCTACAGCAGTCTTAGAAAATACGGCAGGCCTAGAAACTACAACACGTTTGGGTTTCCAAGTACAAGATAACAATTTTTTTTCAACACATTTATCATGATTACTATGCACAACACATTAGCCACAAGAAACACATAAAACATTAACATTCGCTTTAGAAGCGTTAAAAGGTTTAGCATTCATTACACTGACTTTACAATTATATTTATCCAACATAATAGCAACATCAGATGCAACACTTGTTAGGACACCATTCTATCACATCAATATGTATTTCTAGAGAGAGAAAGTTTTAGTAAGAGAAAGTGGAAGGAACTAATGAATGATTAATGAAATGATAATTGCAATTAGAACTAACAACCCTCTCCCTTCTGGGAGGGGTATTTATAGTGTTTACATAAGTAGGGTGTTTCCTGGTTCAAGAAGAACTTTCATCACGACTCATGGGCTTACTACATGAGTGTGAAACTAATTACAAACAATTATAAACCATAATTATTAACAACCTATTACAAATGAAATGACCTACACTTGATAATAAAACATATTTCTTGGTTTATTCTTGGTTTTGTAAAATCCCGCAAAAGAAACTATTTCTCAGTTTAAACCATAGAGTTGTAAAATCCCGTAATGATGGAACCATCCTAGTGAAAGGAAAGCGTATTTCGGGATCTTTTGATGCTGGTGCTACGGTTTCTGCTTCGAAGAAGGGATAAAAGGGTGTACTTCATAAATTGGATGTGTGTTTGGATATTCGCCATGGCAATTTGGTTATTACTTGGTTTTACGGGGTTAGGTGCTTTTAACCATGGTCGGGATGAAAACCATTATCATAGTTCACTTAAAACGTCAAAGGAGGCTAGATTTGAGCTTTTAACCATAAGATGTGACAACGGCGTTAATTCACTATTTTTTTATTTGAGGTTGAAGTGAAATATCACGGGTAAGTGTACTTAGTATCTGCAGGTATCGGGGATGGTTGGATGAAGATTCTTCAAGATCCTTGTTCGAGCTTATTATCAAAAATGAAGACTTGGAAATCTAGTTATTATTGGGTGACTTTTACCTTTTCTTTTACCACTTGGGGGAATTGGGCTCTTACCATCACAAAATAACTATCACTTTAAGGAGTTACGTTGTAGTGCTTAGTGTCACATTCAATTGTGGATTTTCAATAGGTGATGTACGTCTTATACTTGATGGTTGGTTGGATGAAGAGTATAGAGTACTTAGAAATTCAATGGAGGATGAAGTCTCGGCACCGCTTTTTTTTACACATGTGCAAGTTTAAGTCACGAGTTTGGGTTAGTTTACTTTAAAGTCAAATTCATCATATTGGGTTTTCTCCATCAGCTGTTACGACAAAGAGCCTACTGAATGATAATGGGGTGATTACAAGTTTTGCCAAGAGATGATGAAAAGAGAGAGATAATGACGTTTGAACACAACAGTTCAAGCCTCGTACTCTAAAGAAAAGAAAAGTGTACGTTTAGGTCGTTTATCTTGAAGAGGAGAAATCTTCTAATGACGTTTGAACACAACAGTTCAAGCCTCGTACCTAAAGAAAAGAAAAGTGTACGCTTGATGCGCTTTATCTTTTGAAGAAGAGAAATCTTCTCATTCATGACCATTCTCATCAACATGCTTCATGCTTTTTCCATGCGCTTCAGTCATCAAGTGAACCGGACTACTGATAATCACTCTTATTCCACTTGCTCAATATAATGAAGATGGCACATCATGTGCTAATTTTGCGGGGGAGAAGTGTGAATAGAATAAATTTGGATGATAATCACTTGTTTATTCAAGAATGGCATCTCCGTATGCAATTCTTGAGGGGGAGAATAAGTGTGAATTTTTTGAATTTTTGCATGGTTGATTGGTATTTGAGAATATATGGTCAAACGGCTCCTAACTCATGTAAGAACCGAGCTTCTTCTTGTCGGGTCATCTTCATCATGTCTTTGATTGAGAAGATCACCATTGATGGTGTATAAGTTTGTACCACGTGTTCCTCTTAAAATTTCCACACCATCAAGTTCTCTATCAAAGCAAGAGTGTTTTCTGAAGGCCACCTCTAGATCGAAATCACAGAATTGACCAACAGAAAACAAATTATGACTACCATATTAACGAAGCAATTGCGTTCTTTTAAGAGCCGTTGGTTGACATCTTCACACGGGCTGATATGATTAATGACAAAGTGCTTCCGGTTTATGCTTCACGTGCACATCAACATGATGATTCCGAACAACCTTCTATTCTTGTTTGATGTGATTTTTGCTTGGTATTACCATTTCGTGTGTTCGTTCTTGGTCGATTGCTAATTTTCTTGATGAACATCTTTCGTTCTTGTTTGATTGGGAGGATGTTAGTTAAGGGGAATTGATGAGTGTGTAAATACTCATCATTTTTGGTCAATCTGAATCGCAAAACACTTAAAAATGCTCGAAATGCATCAAAATATCGAAAATATCTCAAAATTGCATTTTATATGTTTCGTATGCAAAATGTTTAAAATCGGATGAAAATGAGCTACGTTTTCATAATTGGCGCTTCGGTCCCCAAGTTTCAAAAATTGTCGAAATAGTCCCCGAGCACTTAATTTAAAGAAAAATCACCAAAGGTCCTTTTAAAATCATAACTTGTCATAATTAGTCCTTTGGTGAAAAATGTCAAAAGTTTTGAGAAATTACAAGTTTGGTCCTTCAAGTTTCAAATTTGGCAAAAATAGTCCTTGGAAGTTTAAAAATGTCCATTATGGTCCTTGTACTATTGAAACTTGTCATTTTTAGTCCCTTGGAACAACTTTGCAAAAGTGGCAGTTTTGGTCCCTCAAATATCATAAATTACAAAAAGGGTCCTTGTTTATTAAAGCCTTTGAACCCTTTGGACCCTGCCATATACCCATTGGACCCCTGTCAAACACTTGACCCCCTCATTTTGACCCCTCCCTTTTAATATAAGCCCCGGTCAACTATCCCAGTCAAACAAACCCCCCATTTCCCTCTCTTTTTTCTTCTTCCTCACCAAATCCGCCTGCAACACTCAAGCCCCATCCTTCCAGCTCAAACTTCAGCTTTCCTTGTTCCCCCCACCTCAGCAACCATCCAAGAAGCATTTAATGATCCCTCCCCCCTTGCACTCAACCCCAACTGTTATAAACCACTTTGGCGCCAAAATTCAATCAAACGGCCATTCTTGCCTCAAGTGATCCAATGGTCCAGGATTAAAGTGGGAATTGATCAGAAGACAAGTGGAAGCCTTTTGGTGTATAAAAGGAAGAAAGAGAAGCAAGAAGAAGAGTAGTTCTTAGTTTTTAAAATTTCCTTTATGTCGTTTTAATATCAATGTTTTAGATTAAGTCTCAAACTGTTATCTTTTGTTTCTATGTACTAAAACTCAAGTTGTTTTATCAATATAATCTCATTTCAAGTATTAATTCAAGGCTTCATTTAAGTTTCATGTTTTTTGTATCCACTGTTATACAATTCAGTTTCAAGTTCTTATATTCAAACTTTTAGAAGCTTATTTTCCAATCCAAATAAGCTTATTTAAGCTTCTTATAGCCTTTGGAAAGCTCATATCTCAAGTGCAAGCAATCTTGGTATCCTGTCAACAAAAGTCAAACTGTGTTGAATTTTGGTTCAAGCAGTCATGGAAATGGTTTGGGTTGATGCAGTGTTGGATATGGGTTGATAATTGGTTTAGGATAGTGGTTACACAGACTTGTTTGGCAAGCCAACGTGGCCGGGACTGTTGTAAGTGTTTGAATTTTATTTGAATCGCCATATTTGCATTAATAATTTAGGAGCTGTTTGATAATTGTAGTATTGTTATTTGTATCATATAAGTAGTTTAAATCTGTTTTAGTATAAATAATAGCTTGGATTTGAGGATTAAGTAGAGTTATGTGCAAATCAGTTAGCTAAGTGGTGTTTGGATCAGTGGGATTATTTGAGATTGAGCCTTAGTTTGCACTTGACAATTGCATACTCAGTCTTAATATAGGTAGCTAGAATCAAATTTGTCATCAAATTGCATCTGCACTAGCTCATAGTCAAAATCATGAATAACCTGTTCTAATTTCATATCTGTTAGAATTTTCTTAGATCAAAAGCTTGATTTGAGTTTAGATATCATAGAGATAGCTTGCATCAGTTTCATTTAATCATAATACATCAATCTCAGTCCACAAATTGATTTCAAATCTCAAAATAGTCAACTTTTCAAAACTGCTCAAAAAGTCAAAAGTTGAAAATCTCAGTTTTCACCCAACTTGGGTGACTTTTCATGGATTCAATTTTGGGTCAATTCAAGTAAAACTTTGGGTTTAAAAACTTCAGTTGGTCAAGTTTCTTAATATGATTTTTGTTGAATTTTAGTAATTTTGTACAAGCTCCAAAACAGCTTGTCAAGTAGGTCATAAGTCCCGTGGCACACACTCGGTAGATATCGAAAGAGTGTGCAGTTTCTTGCGAGCTTGTCACAAGCTCAATAGAGCTTATCTCAGGCTCATCTTTGGTTTATAAGTAGCTAGCTGTGTCTAGTGTAGGATCCTAAATCGGTTTTGAGTTTCAAATTATTGAGTAGCTTATCTTCAAGCTCCAAAGTAGTAGTGAAACTGTTTTAGACTTGATTTTAAAACATCAAATCTGAGTAGCTTGTATTTTAGAGGTTTAGGCCAGTTGTAACTAGTTGCTTTTAAGTAGTTGTAGCATATTATAGCTTCTTCTTTCTGTTTGGTAGCTTATTGTGCTCATTTGCTTAATTCAAGTCTTATTTATAAGCACTTGCTCTGAGCCCATATTCTCACACATAAGCCACTTGTTTTATATTTTTCTTAGATTCGAATATTATTTCAGACTTTTCTTGAATTTTCATATTTTTCTAGCACTGTTTGCTATTTTTCCTCATTTAAAAGCAGCTTTTAGTACTTTTAATTAGCTTTTAATACAATTAAATCGAGAAAAGTTTCAAAAAATAAGTTTTCATTTTTCCTAGGTTAAGATAAATATAAAAGCAAAAAATAATTTTTCCAGATTTTCATAGTTTAATTTGTAATTTTTAGCAATTTAATTAGTTTTAAATAGTTTTTAATTCATAGAAAATAGAAAATAATCAAAAAATATAAAATTAGTTTTGAAAATTCTCTTTAGTTATTTTAGATTTTTCTAAGTTATAATTTCATTTTTCTAGCTTTATTTCATATTTTTTTGTATTTTAGGGTATTATTAAATAAGTAGAAATAGTTTTTAATTAATAATAATTAGATAAATAGTTTTAAAAATAATTTTCTTTTTCTAAAAATTTTCTCTTATCATTAGGTTTGCAAAAATATCATTTTTATATTTTTAGGATTAATATTGTTTCAATTTCACATTTTCTTTTGTATGTCACGTAGTTTTTAAGTTAAAATTTATAAAAGAAAAATCAAAAACATCATTTTGCAAATAGTGATAGCGTTTATTTAATATAATTTATCTTTTTAATTTTCTTTAATTTGCATTTAAGCCCCTGTAGTTTATATACTTTTTCTTTAGGTATAAATCAATCACCCTTTCCTGCTCAAATTCTCTCGATCACTATTCGTTTGATTATTCATCGCACGTCGTTGGGACTTAACGACTGGGAAACACTATACTCCTCGATCTTCATTGCATTGGTGTCCGAGCCGTTTGAAGTTTATTACGGTTAGCCATTCACAAGTGGTCACCAACATGATATAACTCGACGGTTCAAAGATCGATCGAAATCATGAGATGTAAGTTAATTGGGATGCTTTCTTGGTGAGATGGAGATGTTAACTATCTATTCCCAATTAGACAATCTTGAAGAAGGTCGAGTCTACAATCATTCTACATTTTCTTACATGTTGAAGGCTAAAGATTTAATTGCATTTGATGATCTAAAGACTTCTTCTTAATCCGGTTTGAGAAGAACACTTGAAAATCTTCGTCAGTTTAGGGGAGAGCACTAATTGGGGGAGATTGAAAAGCCAAAGTTAATTCCCAATTAGACTTGCTCACATTTTACTTCAGCAAGTTGATTCCCACATGATTACATGTGTTCTTCTCAAAAGATTTCAAGTATACGGGCTTACAAAGAGTTGTTGATTTTGAAGTATCAAAACCAGAAAGGGGGAAGGAGACATGTATCTAAACGTGAGTAAACTTGATGAACTTAATTCTTCTAAGTGATTGAAGATATCCCGGGAAGACAAATGTTATTACCGCAGAGAAACTCAAGGTTTGACTCATGGTGAGTAAACTTGATGAACTTAATACTTCTAAGTGATTGAAGATATCCCGGGAAGACAAATGTCATTACCGCAGAGAAACTCAAGGTTTGACTCATGGCGTTTAGTGTTTATTCCAACTATGTAGGGGAAGAGATGTTAGAAAAGTTTCAAGATAAAAGAGGTACACAAGTGTGTGGTGATTTCGATGGTATCGCAATGATCGTGGGAGAGATTGTGTACATTGGGGATGCTCATTGTTTCACTTGAGTGCTTAATCGGTGATTCGAGATATAATCACTTATTCGGAGTTGACATCCGCAGATTGTCATCCGCAGAGATAATCGGTGACTCGGCCCGCTTCTTCAATGTTATCGGTTATTCTTTCTTTGGGAATGTGTGTACTTGGGTTCTTGAGCTTCATACATGATCATCGGGGAAGAAAATGTGAACATTGGGTAGGTGTTTCATTCCCCATGATGCGTTCTGGAGAGCTCTTGGGTATTGGTGTACTTGTGTTCTTGAGCTTCATACACGATCATCGGGGAAGAAAAATGTAAACATGGGGAGGTGTTTTCATTCCCTCATGATGTGTATTGGGAGAGTTCTTGAGCATTATACAAAGAGACCGATCGCATCAATTCAACTAAATGGGGAATTGTTCTCTTGACACCTTTTGGAATGGATAGCTTCGCACTTGATGGAAAAGGAATTTGAGAAGATTATTTAAATGTGGGATGATGCGTTCTTTGTTGTTCTATTGGATGATATAACCTCGAACGAAGATTCACGGTGATTATTCTTAAAAGGAGCAAACAGGATTGATGATAATGGTGTACTTCTTTGTACACCGCTAATGGAAGCTTGAAAGAAAACTTTGAATCGCTTTCGACTAAAGGATTTTCTTTTGGGGAAGTCGCCAAAGTCTCTGCTTTCAAAGGCTCATGTTCTATCGCTCATCTCGAAGCCTCGGAAGCTTTGGTGGTGAATGTTTAAGAGATGATAAGCGCTATCTTCTACAACGGGTGCTCGATATCCTTATCTCGGTACTTGTATCATCATCTTCTTAAACTATATCATCTATCCTATCTGTAAATATTTATCAAAAACAAAATACAAAATATAAAATCAACAAAAGAAAATAGAAAATATAAAACCTTCAAAACCCATAAAATCGTAAAATTTGAAAATTCCAAAATATTGTTTTCTCTAGACATGTCTTCAGGTATCGATAACATCTACGGTCTTAGAAATGTCATTCAATAATGGCACGGGACCATAGATGAAGTTCGAGCAGGAGGTGTAAATATTCTTTTCTAAACATGTCTAAAAAAGTGGCTTACAGCTTATTTCGATCGTAACCCGCTCAAAAATGGCTTGCGCTTATTTCGATCAGAACCCGTGCTTATACCATGGTTTGCTATTATTTCGAGATAGCAACCCGCTTCTTCAAGAAAGGAAAGTGTTGCTAAACCATTTTAAAAATTCAGCACTTATCCTAAAACAAAACAAGGAAAGCATGTCGTCAAAAGGACTGCTGTTTCTACACAAATGTTTTTCCGTCTAAAATTCTTCAGAAAAATATTTGTTGTTTTTCGAAAATGGTGGTAAATGAGTTGCTTGAAAATCAATCTAATTCAGTGTTTTTGAAATAAATTGAAAACTCAAACAATGACTTCAGCACTTTTAAACTTTTCAAATAATGAGTCATTGATTGAGGGGGACAATGTTTTCAAATCTATATCATCTAACGGGCTTTCTTAATTATCCTACATGCTTAATTAAAATGATATTTGCCTATGTCGAAGGACTAGGAATTTAGGATATGATTGTTAGGATTAGATGATTATAGTTTGATGAAACGCATTATTCCCATGCCTTATATGAACTGATTGATATGTTGGATTGACTTTTATTAGTCGATTGTTGTTTGGGTGTTGTCGACCACCATATATATGTTTGTATGTTTACTAACGCATGCATATATCATGGTTCATAAGAATGTTCCCGATCCGGATCCCACAAATGAAGATGATTGGATGCCGAAAGGAAAGGGTAACTATATCTTGGGTTGACAAATGAAGAAACGGAGCTTAATTTGACTTCTATGGAGAGTTGGCATAAATGCAACGTAAGAGGTATCACTGCATCAGCAGATGGTCTTCTTCATCATCAAATGAAGAAACGGAGCTTAATTGGACCTCTATGAAGAGTTGGCATGAAAAAATGCAACGAAAGAAGTCTCACTGCATCTGCAGATGGTTTTCTTCCAAACCCTACAGCAACAACAACAAAAGCAGCTTAATCACCTAACGTATCTTTGTGCAGGGATACCATTTTTCTAAAACTTTGAATAAAATTGTTTTGAAAAATGGAAAAATATTGTTTTGAAAATAAATTGGACTGAATTTTGAAAATCACCGAACTTCTTTTTATCAAAACCTAAGTCACTCAATTATCGACTTCGGTCATCGATTGAGGGGGAGAGTGATTTAAAATAAAATATTTTCAAACGATATTTCTTCATAAAAGTTTCGGTTTGTACGTTAAAATGTGGTGATCTAAATATTTAATGTTGTGTCATGGTATGATTTCCTTTAAAACTCAAAGATCTGTCAAAATGAAATTTTTTCTGTTCTTGTTTGATAGTGAAATTGTTTTATTTTACTTAAATATCTCTTAAAACAATCATACCTGACACTAACAATCTTTAATGTCTTAAATTGGTCCTTATCTGTCATTTTTCAAAATTAAATCTTGCCACATCTTTCCCCAAACTTTTCTAAATGATTTTAATCAATTGGGATCACAAATCTCAATTGGTTTGAAAGTTTGATCGGGAGAAATCGTGATTTAAATCTCAAATCTGTTTTAATGGAATTGGTTTTAGTCCTTCAAAGGCACTCCCGCCTCCATGTGCCAAACGATTTCAATATATATGATGAACATGATTGAGGAGGAGCATTTATCCAAAAACAATATGAGTATTTAAACAAGGCCACATTTTCTCCCATGTTTTCTAAACCCAATTAAATCACTTGAGATCCAAAATCTCGAAGGGTTTGATATTTTTGATCAGGGGAGAATTTGTGACTTAATAATAAAATTTGATAAAAGGTGATCGTTTTGATTCAATTGTGCAGGCCGCTCTCTCATATGTGCTAAACACTTTCGAATCTCGATGCACATATTGAGGGGGAGCATTTCAAAAGAAAATAAACTTTCAAGGTACAAAGATTTTTATGTTTTAACATTAAGTACCTTGATTGAGTTTTAAATGGTTTCTTAATGGATTTTGTGTTCGTGGATGTACTTCAAATGAGCTCTTTCCTCTATGTGATAAAACGATTTAAAATATCCTACGCACATATTGAGGGGGAGAATTTATGAAAAAAAAATCAAATGGCTTTTCCTAAGGAAATTGTGATCAAGAAAAGATTTCAAATATTTCTTGCCTCCATGTGCTAAACAATTTCAAATCATATGAACATGTTGAGGGGGAGCATTTCTAAACGATAAAAAACAATTAAGGTACAAAATGTTTTGATTTTATATCACGAGTACCTTGATTGGATTTTCCAAATGATTTTTCAATTGGTTTCAAGAAGGAATGAACTCTACCAAAACACCGACCATTTTACTTTATGTATGGAGTTATAAGGATGGTGAGGTTAGGTATTAGTTCCCACAATCCACCGTAACCGGAGGGATCTACCGAGGACAATCCACTAGATAGTGTAGAGTCCTTAGGTATGTTGAAAAAGGAGAAAAATGAGAATATGGGAAGAGTGTCGATGAGATAGAGCTAGAACCGAATAAACCCAACAAGGTTCTAGTTATGAAGTCTCGTAAGCAATCGGGGGTTGAAGAATGAAAAAGAATTGAATGTGAAAGGGTGAAAAGAAATAGCCTCCAATAATTCAACCTTAGGCGTAAACCGAGTTCAATACATATGCTACTTGGTGGTTACAAAGGTAACACGGTATTGAAGACAAGACGTCATGGACCCAAAGGATGCATCGCACTAAACTTCCCATGCTCCTCAAGTTCCTCTTAAAAGGGCTTGTTTCATTCTCACGGGAACCTACATAATCTATCGACTTTCTCTTAGAGATTATTGATATTGAAGAAGGAGACCCTCTCCCTAGTCTCCGGCATAAGAACCAAATGTGCACAATTGAGTCTAGAGCCACGAGATCATCCACAATATCTCATTAGGACACTATTCTTGAAGACTTGTTGTTTCACACAATGTGGAAAGTGAGAATATAATTAAGAGTCCTACGCATTATCCTTGTGGTATTGCCAGAACATCCGAGTGATATGTAAAAGTATTCACGATGAAGATGGAAATCCTTCTAGAGCCAACATCAAATAAGCTCTTGGTGGGTGACATGTGAGATCTCTCGTAAGATCAAGCTTGTGACAACTGGATAGAAACGATGGGGAGATTCAATCCTGAATCAACCTTGGTCCAGGAATGGAATTGACGAATACTTTTGGAAAAACCTTTCGATGTGCAAATCTTCTTTTCTCTAGTACATTGAATGTGTATTCATGTTTTCAAACACAAAAAGTATCTCTGATTGAAAAAATACTTTTGGAAAAACCGTTCGATGTGCGAATCTATTCTTTTATCTAGCACATCAAATGTGTACTCTTTTCAAATACAAAAAGTATTTTTGATTGAAAATTGATCTTTCTCATAAAACCTTCGTCGTATTGCAAAACTCTTTCTTCAAGCAATACGCGATTGTTTTCAAATCAATTTTTCATCAATCGGTGAATCTCAATTTGTTGGTTCACTCACTCTATGTTGTCTTCTTTGAGACGTTCCGGTTTGAGAACGAACTAGAACACCGCAAAACCCCGTCAAGGAGATTCTTTGGAATTATACCGATCACAGCAAGATTTTTATCGATCAACGGGAACCGTAGGCCATGTACCTCAATTCAACAAAAGTGATCAAAGACACTTTCGTGTGTTTTATTGCTAACTGTTGTTTGCGGTACATTTAGACGGTTACCGTGATCATAATTGAGAAGTCAATCCTAAGCCGCATGCTCACAAAGATCCACACTTAATTGAAGAAATCATGACTTGTGCATATCTACAAAACCCGGCTCGGATATTTTTATACTATGCTTCGCTTCTGCGCAAATATCTTAATGATAAGGTTTTAAAATGTACCTTTGAGGGTCGTTTAAGCCCTTATTTGATCACTTTTGTATCCGTTATTACTTAATATCATTCCTTTCACTTTTAGGTCTCTTGAAGGCAAATTCTTGGAATGACACTTATTTGACGAAAAGGCGCGACATACGAAGAAAATGGCCAAAGTCAAGAATCAAGACACTCAAGTCATTGAAATACAAGGGGCGGCGTCGGTGTCTGCGACGCCGTCGAGCACATTTGTGACGGCTCAAGACCCAAATTGCTTATTTACAAGTCACGGTGTCGCTTTAAATAGTAGGTCGTCGCAACTCAGACGGCCTAGATTTGATCCAGACGGCGTCGAGGTGAAGAGGACGGCACAAACATAAGGTGACGTCGTCGCAAGACTAACGTGCCAAGACAAAACCCTAATGACGGTGACCGACGGCGTCACAAATCATAAGGTGACGCCGTCATAATGTAATCTTATATATAGAATCAATTTTTCAGTTTTAGGCGTAGTCTTTTGGAGTAAAACCTAAACCGAACCAAGGTCATCTTGTACATTATTTTAGGGTTCCAAACCCTATCTTACACCAAGATAAGTGCTTTACTTCATTAATTCAATTATGTCTTCAATTATTTGTGTGTATGCTTGCATGTTCTCCATGTCCCGCTAATTTACTTGTGTGTTTGCTTAGGAATATGAAACTTAACTATTGAATATTGATTGGTTGTCTCTTATCTTAATTGTTAATGATCTAGTAATGCGATAGGTCATTCGTTGTGTAGTTAATGCTTGATTAATCTTTGTGAACCTTAAACTATAACACCTAGAGTAGTTGTAGGCTAAACCATCCAAAGAGTACCTTAGAGTTAGAGTTTATAAATCCTAGAGATTTTGTAAATGAGACCTTTGGTAGTTTCAAAGAGTTAGGGATAAATGCATACCCTACGACCTTAGACACACAACGCCAATAAGAATAAGGACGTGTCAATTCAACCATCAATAGGAGATAATTAAGGAGTAATAAAACCTAAGTAAACACATCTTTAAATCATCTTACGAGCACACAATAATTAGACATATACTACCCTCACCTTAGTTAATTAGATAATTAGATAATAGAGCAATCGGTAGAAATACCAACCCCCCAAATCCAAACCCCGAGATTCGTACCTTTCCATTTCCTAAAAAACATAAAAAGATAAAAAATAATCTTCCTCAACCCCAACCTTAGCGTAGTAACTCCTCACTAGCATTCCTATTCCCCTAGAGAACGATATCAATTCAAGTGGCTTACCCTAATACTACACTACAATGATTAGGTTCACTGCCTAGGGTGTTAAAAAACTTGCTCGACGAAAAGGAAGTTCCTTTGACCCCGAACGACGCGTGTAGCAAACTACCAAAGGTAAAATATCACAAAAACTTTCAAAGAGCAGTGGTAAGTAAAACATATGAAATTTGGACTGCTCTTATCATAGTTTTTAGCAAACTACCAGCTATCAACGGATTTGATATGTCTTTACCATGAGCCGTTTGCTATGGACTAGCCAACTCTTAATCATAAAGAATATGGTGAGTTGATAACCATATAGTTTTTGGTAAACTATCAACCATAAATGGATTTGTTGAGTCTTTACCAGTAGCCGTTTTCTCTGGACTAGTCGATTCTTATGTGGATTAGATATGGTGAATCAATAACCATTTGGTGTGTGTCTCAGTTACACACCTTTTATGATCAACTCCCAGCAAAGATTGGTTATGTACCTGCAAGTGTTAGTATAATATAAAGAATATGTATAACCAACTTTGACCTGCAAGAAGCTCTGTGTTGTTTGCCTTTAAGATAAGCCACACAGGTTTGATCATTTTCAAATCTTTTCTGAGGTAAGCCTCTTACTAAACCATCTTTGACAATCTTATTAATGATTTTGAAGTTAACATGACCAAGTCTTCTATGCCATAACATGGATTAATCCACTGTGGCCTTTGCAAGCAAGCAAACATAATCATCTTTAGCAACAATGTTGTTCATATCAAAGCTATATAAATTGCCTTTTCTAGGAATCTTAAGAAGAATATGACTTTCATCAGGCGTCTTAAAATCCTTAGAGAGAACAAAACACGTATCTTTAGTAAAAAGAACATTGTTTTTCTTGTCACACATTTGTGACACACTAAAAGATTATACTTAAGCTCTTTTACATAGTACAGTGTTCAAAATCCAAGTTACCGCTTTGATTACTCCTTTACCAAGAACTTTTCCATTAATTCCACCTCCAAACTAACAAGTCGTCCATCATAATGTTCAAAATCGAGAGATAGGACTTGTTGCCAGTTATGTGCCTTGAACATCCACCGTCTGCGTAGCCTTGATATGATCTTTTTGTCCTTGGATGTTCCTGTACATATAAGAAAAGAGTTAGTTTCCTTTAGAGACCCAAGCCATGATTGACTTGGATATGCCTCGTGTATCAATATAGTTAAATCTATCAAAGGTCATTGATACGACATTGGGATTGGTTGTAGAGGTAATTCCTTTAGGTTTCCATTCCCAACGTCTTGAGGCCTTCACAAGATTTCCATGTTACTCATGGTCTTGTTTACAACCCTTGCGGTGGGAACTTTTGATGACGGTGGTAATCACGATTTAGTTTTAGGTACCCATTGTTGGTTATAGTTAACCCTTTTATCAGAAAAAGACCTTTTCCCTGTTTGTGCAGATTTTGCAAAAGTTGTTTTGGATTTTGCACTTGTAACAGGTGATTTAGGGTGAGCAGTTTTAACAGTTTTAGCAGTGGCATAAGTTTTAAGACCACTTCTTAGTTGAACTACTCTTAGGATCATTTTGCTGTATGAATTAGGGTGTATTTTGTTTTGAAACCTGTTTGACTCCACCCTTTTATTCCCATAAACTTCTCTTCTCCTAAAATGGTAGTCACAGTTAGCATGTACATGTTCAAAGCTACCACATATATAACAAGCTTTATTGTTCATCACAAAATCACTACCTAGTTGTTGAGATTTTACATGATTCCAACTCCTCCGGTTACCCCTAGGAGTTGATGACTTGTTCTATACATCTCAAAGATACCTTACAGTTGATCTAGGTTTATTAGCTTGTTTCCTAGGTTCCTCGTAATAGTATTTACAACTTTTGGGATGAAGCCTCTACATTCTTTTTAACATTTTCATCAACAACGATGAATCACTAGCACTTTCAAAACATCGATTCATGCTTAACCTTTTCCTCACTTTTCACAGATTTGAGAGGACCATATTCACGAATAGGTTCCTGAAATTCTTCTGGGCCTGTATGAACTAAATCTATGCCTGGAGGTGCTGGAACACCTCTTAGTGGTGGAGGAACTGTATTGTATCCCATACCTGACTTAACTTTACTAGTAATTTAAGCATTCTAAATTTTATCAATTGACTTAGACTGATGATAACAAGTGTCAACAGATAAATTGACATTCTCGTTTATCTTTTTAAGTTTTTCAAACTCTTCTTTTAATGCCTCATTCACTGCTATCTTATGATCTAACTCTCTTCTAAGAACAATCATATCATCATTGTATTTTGACTCATTTTCTCAATAATGCTCTAGTTGTTTCTCTAATACGATATGCCTCTTCTAAGATTTGACACGGTATAATTAGCAAAGAAACAACTCTATTCTTTGGTTTTCATAAGATTCTTTAAGCCTTTCACATTCTCTAGAAGCCCTACATGTTTTAGAGCAACTTTCACAGTTTTGTACCTCAGAATCAGAGAAAGCCATGAGAGCATGTTCTGTAGCAACGAAAGCACCATCTAAAGGTTGTTCCTCTTGTCCATCAGCCATGAAACTCCAATCATAGCTCACACCATTAATAGTCATCATTGCCTTTGGTTCTTCCACAATTGGTTCTTTCTTTTGCTTGTACCAAGTAGACATGTTTTCCTGCTTCTTTGGTCTTCTGCATTCTCTAGCAAAATGTTCCAACTTGTGACAGTTGAAACACTCCACTTTCTTTTTATCGAATCCTGCAGTTTCACCACCATTGATGTGAATTGGCTTGCCAGTCTTCTTGTAAAATTTCCTAGCCCTCATGCTAAGGAGAGCTATTTGCCATTTTATGTCCATCTCCTCTAAGTCATCTTCATCAATTTGCTCTATGTCTTCATGAGTTAATATAGAGCCATTAACTTGAGTGGAGATAAAAGCATAAAGGTAGGATCTCCAATACCAAAACCTTCTTCTTTGAACTGCGGTGGTAACACTAACAATACCGTGGAAGCGTAGAACCAAGAAGTGGCAATATCATCATCACTATCATCTTCAGAATCATCACATCAATGAGGTTGACAACAATGCCAAGCTGCTAGAACTTGTACCAAGTTTCTTGCCTTCTTCAATCTTTATTCAATGAGTTTGAAGTTATTGTAAAGATCATTGAGCTTCATAGTTTCAATATCTGGTTTATTTTCCCATACTGTAACATTTGTATGAAACTCAGAAGGAAAACTTCTTAGAAACTTCAAATTGAGGTCTTCCTTTTCTACCTCAATTCCAAACACAGTCAGTTGTGTGACAATCTTTTGGAGTTTGGTGAAGATTTTATCAAGTGAGTCATTGCTTGAAGCAGAGAAGTTTTCATAACTTTGCTTCAACAATGTCTTTTGAGTCTTCTTTGTAGCATCATTGCCACCAAACACCGAGCAAATCTCTTCAAAAATTTCTTTTGCTCTTTGAATTTCTTGAAAGCAATGATCCGTCTTTAGGAAGAGTCATTAGTAACAAACTTCGGCCTTGGTGTCATTCTTCTTCTTTGCTCTTTCATCATTAGTCTCGTACGTAAACTGTTACAACTTTTGTGTCACCAACTTTCTCGGTCTTCTTTACAGACTTGAAGGAATCACCGCTAAGATGATCTCCATAGAGCATAGTCTTGTATGAGAAAGTATTGCTCAATCATTATCCTCCACATCTCAAACTCATTAAGTTTGAGCTTAGGAAGCCTTGGAGCGAGTTGGACTGGTTGTTTTCCATCTCCATTGATTTGAGTGAGTTGGTTAAGCTTATTCCTTGGATCTTCTAAATCAAAATATCATAACCTTCGCTCTAATACCACTTGATGGATCTAAACACACACCTTGTGTTAGTGATATTTTGAATTATATTAATAAGCACGCGGAATATACTTAGAAGATGGTTTATATGATGTAATGTAAGTGAGAACGGTTTAACACAAAGCTCCAATATTATTAAGAATAATACGAGTGATCTTGCTTATCACTAGGGTTAAACCTTGAAGCTTACTTGAGTTTTTCGTACTCTAAACAATGACCTAGGATCTCCTTTTATAGCACAAGGAGTCCTTTACAAGATAAGTATAATACTAACAATATAGAATATACATAAGATTTTTTCTATACTTATCAATACACGGATACATAACAATTATCCTAATAGCGGTGGTAATATATGTACTAGCAGTGGTAATGTGTTTCCACCGCTAATGCATTCTTCAAGAAGCCTTCCACAAGCTTATCGATGGTAATGTTAGCTTTATTCCAGAAAACCAGCTTATGCAAAGAAAATACCTTATGTGTAGAAAACCACCTTACGCGTAAAACTAGAGCTTACGCGTATGTGTAGCTTACGCGTAGACTTGAGGAAAATCTTAGCTTAGGCCTAAACTAAAAGGCTTAGTAGTAGAATGCTTATGCGTAAGATTAGCTTATGCGTAAGACAAGGCTTAGGCGTAAGAAAATGCTTAGGCGTAAAGTATTCTACGCGTAAGTGATTAGCTTAGGCGTAAAACTAGGGTTTTGCCCAAAAATCCTTTACACTTATTCCAGTGTAAAAGATATCCAAAGTCGAAGTGTTTTCAGGCTTATCCAAGCAAGAAAACACTGAGTAAACCAATAGCACTGAAGATCAAACCTTGACGAGCTTACGCGTAGACTTTGAATCCTTACGAGTAAAACTAGGGTTTTACTATGCGTAGGATTAACCAACCTTTGCCAAAACTGATTTTTTCTGCCCAAAAGTGTTTCTAAACCAGACTTTTATGATGAAAACGCTCCAATATCACCAAACTAACACAAAAGTGTGAAACTTGATGATCCAAAACTTGTTTTCACCTTACGCGTAGAAATGACTATACGAGTAAAACCAAGTTCAAAAACAATGAAACACACATAAAGTTTCAAACTTTTTGCCAAAAACTTAAACTTTATCACCAAATAACCTTTAAAATACAAGAATCTTGAGTTTTAAAGTGTAAAATTTAGAGTTTTAAAGCGTACAAAGTTTTAAGAACCGAAACTTATGCGTATGAATGAAAAACTTCAAAAAAACAAGTATGTTTCACCCAACTAGATGGCGAATGATACCACTGTTAGGTCACCATGTTTGTAACACAAGCATCAATATAAGAAATATAGAAGAGAAGTGATCAGTTGAACAAATCACACAAAACACACGAATGAAATAGAAACCTTTAGGCGTAGGATTTTATGTAAAGTGAACAACCAACTCTCAAATAAGAGTTACAAGACTATTTATAGTGGAATGGAGCTAGGGCAACACATCTAGTCCCTTTCTTTCCTTATTGGGCTTTTGCATAGGCTCATGGGCTTTCTACATGAGCCTTGCCTTAATTACTAACATAAAAGCCTTAATTAAGCTAACTATTACACATAGATTACTAACACTTGAGAAGTAGTTTAGGAGTGATTCCAACAAGTACTCAGTCAGTATGTGCTTATGCACTTAGTCAGTATGTGCTTATGCACTCAGTCAGTATGTGCTTTACGCACTCACTATGTGCTCATGTACTCAGTCAGTTATGCACTAAGTATGTGCTTATTTATGCAGTCAGTTATGCACTCAGTATACTTATGTACTCGGTCAGTAACATGGTGTATCATGTATTTAATCAGTCAGTGTCATGCTTATGCAGTTAGTTAATATTATGATTCATGTAGTCATAATAGTACTGTATATATACTTATTCAGCATCATGTTTATGTTCAGATTATGATTTAATACAGTTCCGTTATCTCACTAAGTCTTATAGACTTACCGTTCTCAGTTTATATTTTTGTAGGTATGCAAGATGAGACCATGTACATGCTAAATGGGGCGTAATGGGTTAAAATGGTGTAGCTCGCGGGTTAGGTAACGAGCTTCTCATTTCCATCATTTGTTATCAGTTTGGAATGCCCCTAAATCAAGAACCAGCTTCTTTACCAAGTTTAAAGAGTCATTGTTATGTATTTTGTAAAGTTTAGTATTTTAACGGGACGTTTGGAATAAGCCCGCATGATGTAGAAAATACGCTTCCGCTAGTTTTATTAATGTATATAGTTTACAGATTTATATATATATATAAAATCTGGGCGTTTCACCAAGTAAAAAACAGTATGGGCCAGATCATGGGCCAACTGATGGGGTGAATGATGGGCCAGTTATAGATAATAGGGAAGGTTGCCCCTGGCTTTTACATGTTTCCAAAGGTCCATGAAGATGAGACATGGGTTGTCGAGACATTTAAGGATATCCATGATGCTTACAAACAAGAGTGGTCCAAAAGTGTCTGACATCTTTTTAGCAAGATGTGGAAGAATCTATAGTTCTAACCCTAAAATCCAATGCGACTCTTGAGACCAAGCTGCAAAAAAAATACCACTTAGGAGTTTCCAAGATGAAAACTTACTGAGGCAAAACAAATAGCAAAGGAGAAAGTTATTAGTGACTATCTTGGCGGTATTCTCAATTGAGAGATTATGCCTTAGAATTGCAAGAAATAATCGAGATACTACAGTTAAATTGGAGTTGAATAGAGATGTTGATCCCAGCGATAAAACAATGCAATTTAAGAGGATATATATACATTTAGGAGCATTAAAGAAGGGGTTTAAATTTGGAAGCGAGGGAGTTATTGAGTCTTGATGGTTGTTTCTTATTTGGACCTTGGCACAGTCAAATTTTAAGCTGCGATTGGTGTTGACCCAAATAATGGAACATATCCGATTCGTATCTATTGTTGAATCTGAAACCAAAGATTCATGGAGTTGGTTTCTTGAGTGTAGGGGATGATCTTGACTTGAGCGGAGGTGAAACTTCACATTTATATCGAGATAGACAAAAGGTAATTTGCTTATTTAAACTTAGCATTTATATCACTTCTTGAGTACTTTTTGTGTATGCACTTTATTTTTTATGCAACTAAGTTATTTAAATTCTCATTTATGCAAGCACATTATCATTTAACTAATGCAATTACTTATTTGGGTATAATCGAGCATTAGCTACTATATTTCAAGTCTTTGAAACAAATCTTTGCTGAAACACATATATGATAACATGAAGCTTGTTTGGAGGGTCGATTGTATAAGGATATGCTATGGAAGTGTGCAGCGAACTACCACTCAAACATTTGACAAGTACATGGATGAACTAAAGGAATTTCTAAAGATGCATACAATGGTTGAAAAAGATTCCACCATTACCTGGTCCGGGTCCCATTTTGGTATGATCCACATTTAAACATTTCACTTTTGATTGTAATAGTATTTGAGATAGTAATAGTTACTATATTTCGGGAAGAGCACATTGTGATGTCGTGTTAAACAACATGTGAGGTCTTTGAATAAGCGAATAGTAGATGGAAGGATAAACCTATAATTACTTGTTTAGAGTTTATAAGGGGAGTATTTAATGAAAAAGATTGTTAATGTGCAAAGGTTATTGATAAGTCGATGGGCCTCTTACTCCAAATGCATCAAGATTGTTTAAAGTCATCAAAGAAGAAGCTTCTAAATATAGGGTAATCATTATATGCTCCTTTTTGAAATATGCATCTTGTGTTAATCATAATATACTTCTACAAGTGTTACAACCATGAAAATATTCTTGATTCTGGTAACTTGGAATGGAGGTGACAAATATCAAGTCAATGGACCTTAGCGATGTGTGGTTAATATGAATACAAAGTCATGCTCATGTAGAAAATGGGAGTTAACGGGGATGCCATGCAAACATGCGATGGCGACAATCTATGACATGGCCGATAATGGTATGGCGGTTGGGCTACGAAGCATATGTTCATACTTGTTATTGGTTGAGAACATGGCAAAAGATATACGGTTTCAAGATTGATCCGGTGAATGGTCGAGTTTTATCGTAAATCGGTGTTCCTTGCTTTTAACTCCAGTTATCACATTCAATTGGTAGACCCTCGAAGAAAGGAAGAAAAGTGCCTCACAGATTGAGTGACAAAATGGTGAGAAATGGTAAGTTGAGTGAAATTTGGTAAGCTGTCACTTGTAAGATTTGCAAGCGAGTTAGGACACAATCGAGAGGTCTTGTAAACAAAACAAAGATGGTCATTTCTTTAGCTGGTATCAACTGGTACTCGAAGGAAGAAAAAGGTCAGGCTGCTGCAACTTATTCCCAAGGAAGAAAAAGGACCAAACACGAAACTCGAGCCACGAAGACCTTCATAAAGTATCATCATTAGAGACTACTTGTCTGCCGAATACAAGAGCTTCTATTGGCAAAACTTTCAAATGAATCTGCAAAGATAAAGGAAAGGAAAGGGGCGTGCGGTGAAGACTCTTTGATATTTGATGTCTTCTTTATTTTGTTAAGTCTATGTTATGGATATTACGGACGTATTTTGTTAAGTGATATTACGGACTTTATAAGTCAATGTTATGAATATTCAGAGACCATATTTTGTTAAGTGATATTGCAAACTTTATAAGTCTTATGTGTATTTATTGTAGACTTGTTTCTTTGCTATGCATACTTGTTTATTTGATTTTGCACTTTAAATTTGTATACCATTGCATTTTGGGTTTGACCATTTTAGTCAAAGACTTGTAAAGTTGTAGCAAAAGTAAACCAACCATTCACTTTGGATAAAACAATCCATTCACTTGCGGTTTCAAATCTATAGTCGAACACTTGTCAAACTTAACGAACCATTCAATATTGCACTTTTGATAAACATTCAATTAAACTTGTAACATTTAACCATCAGTCATTTCATTAGCTTCAAATGCGGAATTACAACATGCGTATAGCTTGAAATTTGGTATTACAACATTTTACCAAGTGACTGACTTAGACCTAACACTAGCATGACCCATTTAAGACCTAACAACAACAACGGTCAATGACTAACATAGTAGGCTACAAACAACACCAATGAGGACCAAAATCATCTTGATCTTGAACTTCATTCACATTTGTTGTCACTTTGGCTTGCGAGGTTGTTCATTCTCCTCGACAACCCGGGAATGATCTGAATAGCTCTTGACACATTGGTGGATCAAACCAAGAAACAAACCAGCGACTTGGCTACATTTATCATTTAAGTAAATCAACAAAACAAAACTTACAAGATAACAATAAAATGACAAACTTACTATGCTAGCGCAGAGTTGAATCTCCTTCACGGATTCCTTAGCATCGATGTTCTTGCAATCCTCAAGGGAAAAATGACAAAGCTGGGCATTCATCCATGGGCATGTGAAGATTAGTGTGTTTTTGTGTATATTTGTGTGTGTGTGTGTGTGTTGTTTGTGTGTGTGTGTTAATGAATGGGTTTTTCAGTCATGGGTTTTATTGGTCAAGTGGAACCGAGGGTGAAATAGAGGAAAAGGAAAAATGAAATAGCCTCGCGTGTTTGTCACGTGTGGCGATGCAACACAACTTGACCTATGATTTTGGCTTAGATCGTAATAAATGAAACCGATGGTTGGACCGTGAAAAAGTTGGTAGTGACAAATTGCAAGACGGCAAACCATAGTGACCATTTATGTAATTAACTCTTAAAAGTATGTCTAATATTATGTCTAAAGTTTTTGTTGGTTGCATAAAAATGACATACCTTTTCATAAATCAATCAACTATTGACACATAGTTTTAGTCATAATGTTAGACATATTTTTAGTCTTATCACATTTTTATTGGACAAAAAGTTCTTTAAAAAAGTATAAAATTTTGTTTGGAGTTTTTTTCTTTATTTATTTTTATTTATTTATTTTTATTTTATTTTATTTTTGTAAATAATTGAGTAATTGTCATATTGTTAATCTTTTATGTAATAGAAGACGACATATTTGACATGAAAGTTGAGAGAAAATAATAGGTTGCTTAAATTTATGTCATGGCAAAATTGATTTATTTGGTTGACTAATTGAAAATTGTTTAGTTAAGTCAATTCAAAATTGAAGAGATTGTGATTTTTGGAAAAAAAAAAAGAAAAGAAAAGAAAAGATTGCAAGTATTACTGCTAATAGTTGTATTTTAGGTATATATAAACGATTATTGATGCTTGGTTTTATCGACTGTGTTTTAATATTTATAAAGTCTCGAATAAATATGGTCTACCCTAATGCACCAACGGGCAAATTGTACCCGCGCCAGTGGTGTAGTATTAGGTAAAACCGAGGTCCCCAAGAGCTATGTGTGTTGATTGTTACCAAGTCTAGGTGTCATGATTTTAATATGATTTTGATAAGGAATTAATTAATTAACTACTAACGCAGATAAAAGGCAAAGGTTCAATCATAGAGGAGAGTGGTGCTAACCTAGTTAATCATCCTAGCTAGTATTTTTCGCCCAATCATCGCCAATTACTTCAGTGGGGTCAAAGTCGAGAGGACAACATTTGGTCAATAATGCCGTCTAACCTATCGCCAAAAGATGCCACCACGGAGAAGTCAAGTGTCCCTCATAAGTCCAGCTTGTTCCCGCCTCCCTAAGCCGAGTCATTACATAATCGCTACATGCTAGACTTATAATAGTGAGTGCCCGGCATTAGCAAATTAAACACTCACCCCTAATTCTTAAGTTCATCCAAACGGTAGGTGATCACTGGTCAAATCGCACAAGTAGAAAAGGGTCGCCAATTGGTCATATCTTCCCTTCCTGCCCCTGCCCACTCACTTAGGGTTAGTTGGTCATATCTCCCAAGCAACTAGCCTCTACCGCCATTCAAAACTACCAAACAAGGTAGCTACCAATAAACGATGCATGCATACACTTAGAAATAATTATGCGGAAGTAAAATAAACGCAAACATAACAATTATGATTTATAATCTAGGCAAGACCAAGAGGTGCTTAGCACTCATATTAACCATACAAATCAATTCAATATTCAATGTTACTAAATACATGAATCGAAAGTAAAGAAAAGATAAAATGCTAATGCTTATCGTAGGGAGTGATTTCTCCTTGAGACAGCCCGCTCGCTTCCTCTAGACTCAAGATTTGGCTTCTTCCCACATTCTTTGGTTGTGGTGTGGAATGGGATGCTTTGAAATGCTCGGAAATCGGGGTATTTATAGGCCGATCCGGTTACGGCGTAATTAATAGAATAGTTATTACCAGTAATCTTCTATTTCTTCGTAATTTGCACTAGATTCCGCTAGTTACGGATAACCTAATAAGTGGTTACCAGTATCTTCAATATTTCATGGTTACCGTAGTTTAAACAAGAGTTACGATGTATTTATCAACAAGTGGAACTCATTTGACCTAATATAGTTATGTCGTAGTTTTTTGAGACTTAAGCCTAATCTTCTCGATGAGTTGGCTTTCGAGTCACGCTTAGTTACGGCTGCAGACGAGATGAGTTACACGAACTTCTTCAAAGTATACATACTCGATAAATCTTTGATAATTCTCCAATTTCCGTGTCTTTAGCTCCAATGCTCAATTTACCGAAAGTGGAAAACAATGGAAAACAAGCGAACCATATAAATGATATAAACTACAAGCATTATCGGGGAAATTGACACTTAATATTCGTGACTATTTGATGTTATCAAATATCCCACTTGAACTCTACTTGCCCTCAAGTCGACTTTATTAGAAAGATTCCTAAAAAGATATATCCCATAGCCCTGAAAATATAAGTTGAACTACAACTTTATGCTAGAATAAAACAGTTTGACACCTCACTTAAATGGGGACTAAACACTCAAATCTCTAATCTTTCAACTATGTGTCAATTTCACTCGATCACCAATCGCATGTACCATAGCATGTATTCTATCATAAGTTAGCGGTTACACAAATCTCCACCACTAGAGTTATGGCTAAACATTTTCAAGGCAATATGGGTAGGCACGATAAAGGTTAAGGGTGACTGATCATTACTAACATGTCATGGCTAAGTGGACAAAATCAATGATACATGACAAAATCCATGGCCAAGACACCAAAGATTGCTCGCTATCACCCAGACACGCCTCATGACTAAATGGTAGGATAAGACATGGAAATATAAATGGTGTAAAATAAAATCAAGTGTAGTCTAAATTATAACCAAGTCATCACCGCCATCACTCGCCCAAAGTTCAAGCTTTGAAGTTAAGAAACCGGATCATGAAATACTAGTTAGATGTGTCATTAGAGGACGCCATGATGAGCACACTACCTTTTCTCCAACTGCTGGCATAATTACTAACTCCAATCTTCGAATGTGACCAAGGTGGTCTCCTCGATACTAAATCTATATGAAGCTCATAACATAGTGCTTATAACATTGCACTTTACAATAACTAAATAACAAAACAATTTTTTTTTCGAATCATTTTTTTTTCAACATGAATATAACAACGAAACATAATATCCCCCACTTGAGATGAACAATGGGAATTTGGGGGGTCTTCAATGATCTTCAAGAATATGTCGTCGACAAAAGCGTGATTTCCGAACCTTTCCACTTGAACCTTGAATTTAGGCAAATGATGACTTCTCAATCACAAATAAAGACTACATGGTAGGCTAAGGTGTATAGGTGTATCGAAACAATATATTGGGTTAACAAATTGAAAGGAATGGCTCAGATGGGTGTATCTAGGGGTATCTTGCACTAAAGGAGAGTGCAACAAAAGGTTTCATATGGGGTTGAGAAGTCGAAAGCACTAATCGATAGACACACAATGGTAGGATATTTAAGTGATAATCTTATAATATTGCCTTCTTAAACCGAAAAGTCCAAATACATCGAGCTAACTCAACATACCTCGCCTATGGTCCGGAAATGATGCAAAGGCCAAGTTCTAAAGTTTACAAGCTACCGAACACTCATAATTTGGTGGATTTGGGGTAAAATATTGGAAATGGATAAGGCTAATCTCACCAAATAATAACAAGGGTTGTATGTGCTCTCTAAGGTCTAATCTAGTTAGGTTAAGAAAAATATGTCAAAATTTTAAAATGGCATAATTTTCAAAATAAACTAGAAAACGAGGGCAAAATAAAGTTCAAGAGATAATTCTACTCCCGCCCCCACTTGAGTCAGACAAAGTCCCTTTGTACTAAGCGTTAAATAAAGGTGAAGAGAAAAGTAGAATTAGAGCGAGAACTTCCGAAATTTGCTCCAAAGAAAGAAGGCGACGAAGAAGAGACGCTTTCAGATAAGCATCCATGAACAAACTTCAATCCTCGAAATCACACCACCGACAAGCATAATTCTAAAAAATGAAAATGAAAACAAACCTAATTCACTTTCAGAGGAATCACGGTTGCATTTAGCATATGCAACAAGATTTTAAACCACTTGGTGTCCCAAGTGGACGAGTGAAGTCTCGTGAGGGTTTACTGTGGAATACACCCACAAAGTTCATTTAAAATACTATCACAAGGCTATTGTGTTTTAAAATGAAAGAAGTAGTAGAGGAGTTACGTCAGAACTCCTTGAGGAGTTACGCCAGAATCGCAAACCCGCATATACCGTAAAGTGTAGCTACCACGTATCCACGGAGATGGTATTACTGCAATCGGTAATGCATCCGAAATTTCACGCAGTAGTAGGTTACGGCAGAATCACATAGATGAGTTACGCAGAATTAAGGTCGATCAAGAAGTCGCAGCAAAGAATCACTCCAAGTTTTTCGCAAAATGGTTAAAACACAAAACCCACTGTAAATTGAAATAAAACAAAAGAAAGGGATAATTCGGGTTGTCTCCGAAAGAGCACTTTTCTTTATTTACGAGTCTTTGTTAGACTCAGAGCCGCATGACTTTATGGGGGCCTTTGACTGGCCGACTTCCTCCATGTCTTTCTTTCTTGAAGATGGTTTGTCCCAAACACGCGGAGAAATAAACCAGTTATGGAATATCGATTTTTTCAAAATTAGCCTTTTCCCACTTGCAACAAAATTTAGTCTCTTCTTCCCATTTTAATTTAACACCCAAACTTTACTCGTAGCTGGGCCAAATGAGATTCCTTTGTATCCAACTTCCTTTTCTTTTCCTCGTTAAAACACTCCCATTCCTTGCGATTGAGCCGCTTAGGATCGGGAACCTCCCGCATCGCAGATCTTGTGGTTAGGGTCGCATGTAGCCATGCCATGGTGAAATCATCGACATCATGGCTCGTTCACAAAATGAATGGTCCACCAATTCTTGGTGAACCATTCGTTAAGAATATTATGCCCTTGTAACCACTTTTTCCCGATAAGTTTTTCGCCTTCCCAAAGACCACCAAACTTCAAGCAATTTCTTTATCATCCGAACGAAAGCATCGTCCTCCTCTATTACATCGCTTTTGAAAAGGAGAACACGTTGGTAATGTAACTTTAGACCCATCAATCAAAGAGGTTTCGTGGAGTACAACAAGGAGTCTCCCAAGAACAACATAACTCGCATCAAGGCCGGAAATCATCATCTTCCTCCGTGCCGTCATCATCACTTGACTCGGCCTTGCAAATGGCCAAAATATGAAGGAGGAAATCTATCGAATAATCTAACTGAACCTCCGGTGAATCCTCATCACATTATTATTTCATCCGCTCATGGCATAGAGTTTTGTCCAATTTAATTTTATTTTATCACCATAGTGCCCCAACGAGTCGAGGAACGGTTTACCAAGAATCAAACGCTCCTTTGTGGTTTCTCCATGTCCATAACTACAAATTCGGGGCGTAAAGAATCTATCGACCTTCACACAAGTACTAATTGTAATTCCTAACGGAATAGCCTTGGTGGTATTTGTTATTTCAACCACGATATCCGCTTTCCAAAGATGAATTAATTCGAGTTTCAAGAATATGGAAAGTGGCATGATATTTACGCTAGATCCAATATCTACTATCCCCAAGATGTCATAACTCCTAATTGAACATGGAATAACAACCCGCTTGCGCTTAATATCCTTAACCGTAAATAAACCGATTGACCGTTATTCTATCTCGAACGAGTTACGCCAGAACTCGTGGAAATAGTTACGCAGAATCGATCCTGGGTTGACGACAGCCGTTTTCCAAACCTTCACCGTAGGTTCGCAGCCCTCACATTCCCTTGTGAATTTTATCAAAGAAACAAAGATTGCAAACTACCATGGGTTTGGTCCCCCGAATGTTACTTACCTCAACCTTTGCACCGAGCTTTTCTACCATGGCTTCTAGGTTTTTGTGGTTTCATCGTGTCTCGAGAGATTCTTATTTGTGTTTCCTCGGAAATCCTTAGCCACTTATCTTGTACCTTTTGTCTTCAATAACTTTCCGTGAATTTGTTAATTGTTTCTTCAAGGTTGGGCTTTCTCTCCATAAGGCCCACGGTTTTAATTTCCACTTGATCCATTACTATTTCGATTATCTCAGAAACGGTCGATTTTCTCCATATTTGACTTCTTCAATTATATTTTCTTCTTCAACGTGAGGACAATTCTTTTGAGATGTCCTCCCCACGCCTTTCACAACCCACTTGGATGGTATGAACGGTTTTCCGACTTTCATCATATCTCGACTTAGATTTTCAATTTTACTAGCAATTGTCGCAATTCCGCCAAAACTTGCGCTTTGGTTTCTTTTGCTTCCTCCATCGTGCTATTTTTGAGAATGATAAGCCATTTTTGAATGGCTTCAATTGCTAGAGTAGAGTCATGTTCGGATTGGTCCTGGTAGTCCAAAGATCTGCCTTGTAGTCACGTTGATTCCTTTGTAGAAGATGTTAACCTTTGTCGGTTATTCAAATCATGTATAGGACATTTGTAAAGGAGATCGTTATATTTATCTTGTACAAATTAAACTGCAAAAACATCTGAAAACACTCAGAAATGCATCAAAATGATAAAAATATCACAAACAAGTGTTTTATGTGTTTTAAATGCAAAAATATCAAAATCTGGTGAAAAACGTATCAAGTTTGCATAATTGGCAGTTTTAGTCCCCCAAGTTTCAAAAGTTGTCAAAAACAGTCCCTGGTAAAACCAAATAAAGAGAAATATCATTTTAAAGTCCCTAGGGATTCTTAAGTTGTCAAAAATGGTCCTTGAGATTTAAATTTACAAATTTACAATTTAGGTCCTTTAACTTTCAAAAATGACAACTTAGGTCCCTTAACTTTCAATAATGACAAGTCAGGTCCCTAAACTTTCAAAGCTTGTCAATTATGGTCCCTTGAAACAAGTTTGGAAAATTACAGGTTTGGTCCTTGGTCTTATCAGATTTGCAAGTTTAGTCCTTGCATTATTAAAACCTAAGCCTTGTCAAAATGCATTTAGACCCCCTGCCAACACCTTATGACCCTGTCATTAACTCCTTTGGACCCCTTCCTGTTTTGGACCTTTGGTCAACCAAAGTCAAATAAGCAGATTTACCCGCCCCCACCTTATCCCTTCTTCCCCAACTTGCTCTGCAACTCCACAGCCACCATCACCTCACCTTTTTCACCTTATCCCTCCCCCTCATCATCACCTTACCTCCACATTTAATGCCACCCCCCCTAGTGCTATATCAGACCCTACAGTCAAATCCAATATTTCCCGCCAAAAATGAATAAATGGCCAAGATGATTTCTAGAGATCCTAGGGTTGAGATTAAAGCTGGGATTTGATCAGAGACACGTGGAGAGCTACTTTGGTGTATAAAAAGGGAAGAAGAAGGAGAAGATAATAAGTAGTTTATTTTTATTTTTACAAGTATGTCGTTTTTAAGTTTTATGTTTTAATTAAGCTCTGATTTGTAATTTAAACTTTCCTTGTACTAAACTAAGGTTGTTAAATCTGTTACAATTCAATTTCAGTATCAATTTGAAGTTTATCCAAGTTTCATGTTTTTAAGATTTCTTATATATATGCAATTTCAAATGAACTAAAACCCAAGCTTCAAATAGCTTTGTTCTCAGTTTCTATAAGCTTATATAAGCTTATAATAGCTTATGTAAGCCTGTAATCAAGTCCTAAGCAACTTTGGAAAAAGTCAACATAAGTCAACTGTGTAGCTCATTTTGGTTCAATCAGTTTGGAAATGGACATGGGGGTTGCAGAGCTGGATGTGGGTTGGATTTGATACAGACTAGTGTAGTGTGGGTTCTGGTTTGATTGTTGTTGCAAGCCACTGTGGCTAAGAACAGTTGTAAGTCATTTTTCAAGTTCTTAGCATAATCTGTCCTTGTTATTATAAGTAGTTAAAATTAGTTTAATAAGTAGTATTTAGGTTATTTAAAGTTGGTTTGATCAAAAGTACATGCTGGTTTAATGTTTAGATCAGTTTTGAGTTCAAGTCAGTTGAGATAAGGGTGTTTGGAACTGCTGCACTCTCTGTATTAGAGACCTAATCAGTGGTTAACTTTTGTTGTTTCATGTTTGTTTAGTCCCATTGAACTCATCTCTGTCAGAATTGTGTGCCTGCAAGTTCAATAAGTCAAAATCATAGTAGATCTGATCTAGAATCTGTTTCTGTTCATATCAGTTGGTGTCATAAATTGCAATTTGGTTCAAAACTTGTAGATCTAGCTTATTGTCATAATCATTAGGTTAATATCATCATATTCAGTTCAAAATTGTGGATCAAATCTGAGTTTAGTCAAAGTTCTATAACTGCTTTTACAAAAGTCAAAATCTGTCAAAATGGTTTTTCACCAAATTTTGTGAATCAATCAGTGATTTATTATTGAGTGTTAGTCTTTCAAACTTTGGAATTTAAAAGTTCACTTGGTCTAATATTGATAATTGCTTTTTGAGAAAACTGGTTCAGTCATTTTGAGCATCAAATAAGCTAATCAATTAGCTTCTTTCTCCCCTGTTCACACTCAAGTGTGAAACAGGCTATTTTGCAGCCTTGGTTCTGGTTTCATTTCTGAGATTTAGGATCTGATTTTTGGCACAATTGTAGCTAGCCAGGTGGTCTATAGGACTGCATAAGTGGTTTTTGGTTTTGCTTATTGGATAAGCTGGTGTATAAGCTTAAACAGTAAGGGTGTTTCACTGGTTTGCTTATTTAAGCAGTTGGTTTGGATCTTGGTTCTGAGCTTATAACTTGTTAGGAGTAGGTCTCATCAGTTGCAATTAGTTCATTTTAGCTTATCATAGCTTGTGTTTCAGTTTGGTAGCCTTTGGAGTGCATTTGCTTAATCAAAGTGCTTATTTTAATAAGCACTTACACATCAGCTCCATAATTCCACACATAAGCACTTGTTTTTCCAATTTTCCTAGCTTCCAAATATAATTTTAGACTTTTCCTGTAATTTTCAGATTTTTCTAAGTCAGTTTGCTATTTTTCTTAATTAAAAACAGTTTTTAGGCTTATTTAATTAGCTTTTAATACAAAAAAATCCAGAAAAGATTCAAAAAAATAATTTTTCAATTTTCTTAGATTAAGATAAATATAAAAAGTAAAAAAAGTAATTTTCCATATTTTTCATAGTTTATTTTGTAATTTTTAGCAATTAAATTAGTTTTTAATAGTTTTTAATTCATAAAAAATAGAAAAATAATCATAAAAATACAAAAATAGTTTTGAAAATTCTCTTTTGATATTTTAGATTTTTCTAAGTCTTAATTTTATTTTTCTAGCTTTATTTCACATTTTCTTGTATTTTAGGTAATTACTTAATAGTTAAAAATAGTTTTTAATTAATAATAATTAGATAATTAGTTGTAAAATTAATTTTCTTTTTCTATAAATTTTCTTTTATCATTAGGTTTATAAAAATATCATTTTCATATTTTTAGGGTTAATATTGTGTAAGTTTCACGTTTTTGTTTGTACGTCACGTAGTTTTTAATTAAGTTTTATTAAAACAAAAAGAACAAAAACATCATTTTACAAATAGTGATAGCGTTTATTTAATAGATTTTATCTTTTTAGATTTCCTTTAATTTGCATTTAAGCCGTTGTAATTTGTTGGCTTTTTCCGTAGTTATAATAAATCAAATCTCTGTATCCATTCAAATCTTCTCGATCACTAAACGTCTGACTATTCTCGCACGGCTCGTTGGGACTTAACGACCTGGGGAAACACTATACTCTCCTGGACTTCATTGCATTTGTGCTTAAGCAGTTTTAAGCTGATTACGGTCTGCCATTCACAAGTGGCAGGCTTGAGTGATTTAGCTTGACTGTTTTGCGCAGATCACGATGTATAGGACATTTTCAACGTGCTTATATGCGTCTTCGTCCCTGTTTCCAGAAAAAGGGTTAGAACGAAACTCCCTCATAAATTGGCCTTTAATTTCGAAACGAACATCAGCTCCAATTGCCGGTCTTACGAGACCCGGCCCTTGTTCTGCTATTGTCAACGCCAAATATTCCTCAAGAGTGAGGTCATCAATGTTAACAACTTCCATGGTACCTGAAAACTTGAATAGTGATCGTGAGAAATTTAGAAAAGTTTAAAACAAAACGAGAATGAAAGACTTAATAGTAATCCTATTATAACTCCTCGACAGCGGCGCCAAAAACTTGATGCAGGTTTTACTGACCAGGTTTTAATATTTATATTGTCTCGTTATACCTATGGTCTACCCTAATGCACTAACAGGCAGTGTACCCGGTCGTGTGTAGTGTAGTATTTGGTAAAACCGAGGTCGTCCCAAGAGCTATGTGTGTTGGATTATTACTAAGTCTAGGTGTCACAGTTTTTAATATGATTTCGATAAGGAATTAATTAATTAACTACTAAAGCAAATAAAAGGCAAAGGTTCAATCAATAGAGGAGAGTGGTGCTAACCTAGTTAATCATCCTAGCTAGTAATGTCTACGTCTAATTACTTCCAATTACTTCAGGTGGGGTCAAAGTCGAGAGGACAGCATTTGGTCAATTCGCCCTAACCTATCAGCAAAGATGCCACCACTAGAGAAGTCAGGTGTCCCCTCATAAGTCCAGTTGTTCCTGGTCCCCTAAGCCAAGTCATTAAGTATCGCTACATGCTAGATTTATAATAGTGAGTGCCCGGGCGTTAGCAACTTAAACACTCACCCCCTAATTCTTAAGTTCATCCAAACGGTAGGTGATCAGTTGGTCAAATCGCACAAGTAGAAAGGGTCGTCACTTGGTCATATCTTACCCTTCCCGTCTCAGTATACTCACTTAAGGTCAGTTGGTCATATCTCCTAAGCAACTAGCCTCTACCGCCATTCAAAACTACCGAAACAAGGGTAGCTACCAATAAACTATGCATGCATACACTTAGAAATAATTATACGGAAGTAATGTAAACGCAAACAAAACAATTAAGGAATCATAACTAGGCCAGCACTAAGAGGTGCTTAGCCGCTCATATTAACCATACAAATCAATTCAATATTCAATGTTATGAAATACATGAATCGAAAGTAAAGAAAAGATAAAATGCTAATGCTTATCGTAGGGGAGTGATTTCTCCCTTGGAGACAGCTCCGTATGCTCCTCTAGACCTGCCTTTGGCTTCTTCCCACGTTCTTTGGTTGTGGTGTGTGAAATGGGATGCTTTGAAATGCTGGAAATCGTGGGGTATTTATAGGCCAGATATGGGTTACGGCGTAACTAATATAATAGTTACGCCGTAATCTTCTATTTCTTCGTAATTTGCACTAGATCTGCTGGTTATGGCGTAACCTTAGAAGTAGTTACGCCGTATCTTCAATATTTCTTGGTTACGCCGGAGTTTATTCAATAGTTACGGCGTAGTTATCAGCGGCGTGGAACCTCATTTGACCTAATATAGTTACGGCGTAATCCTTTGGGAGAGTTACGCCATAATCTTCTGATGAGTTGGTTTTCTGAGTCACGCTTTAGTTACGGCGTAATGTGAGAGATGAGTTACGCCGTAACTTCTTCAAAATGAGCATACTCTGATAAATCTTTGATAATTCTCCAATTCCGCGTCTCTTTAGCTCCAATGCTCGTAATTTACCTGAAAGTGGAAAACAATGGAAAACAAGCGTAAATCCATATAAATGATATAAATTACAAGCATTATCGGGGGAAATTGACACTAAATATTCAGGATTATTTGATGTTATCAATTATTCAAATATACAAATTATTATATAACAAAAGCGCAAAATTATATAAATGTTTCATGAAAATGACGGCCTAAATTATGATTATTGAATGTTTAAGAGGATTAACATGTTGTTTTTAAATTCTATAAAGCAGTCCATAACTATGTAGTTTTTTAGTTTGCGGTTCGAGGAAAGTAAGATCGACTCGGTTTAGATCTTAAGATTCTATGGTCAAGATCAGGATCTTATAAGAACTTAATCTTGCTAAGATCATCTGGATCGTTTTTGCTTTGCAGTATCGTAAAATCGTAAGATCTTAAGATCAGAATCATGATCTTAACAACTATGCTTTATTGACCGCCATTAAAACTAAATATAAACTCTATTTTATATTATAATTACAAGGGAAGGGATTCGGTGAAAAGAACAAACAAAATTAAAAGAATGAGGCTTTCTAACCACACATATCCTAATGGTATCACATGTTATGTGAGAAGTTTTCCAACCAAATGGTTGTGGGTTCAAGTCCTGCTTAGGGCGTATGAGATAGATTGTGAATATTGTGTAAGATAAAGAGTTGTCGTTCTAAAAAGAAGAGAGAATTTAAGTGAAGATGCATATACTTTTATAGGTTGATTTGAAATAGGGCTTAGCAAATCCACCCGAAAACCGACCCGAACCGACCGAAACCGGACCGTACCGAACCGAACCGAACCGACTTTTTTCGGTTCGGTTTTCGGTTTTGTATATTTATTTCGGTTTTTGTCGGTTCGGTTCGGTTTCGGGTCGATTCGGTTTTTGTCGGTTTTTTCGGCTCGAAACCCGAAAACCGACCCGAACCGAGTTATTCGGTTCGGTTTCGGTTTTGATATATATTTTTTGGTTCGGTTTTCGGTTTGAGTTTTTTCCTTTTTCGGTTTTCAGTTCGGGTCGTTTTTGTCGGTTCGGTTCGGGTCTGGTTTGACCCGATGCTCACCCTAATTTGAAATGTGTGGTTTTTGTTTTTCTCACCCTTCTCATTTATAATTTTATTCTCATTTGATCATAACTCATAAACAAGGTTGCAAAAAGCGATAGACGTTAGTCGGGCGGTCGATCACTGTCTAACGCCTAGGCGGATTGTTCTATATAAAAAATTTTAAAATTATCAAATGTTTGGTTTAAAATATACATAATTTATATATATCTTTTAATATTTTTATTACTTTTTTTATTTTTTTTAAGTATATATCTTTTATGTATGTTGCAAAATTCACAGTGATTTTAATCAATTTTTAGTTTATTTTTATTAAAGTTTAGTGAGTTATTTATTGGGTCTATTGCATAAGCTTTTTAATGGGCCAAACAACCCACTATATTAATAGGGTTACATTATTGATAACATGACTTTCACATCTTCTCTATTCACCGTCCCTTTCACCCCTCTTCTCTCTGTTCTACTCCAGGAAAACAACCACGTTCAAATTAAAACAAAATCAAGAAAATGTGTTCCAATCAGTGCTAATTTGAAGTTGTGTGAAAAGAGGCGAGAATATTGATGGAAAAAAAAAAAAAAAAAAAATAGATCTGAAGTTAGAGGAGTGTTGACCAGCGTTGACATACCAGCCATCTAGGTCGATTTGTAGGGGTCCCGACTAGCGTTTATGCGGCCTGGGGCAGGCCGCTTTGTAACAACACTGCTCATAATTACAAACTACAAATTACAAATATGTCTAGACAAATATGAAACTGGTTAAGTTTGGAGGGGGTTATATAAAATTATCTTTCAATCTAGAAGTTCTGAAGTTTGCTTACGAGAAAGAATACATGTATCTCAACAAGTCATGTGGTTTACCAGCGGCAGCAACTAATCATAACAACAGTAGTTGACTTTTGGCCACACTAATTCCTTCTTTGGTTAGCTATGTTCGTAGTACTCCAGAGTAGTTAATTACGTTGATTAAAGTTTAACAATGGTTTACGTGCTTCAAATATAATGTAAATCATTAAAAAAAGGAGACCTTTATCAAAGAAAAAACCACCACTTACCACAAGTTTGTTTTCTATTGAAAAAAAACAATAACAACAAACGAGTGGCACGTTATAAAACATTCATGATACTTTTATATATATGTTTCTGTATACATATTGTTTTTTAAGCAGCATATACATATTGATGTCACTTTTCGGTTTTGCCTATTTTGAAATAAACGTGTGTATAGTTTGGTTAAACCATAAAACTCACGTACTTTTGTGATTATGTTACGATATTTATATTTGGCCGATTGATATGATTTCGAGTTATTAGTTTTTTAGTGCTTTAAAATCACCAATGGTATTATTAACAATGAGAAATTTTCTTTTGCTTACTCTTATTTTGGTGCTTACCAAGGAACAAATCCTCAGCATCCATCTAGTTTGATCTAATGGTGGAGATTAACCTAAGATTTAATCTATTAAACTTAGTTTTTCAACAACTATATAAAGTTTTATTTTTTATTTTTTCTCATTCCACTCATTTTTAATACACACTTCTTGTGTGTTTTCTCCCAACCTCTTCCCTACTCTTATCTTCCCTCCATCTTCTCTTCTATCATTTTTACACATTCACCATGTCACAATATTTCATATTATTCCGATCATAACCTCGTCACCAATCATCAGGTCACAATCATCAATAATCAGTAATGGTTTCTTTTTATCTTAATCAACCTGTTGAATATGTGTTTTGATGATGAGGTTGTTATGGATGAATTTATTTAAGAATCTGGAGTTAGTTAAGGTTATTAGGTACAAGCTTTGATTAGAAAGCTTTATATACATGGATGCACACAAGTGTTTGATGAAATGTGTAAGTGAAAAATATTTGATAATCTTGTTATCCTCTCCTGTAATTTTGCTTATTAATTATGTTGTTAGTTGAATTTTGGCTTTTAAATACATTGGAATGATATTTCTATGTCTGATTGCTGTTTTAATTTGCTGTTTTAAATATCACCAGTGATATTTGAAGTTGTCTGATTGTAAATGTAGGTACTTTGTTAGGAGGATTTACTGAATGATTGTGACTTAGGTTTTGAGAAATTTAGTTAATGTAGGTTTAATACGAGACATGTAGTGGTATTGATGTGTTTGTTTACATGGAAGACCAAGATGTATTCATAGTTTCTTTGAGTTCTACCTTTACATCTTCGGTCTCGTCTTGAATGGTAAAACATGATTGTTCTAGTATGCACATATATTTGTGAATTCAGTTCCCAAAAGGATTATTAGTGTACAGTTGGCTAAGATTTTAATGCTCTTGTCGTAATGTGGCTAAGTATCACCAGTGATATTTCTATGTCTGATTGCTGTTTTAATCTGCTCTGTATCATATGTGTAGTATCACTTGTGATATTTGTAGTATCACTTATGATATTTTGTTTATTTCGATAGGTTTTGATGTTTTCTGGTTAAACACCATTTAGATGTCATGTATAGTATCATTTGTGATATTTTATTGTTATTGTTATATAATCAAAGGGGTTTTTATTTATTTATTTATTTTTTTTTTTTTTTTAAAGTTGTGATGATACCCTATTTACTGTGTGTTTACCTTTCTTTACAGCTTTTAATAGTGTGAAAACACCTAAGTCATTTAATCATCATGAGTTTATTGACACTCTTGGGGGATAAGTTTTTTGGGTTCCTAGAGTTTCTGATAGTGCGCTACCAGTATTCTCTAGGCATTGCCCCGGGGTGCGGTGACCCCTGGAGACGGTGGGCTCGGAGACGGTGTTCCTGGAGGCGGCTCCGTTGAAGGTGAATCTGCTGTTGGAAATGTATATATTTACAAACATGTGAATGTCCGGATTCGAACTCGTGACCACGGGATTGCACACATTAGCGAATGAGAATTAAAGCTAATAATTAATGTTTATGTTTACGATTAATTATTACACATTAAGTCCGGTTAACGATCGTTAAGTATTTAACGGAAAAATGACTAACGACCGTTAAATGGAAAAGAGAAGGACTAGAAATGGAAACTTGGAAAAGTTATGGAATGGGCTTTGGGCTTCCATCATGGCCGGCCATAGGGGGTCTCTCCAAAGCCTAATTCACAAACTTGTTCCCTAAGTTTACCTACTAGTATATATAGAGGGATAGGTTCTAGGGTTTCATACACTTGTGCATTGAATTAACCCTAGATCTCTCCTCTCCTCTCTCTAGTCCATATTTCGGCCGAACACCCCAAGTAAGGGAGTTTGGTTTCGTTTTTCTTAAACGAGGACTTGTGTTAGATCTAGCAATCGCTTGATTCGTTTGGTTAATTCGTGTGTACAAGAACGT